>CM060883.1:90145000-90645000 GCA_030762935.1 Hymenopus coronatus
TTACATAACAAGAAATGTAGAGCTCGTTAAAGCACAGAATTTATATTAGGTACATTTGTTTCGCTGAGTTGACAGTTTTTGAGATATTCCTCGTTATTGGTTTCAGTTTTTAAGTATAGCTTTTCTCGTAGACTGGCCATACGAACAAAGGAGCTTCAAACACATAGCTCTTAAAACTTTGACTATCCCTTTAACCTAATAGGGGAAGACCGTGTAATTTGGACCAGCGTGTATTTTGGAATGATTTCAGTTTAAGAAAATGGGTACCGTTGGGAACAATACGAGTATCTTGAGCAGCATTTGTTGTTAGCGCTCCCTCCAATTTTCCGCATTCTGTTGTCAATAGTCATGGAGGGAAGTTGTGATCTTTGGTGAGAGCGTTTTCGTTGTAATTTTGATCCGCTTTTGGTATCGTGTTTTCTTACACCTAAGATCTTTCTTTGGAAACCAAACTGAAACGACGGAGCATTCAATATATTAAGGTGAGTGTGATGTAGGTTTATTTCATTAATTCAGTAAAATTATAAGTAATGTGATACTCAGAAAAGTAGGTTGTGACGTGTAATTTGGACCGAACGTGAAGTGTGAGTTGGTCCGCACCAAATTATTTGGAATATTCGGGTATAATATTCCAAATGAGCATTTATGTATCTATTTATTTATTTATTGCAAATCACGCTTTTTATTTACTTTGGTAATTTATTTAGATATGTACGTATTACTGTTACATATTATACAAGTTGCGTAAAATTACCAGATAACAACAAGAGAAGCTAGCAAATCTAAGGGCCTGTACTATAAATGGAAAAAGGAAGATCTGAGAAAGATGGAAATAAAAACAAAAAAGAGAAGAGACTTTTTGTGTTGTTTGTGGGGATCTCACGAGGAGGACTGGATATAGTATCTACAATAAATGCAAAGGATGGAATCATGAAATCCGATTCTTTGAGTGGCCAGGAGTTGCCAAACTCCCGTATGAGAAAAGTTCATGTAGTTCAAAACTGAACACAATAAATGCAAAGGATGGGATCATGAAATCCGATTCTTTGAGTGGCCAGGAGTTGCCAAACTCCCGTATGAGAAAAGTTCATTTACTTCAAAACTGAACGCAATAAATTGAAAGGATGGGATCATGAAATCCGATTCTTTGAGTGGCCAGGAGTTGCCAAACTCCCGTATGAGAAAAGTCCATGTACTTCAAAACTGAACACAATAAATGCAAAGGATGGGATCATGAAATCCGATTCTTTGAGTGGCCAGGAGTTGCCAAACTCCCGTATGAGAAAAGTTCATGCACTTCAAAACTGAACACAATAACAAGTAGAATCTGGAAAACGCTAACTGCATATGATATCATTTTTGGGTTCTAAGGAAATTTACAATTTTTATACAATAAGTTTTTGTCTATCTCTTACGATTTACCAGTTATGGAAAATTCAGGAAACTTATTCGGAATAAAGATGTCTTCAGATATGCAATATATGCATTTTATTTATAACATAAATATGTTAAATGTAAGATTTTAATGAAAATCGTTAGAGCCCTTTTTGAAAGAACCAAAATTTTCGAAACTTTTCACAAGTAAAAGTTAGTTGGTGGTGGGGAGTTTTCTTGAAAGCCTTCGTGTCTCATCCTTGAAGGATACTGAACTTAAATATGAAGCTTGATATTTAACGGACTTTTGAGTTATGCTGCCCACAGGCGTTCACACACACACACACACACACACACACACAGACACACACACACACACGGATATGTTTCTAAAAATGGTTTTATTTTAGATTCAGGGAATCCCAAAACATATATTTCCGGTGAAATCTCGGTATAGAATTTTTGTGTGCAATACAATACCTTTTCTATACATTAGGTACATAGTGCGTGTAGAGAAGGTAAAACTCACGTTATGAGAGTAGATTTCGAACTCATTTGTTTTATCGCTAATTGCACTTTTTTTGACACGTACTCTGATGGGACACATGTGATTAAAATTGTCAGCGTTAAAATAATGATAGCGGATATTTGAAACTCCCTCGCTGTGTTTTGTATGAGGGTGTGATGTCATCACGACCCCAAAAGAGGCTAATATCTATTCCTTAATGAAATTCATGGAGATCCGGTTAGATGCAAATCGCGCAGGTAAATAATCGTTAATCACGGACATGGGCGATTGGAGTATCAGTGTAACTGGTTTTGCGGAAGCTAATAAAATGTCGGAAGCGTGCCGTGAAAATTATTTAATTTGTGAGGATAGTGAGTAAAGCTAGAGGAGAGGTGCGCTAATCTAGGCGCGCGCGGTGGGGCACACGTCAGAGAGCCCATGATGGATTAGCGAAGAGAAGCCGCTTTCATAATGTATGAGATACGCCTTTCCTTCCGCCTACTGCCTCTCGAAACGTAAACAACGTTCATCTTTTTCTCTTCTTCCAGTCCAATAGCAGAAAATATAACCACCGGAAAGAGAAAACCTTCCATAACATGAAAACAAAATACAAACACAAACGAGATGGTATAACAAAACAGGGTGCTTTAACAGAAGAAAACTAGTGACCAACTGCAATATTAAAACATTTAGTTGCTGTTAAATGCTCTCTGCGTGGTATTATTAGTACACACGTGCTATTTACTTAGTGCATAGAGAAGGTATTGTATTGCACCCAAAAATTCGATACGAGATTTCACCGCAAGTACTCGTTTTAGGATTGCCTGTATCCAAAGAAAAACATTTTTAGAAAAAGGTCCGCGTGTGTGTGTTTTTGTAAACACCATAGCTCAAAAACATAAAGTTGGTATAATATCAAACTCGATATTTAAGCTTAGCATCTTCCCGGGATGCGACATGAAGATTTTGGGAAAATTCCCTCAGACCAAACTACTCTTTACATGGAAAAAAATTCGAAAATGTTGATATTCTCAAACTGACACTAATGATTTTTATTAAAATACCGTATGTTATGCGTATTTACATGGTAAATAAAATCTATATGGTGAATTTTCTGGGAACAGCCTCTGAAGAGCTCTTTATTCTCGATGACATTTTCTGAAACCTTCGTAACTGGTACACCATAAGAGACGGACAAAAAGCTTACTACAGAAGAAATGTGGGGTTGATGCTTTCTGAGATATTTCTTGTTATTTGTTTCAGATTTAAACTTTTCTGACAAGGACACTTGTGAGTTCCTAGCCATGTGGAGGAACAGATGCCAACCAGCTTTTAAAAGACTTGACTATCGTTTTAGCATAGCTTATTTCCCTTTTACTTACGAGCAGGCAAGTAATAAGACTATATCTGCTAATCAATTAGCATAAGCTAGATAGAAGAATGAGCTTTTTAACAATGATTTGAAACAGAGATGTAGAGAAAGGCATGTGAATGGAACACATCAGATTTTTAGCTGTTAATGGGAACGATTATGCGGATTTATTTGTAGATCATGGATGGCTATGTAAGTTGGCGTGAATTTCCGATAGTTTTCTACATTTGAATGAAGAATGCAGACGAAAATATATCTGGTAGGGATAAGATTGTAGGATGTATTAAAAAGTTAAATTTGTAGTTATAGATAATTGAAAGAGGATTACATGGAATGTTCTTACCTGTATGTTCCCTTGGTAAGGTATTGATCAACTTGATTAAGCGCATTTAGTGCTGCTGTAGTAGAATATCAGACACTATTATTTATGGATATGAAACATCTTTGAATGATTTAGCTTCCTAAGATGAACTGGCAGATTTATAGCAGCCAGAACATGAAATCAAAACGCTTCAGGTGCCTTTGTAAACATTTTGATTGTCATTTCCGAGATTGCAGTTAATGTCTTATTACTATTATACTATTTACTATTTTCAAGTATACATTTGCGTTAACAGGGCTTCTTTATGTTGACTGAAATTAAAAAATGAGAGGCAGAGCGAGAGACAGAGAGAGAGAGAGAGAGAGAGAGAGAGCGAGAGAGGCGCTCAAATCTATGAATGAAATAATAAAGCTTACTTTGTCTACGATCCCGCCTTGAATCATCCTCCATTCGCAGCTAAACAAGAATCATATTGAAAGTACATAAAGAGCTGTTTACTCTAAAATTCACATTAAATAGTGGCATTTTCTACAGCGAATTTTTAATAAATGTTTGAATTTATTCCTATTTTATGACAACAGTAATAATAATAATAATAATAATAATAATAATAATAATAATACTTGGTTACACAAAGGCGTATGTAACAAGTGGTAATTATGTTTAGATGCAAATGATTTTGAACGAACAGACATTTTGAAGTGTTATTTTATTCTTAAGTCCGTCTCGGTATGCCCTGAGTAGATAATTTGATGTGCTACATTCACATAAGTTTCTCTAGCTGTTCCATATACAATCTATATAAAAAAGTTATTATGCTAATCGAGTTAAACATTGCCAGATGTTGCTCTTATGTAGAAAGGGAATAAGGGAATTTAGCACAGGTCTAAACGGCACAGCTCCTTGTTTACACTATTCCGCGATACAGTTGTGTAGCTTGCGGCGATAACTAGGGGGTAACTGGTTCGTATCTCGGTTGCAGGTTTTGGCTATTTAGGAATGGCGTGGAGATGTTTGTGTCCTAGCTCAGGATTTTGTTGGCGTGGGATCTTTTTCAGGTGTGGTAAGACACAAGTGATTTTCTTCGAGTTCCAGGTTATTAATGAACTCATTTATTCAATTTGTTCATCCATTTCTGCTGTCGAACACACACGCATTCCTCCTAAATGTTCTACTCTTAAGCTACGCTTTACTCGACCGCGCCTATTATTACTTTTGACAGTCTTTTGGTGCAGTGATTTTGTCCGTATTCTGGTCCGTATTAAATGAACACTATTTCCGTCCCAACCAAAAATAGCCAGCTCGGACCCAGAAATCACATCTTAGCTCCGCGGATGTTCCATGCCTGGCCAAAAGTGTCGTTTGACCAGCAAGTTTATCTTGCTTTGTTATGTCCACCCTCGGGCAGTGTAAAATCACCCTTTCAGTACAATGTCCTTCCCTTAACGGTACTATCTTACCTGGGTCACTTGTCAGCTCATGACAACCGTTTATTAACCATCTCCAATGTATAATTTATATTATATTGGCTATACTTTATATGTCCCCTTGAAATAGCCTTTAACCCCGTGACGCGACATGCACTGTCTCAAGCGGCAGCAAAAGTTGTCATAATTCCAAATCCTAATATTACCATCTCATAGGATCAATAATCACAATCAAATACATAACTTGGGCTTTTTGAACTACAGACTGTCGATATTAACTATACAAAACATGATACAGTTTGTATGGTTATTAAACATGGCGCCTTCCATGGGTGTTCACTGTAACGCTGTGACAATGCGTGACCTTCTCTCATGCTCGCTGAGAGCTGCAATTAGAGAAGTAAATAAGGCCAGGAAGCGCGCCGCAGAGTGTTCGGCTTCGAGAAATTTCCAGAAAACTTGTGACGTCATTTTCCCCTTATAAAACAGGGAGATTTCAGTGCAGTAGTGATGCGATTGGAACTACGAGTAAGTTGTGAGTGACCACAGCATTGACGCGCAGTGGGGCGCGAGCCACGGATGGCGTGCTACCATAAAACTGTAAAGTGTATTTACGTCGAGTGAACTTAATTGTTTATATGTCACTAATTGTTTAGTCAATAAACCGGATTCTTACCCTGGTGTCAGGAGTTGGCCGAGATGGAGGAGATGATGAAAGATTTGTTGGCTGAAATGAAGAAGATGGACACAAAATTAGAAAACGTAGTGGAGAATATAGATGATAAAATGAAAACAAGGATGGAAGAAATGAAATCCGGAATGGAAAATATGATAGAGGAGAAGATATAATCCGGTACGTAGAAGATAAGGAGTGGTATAATAACCGTAAATTGCTCATTAGAGAATTGCAGACGGGATAGAAGACCGAACTGAAACCCGTAGTGTAGAAGATGGAATCTGGAATAAGGAAGGTGGAAGAAAAAATAGAGTCGGCAATGGAAAATTTGAACACCGAATTAACGACCAAAATCGACGAACATCTGGCCGGCATGGAGAAAAATATAAAAGTGCTCGGCGGGAGAATGAAGGAACTAGACGAACGCATTGATGCCCTGGAAGACCTCGGGCAACAGTTTAATGCGCTAGAGGGAAGAGTAGATATCGGTGCAAAGTAGCCAAACGCCATGGTGGTAAAGGTGCACGATGGAAAGCTGAAAGACCTGAAAGTGGAGACGCCATGACGCGACACAACAGCAGCGCGCTTCAAACCACCGAAATACCACGGAACGTTAACCTTTGAGGTCTACCGCCTATAGTTTGTCGCCGTGGCCACCCATAACCGATGGTCAGCAGAAGGAAAAGCCGCACAGCTCATAGTAAGTCTCCAGGCAGGACAACAGAAGTACTAAATGCGATTGCGACATAGACGAATTCCAGGGAAATCTGGGAGGCTCTTGAGAACCTCTTCGGGAACCATCCTCTGGCTCCGGCTTAGCGGAGTCCGCCGTAGCAATCGAACAGCTTGCGAACAAAGTCCTGATGAATCTGCCACCTGGCTATACGTCACAGGAAGCTGCCTACTCCTTCGTTGACAGGATGCGTGACGAAGAGATATGGTAGCGCCTGATCCTCGACGATTATAAGACAATCCACGAGGTGTTAACGGCAGCCCTCAGAATGGAGACGGCCATAACAACAGCTACGAGGACCAGGAGAATTAGTTATGCCCGGGAGAGGGATATAACCCAGATACGACGTCCATCAGGTGGTGTGTGCTGGCAGTGTTGCGAGCCAGGACACGTAGTGAGGGACTGCACATACCAAGATAACGAGCAGCCCGAAAATCAGTAAATACCAGCGTGACGAGGGACTCGTCGGGCTCGTCTTCGCTAACCCCTTGAGTGATGCTTCGTGCCTTGTATCTTGCCTAATCACAGACGCAGTTACTTATAAACAAGGTGACGCCGTGACTGTAATCAGACCTGATTAGCAAAGGCCGACACTAACACCCAGCCGGCCTTACCAATTGACGCGTGGGTGACATCATACCTATGGCTAAGGAGGCCCTGCTAGAGTCGACACTGGGACGGAGTAGTGTGAGGCTGTGAGTTTTCGTCGCGAGGTTCACTGAGGATGTAATATTGGGAATAAATGCACTCGGGAATCACGAGGCGACGGACTACGTCAGCCGGAGGGTTTTGCGACTAGGCCGAGATGAGGTGTTGCTCTGGAGCCCTCAAGAGCACCCGACGACATGAAGAGTGATCCAGAAGTTCGATGCAGCTGTGCACGAAAGAAGCAGGATATGATGAAGGCGCACCTGCATGGTCAAAGGTCAAGGTACGTGGCACTGGACCGGAAGATATCACTAAACGGATTAAGTGCTACCCGAGCATTGCTACCCTGCTGGGAAGAAGTACCCGTGAGGTTGCTGAACCCGAAGGATATCGACCAGGACATTCAGGCAGGAACGGAGTCAGCGAAGTGCAAGCCAGATGTCAGTGAAACGCCGTGCGACGAATCCAAACAGCCAGCACCGTGGAAAGGCCTGGGGTCCCGGCTGAAGGATTTGCTGAAGACCATCTGACAACTTCATAATTGGAATAGGTCCGTAATCTCTCAGCCAATACCAGTCCGTCTTCAGCGAAGGAAACAGCGATTATGGTCGTACTAACCGAGTACTCCACAATATCGACACTGGAGATGCGCGGCCTATCCGGCAAGAGCCAAGACGTGTTCCCCTGACAAAGCAAGCAGAAATACGGGATATGTTGGAGGACATGAACACTAGAGGAATAATTGAAGAATCCGAAAGCCCTTGTAGCCTTGGAGAAAGAAAAGAACGGCGAATTGCGTTTCTGCGTGGACTACAGGAAGTTGAATGCCGTCACCAAGAAGGACTGCTTCCCCTTACTCCGGATTGATGACAACCTGGACACTCTTGCTTACGGCCAGTGGTTCTTGACTTTGAATTTGAAATAGGGATACTGGTAAGTGGCTTTAGACCCAAAGGCAAGTAGAAGACTGCATTTTCGACTAGCCAAGGGTTTTGGCAATTTACGGTTATGCCCTTTGGCCTCTGCAATGAGCTGGCTACTTTTCAGTGTCTCATGGAATCAGTGATGAGAGGATTGACCTACGATATCTGTCTGCTGTATTTGGATGGCATCGTCGTCGTGGGTATAACTTCGAAGAACAACTTCACCAAGGTCTTCTGCAAGGAAGTGAACTAGCTGGACCACTTAGTCTCCCCACTTGGGGTGGCTAAAGACCAGAAGGAGGCTCGAGCAGTGAGTGATTTCCTTCACCCAAAAGAAAAGAGCTCCGAAGTTTCCTGGGTCTATGCAGCTACTACCACCGGTTCGTCAAAGCTTGCTTCAACATTATGAAACCTCTTTCCCGTCTGACGGAAGAGCACGGACCTTACATGTGGTCAGAAGAGGCAGTGAGCTCGTTCCAGATGCTTTTACTATCATGGCACCGAAGACGAGACCGTATTGTGGATACCGGGTAATTGCTAGACCTTATTCTGGATATCGGGTAATTGCTTACTATGGCAAGATGCTTTCCAAAGCATAAAAGAGCTATTGCGTTACTCGGCCAGAGCTCCTGGCAGTAGTAAAGTCGCTGGAGCACTTCCACAATCATCTGTATGGACAGTCATTCTACATGAGAACTGACCACTGCGCTCTCACCTGCCTGTTAAGTTTCAGGAACTTAGAGGGACAGACTACCCATTTAGTCCAGGGATGTTGGAATATAGCTTTTCATCAGTACATCCGAGAGGAAAGAGCCACACCAATGCAGATGCTACGTCCAGACAACTTCGTCATCAGAAGTGAGGCCACTGCTGCAACTGTTCGTGTTATTTCGGTGGTGCCTGTATCTGAATGGAATAGCTCAGGCCTCAGAAGGGACCAGCTGAGGACGTCGACTTGGGGCCACTGCTCAGAGAAGTGGAGGCAGGAACTAGACCGAGCTGGGAGGATATCGCATTAAGGTCTACTATGCAAAAGTCCTACTGGACATAGTTGGACTCATTAAAGATCAAGGATGTTCAAAGTATGGGAGTCACCGGATGGAAAGATCGAGAGACAACAGCTCATCCTCCCTCGAAGTAAGGTCGCTGAAGTCATAGAGGAAGCACATGCGGGGATAGTTACTCTCATTTAACGTAACTACGCAGGATTTCCAGAAAGTGACAGAGGATTTCGCATAAGTAAATGATAACGGAATATATCAACACAAACCTTTATTTACAAAGTTACTCAATTTCTCAGTGTAATCTCCATTCTGCCAACACATTTATTGTCACGTGTAACCAGTTTTTTTTTTTATCGCCAAAGAACTTATTCGATTTGTTTGTTTGTTTATTTGTTGTGTTTTTTAAATGCACAAAATATTCGGCCAATCGAATTTTATAGGCAAATAACACAAGAACGAATCTTCAGTGAGCAAATGACACATAATTTAGAGTGATCAAGACAGAACCAAAGTGTGCGACAAAGACCGGAGTGGAAGTTGATCAATCGTTATGGAGGATTTGAAAGCAAATGTTGATAATGAGACGGTAACTCTTCAACATCCGCGTGAAAATATCGAAATCGTGTAACTAACAATAATATTTAAAAATAAGATGTATGGCGCAATGAACTGATAGTAATAATTATACTTAATGAAATAGATAGCCTTTGTATATAGTAATGTAGTATTAATCATAGTAAGGGGTAATAAGCTTTGTTCAGCTATTATTTTATTTGTGAATATTTGTATTTTTGTTAGTATTCTACACGCTATGACGACAAGGGTTGAAACGTGGTTGTAACTGTAAATGCACAGATTTCCGTTAGCAAAACCTTGAAGTATTGTTAGTGGCGCTTTCAAAAGGGAACATTCTAAAAAGGTTATTGCTCTGTCATTTGTCTTTTGTTGAGTTGCTTTAGGGAATAGAGGCACAAGTACATGCAACTAATAGCAAGAAGGGACGCTATTCATACAGAAGGATGTTTAAGTTTAAAATTCACAACCGTTTTGGACAGTTCTACGCCAGATTCCAAGGGCGACACTATGTCGGTCGCTGGAGCAAAATCGCGCCACATTGCTCACCGCGGTTGAAACCAAGAGGTCATGGTTTTGCGTTCCCCAGGTTTATAATCATGTTTGCAGGTGTCACTTGGTTGTCAACGGTTAGGGTTTATACAGTGTAATATTATACCATGCACTTTTCTTCAATAATATTTACGAACCAGTGATTATTGTTATTTTCTTACTACCTCTTGTATTTTCCTTCTGTACCACGCCCTGTACCGAGGAATTCATGCTCGCCGATGAAGAAGAAAAACCTGAGCTAAAACCGGAGCAGCAAAGACAGACAAAAGCTAGGGAAATGTCACTAGGTTCCACCCAAACCGGACCAACTGACCCACAAAATAACGACGACGCTATTTAAGATATTAATACCATTTAAGATTATATTCAGGACAAAGTCGTAAACCCATAACGTTGCAATAAAGGAATTTAGAAATACCAGTGTTTTACTTTGGGCACCGTATATGACTTTTTGGATGGAAAAGATTTCCCAACCAATGAAGACCTCAAGATAGCAGTGACATCTTGGCTCATATTTTCAGCGGTGAAAGAGTACAACATCTGGATTGATAAACCGGTACCTTAATAGCAATAACGATTCCGTTGAAAAATAGAGTAAGATATTGTAAATATGTAAATAAAGTTTCTTTTGATAACTTTCGTTATTGTTTAGTTATGCCAAATTCTCCTTCACTTTCTGGATAGTCTTCCTAACACAAAAATTCATATGGTGGTTTCACTTAACACTAACCAATGGGAAACCTGTTTTTCCTACGCACGTTTCCCTAGTTTTGAAAATTCTATTTCCTGTTGCTGCGAACTAGATGGAAATCAGGAAAACAGCTGAATTTGCAACTCTGCCATAGCCGATAAGGACCCAAGTTTCGCTACCTTGGAAATGTATCTAACTGGTTTAAACGAAATCTCGTAGCCAGTTTAACTTCCGTCCTGCACTGTCAATATAGATGTAATAAAGTTCTCTTTCGGAGCCTCTTTTCCAAGTTTGGAAAAATATACACGACTCGGGCATTCCTTTAAATAAGAAATTGCATCCTATGCTGCGTCAAACCAAAAGTCGGCCAGCCCAATTTTACCGCATACGACAAATATGTTTATGTCTGAGATGCATACACATGATTCGTTTCTGTTTACCTCTCTCCCGGCTCGTGTCTGGATTATTTCTCTGCAAATAAACTTACTCTCCCTCACTATCCAGCCTGTTGATGCGTTCAGAAATGCATGAGTCTCCTTATGACAGTGGTACCAACTAACCTCCGGGCGTCATATGGGCTTGAGTTACTATAATACGGCCATCTACACACGCTGACGAAAGAAAATCACCCATGGGTGGATTCCTCTCGTTACAATACCTCCCATATAAGGGATGAATTTCTTCTACGCTTGCGAGCGAGTGCAGTTTTAGCGTAAAGGAGTGTCATATACCTGAATCTCTAACTTGCTTATCTTCTAGCTTATACACCCCCGACGGACTAAAGCTCTTCACCCTATACAGTCCCATATATTTAGGCACACATGTCTCTGCACGAGGCAAGGCAGAAGATTACGACGTAAACACTCAATTACCTGCTTGGAACCTTTCATTCCTCCTACGAAAGTCTCCAATAGAACTCCACTAAGTGGAATATTTCTTTCAACCGGTGCATTCTCGTAATCTTGGGCAATTTAGCTGGGTCTGTTTCTCTGCCATGATTGAAAACTGCAAGAAAGAAGTGTCGAACCGAAGAAAATGCACTTCGACTATGAATTCTTTCAAATTTTTATAAGAGTCTTTCAAATAGCTAACAATTACCCGTTTCACATTTATATTTGATCTTTCCACATCATTATCACCAATGTAATTGCCTGCAGTGCCACGGGAGTAAGAGCGGGCGTTAAACATTATCAAAACAAATCTCTACAGCATTAGCTTAAGAATGGTAAAATGGGGTACATTAGTGACGAATACTACGCTCAAATACTGGACTGACCATATTAGACCCGTTATCTGAAATACTTCGTTTAGGAGTACCGGAGCCATTCAAGATAATATTATGAAATTTGTTGACTATCAACCCAGAATTGGTGTTATTTAAGAGATATAACTGCAGCTATCACGTAAACAAAACTTGCAGATGGGTATTCTGTTATGTACTCCTAGTATCCGTGGCACAGCTCACTAAGAGCCTTGGCCTACCACTCGGCCGCTGCGTCCCCCTACTCGGTCCATGGCAGACGTCATGGTTGGGGTGCAGTATTGAGACGTGGTCAGTGCTTCGAACGCCCCCCCGGCTAGTTAATGTGATCTTCACGACCTGGAGCCACTAATTCTCACTCAAGTAGGTCCTCAATTGGCCCACCAGGGACCTCTGGAGCCTGAGTACACCCCGGTCCTGGGAATGGAACCCAGGTCTCCCGCTTGGCACCACTCCTAGTATCAGCGTTCATTAAATGTAAATTAACATATTCCCAAGGGCGCCAATGGGAACAAATTTGTCTACGCGGAGGACCATTGTCCGGTGTAACCCGTAGGCATATGGAACACCTACTTACTGCACTACATCCCGATCATACTAGGTCAATAATATCGTGTCTTGGTTCTTCAATGTGTCTTCGAAATCTCCAAATGAACAGCTGGGGAGGATTGTGCTACACGGCAATAATCTCATTTTTTTGGGCCACTAGAGCTCCCAATTTCCACTTATCTACTTCGTTCTCTAAGTCAACTTTATCTAGTGTCACATAATAATATCAATAATAATAATAATAATAATCATAATGATCTTAATAATAGTAATGCCCATCTTTGACCTGTCAATCAGGACACTAAAGTGAAACGATTTTACACCTCCCTATATTTAAAGCTATACTAGTTATTAGGGGAATTAAATCTGACATCCGCAGCAAGGCGTCAGCAACCACGTTGGGGTATTCTATTTTAACTCGTGCTCCTGGAGACATAATGCCCATCTGTTCACCCTACCACTAGGGTTCTTCAAACAAAACAGCGATATTAATCTCTGATGGTTTATAATCACTGTGAAGGATAACCCTCCAAGTACATTCGATAACAGTTTGTAGCCCACACCACTGATAAACTCTTTTACTCAGTAACAAAATAATTACGTTCGGCATTACTTAGATTACACGAAATATACAAGCCACTTTTTCGTGACCAGTATCTGTCTGTAATAGTACAGCGCTTAGACTGGGTTTACTCACATCGGCAGTCACGATGAACGGGATGGGAAAATCTGGTCTCACCGGTACGGGACTAACTTAATCTCTCGAAGGCTAACTGCTCTTCATTCTCCAGTTCCACCTAGTTATACCTCAGCTATACCTAAACATCTTATAAAGAGTCGGGAACTCCCTCACGGGGACCACCTTTACCGGGTTTACTCACATCGGCAGTCACGATGAACGGGATGGGAAAATCTGGTCTCACCGGTACGGGACTAACTTAATCTCTCGAAGGCTAACTGCTCTTCATTCTCCAGTTCCACCTAGTTATACCTCAGCTATACCTAAACATCTTATAAAGAGTCGGGAACTCCCTCACGGGGACCACCTTTACCGGGTTTACTCACATCGGCAGTCACGATGAACGGGATGGGAAAATCTGGTCTCACCGGTACGGGACTAACTTAATCTCTCGAAGGCTAACTGCTCTTCATTCTCCAGTTCCACCTAGTTATACCTCAGCTATACCTTAACATCTTATAAAGAGCCGGGAACTCCCTCACGGGGACCACCTTTACTGGGTTTACTAGTAACCCTTCTACGTACACTTTACATTCCAAGTGCTTATGCTGTATCTCGGTAAGCACAGAGGCTATGGCCCTCTCGACAGACATATAGCCAAACGTGACGTTACAGAATATCTAGCAACACTAATGCAGTAACCGCAGAACAACGTAACGCCACCGACGATCTTCACAGTCCTACAACAGTTCTTAAGCCCTTGAGCCAACAGGTCAAGGCAGTCCCGGAGGGAAAGGGCCCCACGAATGGCACACTAGGATAGCCGCGCCGTGACTGGGCAGGCTGCTGATGTGCATTGATACATACACGACATCAGCAACGAAAAAGGCAACTGATCAACACAGGAGCATAGCTTAGCATTAAAAAAAAATAATATAATTAGGAAATAGCTAACTGTATCTAATAATCATAACTAGCATAGGAATTTATAATGTATAGATATGAACGTGCATAAGTGTATAACTGTGTGTGTACGCCTGAATTGATTCAGAGTGGCGTCACTCTACTTCAGTAACTTAGTCAGAGCTTTCCAGAACATTAATACTATTGACAAGCTATGGCCAGTGTGTGTCTATTTTTCAGACAGCCAGCTACAACTGCATGAGACCGTCACCTTAGTTCCTCTTACATGCTCCCCACCGAGCTCCAGGTCCTGGTCTGGGTCGTAACTCATCGACTGCCCGAGACATACTGTTGTATTAAGGGCATCTTTATGTACTCACCCACTAGTCTCAGGTTGCCATGGCGGTACTTGACTTAACCTGCTTCCTGACCTTGCCCTAGGCAGTAGCTCTAGTGTATGGTAGGGCAGGCGATGTACATCCCTTTCGGTGGCGGAGGAAGGGCTATCCCTATAAGAACTCGCATTTCGCTGGATTAACCCTCACATCGTTCTTCTTAATCTATCTAAAACTTTCCAAAAATGTGAAAACCTTAACATAGGTATCAGACTCTGGAGCAAGTGTCTAAATGTCATTCAGATAGGCTACCGAGTGGTGATGCGGCGCTGCTATCATCAGCTATTGCTCGATGAAACTTCATACGACATTCTTTCTTATTAGAAAGTATCTTGTAGTAGACTGAGGTGGTTCGTGATGTCTATTGTCTTCCCGGCGACTGACTCTTCCACGTCATCATCTTTGTTTATCTGGTACTTTTTTTAAGTATCTTTTTCCTCGTTTCTTTACTCTTGGCAAGCACAGAGATTGGAATTTCAATTGTTTCCCATGGTGACCGGGTTTTATAGGACGAGACTATGGCTTTAGTTTGTGCAGTTTCTTATTTCCCTTCTTCTTACAAGCTAAGGCTAATTCTGCTTATGTTTATCTTAGGTAGCATGATATAGATAACAGACTAATCTTTTGAACAAAAAGTTAGTTTACCGAACAGCTAGAGGACATGTGAATGGAACACATTAGATACTTTTGCTTTTCTAGTTACAGGGAAGAAAGTATATGAATGAGGACAATTTCTGCTAATGTTTAATTCGCTTATTATGAAGATTTTTAACACTAAATTGTTACAGAAATATAGAAAAAGTCATGTGAATGGAAAACACATAAGATTTTTCTAAGTAATACCGTTTATAAACCACAAGAAAACAGTAAGCTAAGATTCAAAATTATGTTTCTCTATAGCAGTTCGAAATTGTTGGTATTTCAGCATATGAAATTTAAGGCATATATATAACATACAATGCACATGCTTCTGAACCACCTAGTACACCTCAAAGCATTACAGGCCTTTTTAAGCACCTGGTGTAAATAAAACAGAAGTAGCATTACATTTATATTGCAAACGACATTAATTCTAAACATCAGAGGGTCATATTTGTGAAACAGGATATATGAGGTAGCAGTAATATTATAAATTAATAACATTATGCGACAACTTTATGTCAGTTTGAAGTGTAACACGGATATGTGAAGTGGATAAATATTTACATTTTTACATTACAGGGCAAACTCAGAGAACAAGAGGATATACTGCAAACAGATGTCATAAAGCTAATGTTATATGTATTGTAAGCTGTAAATTTCATGAAGAGAAAGATCATACTATGAGCTTCAGATATTAGGATCAAACTCGGGAAAAACAGGTTTTGCTTCTAAGAAATAAATTACAGGGCCATGAAGAATATACTTTAATTGAAAAACATTAAGGCAAATCAAAATTATTAAAACAGTAAAGTTTTAAATTCTTTAAATTTGCACTTCTTCAATGAAATTATACATGAATAATGTAACCCTAATAGCTTGTATGAATGAAAGTTTCAGATTCTAAACCAATAATGCTAACCTTTTTTAAATGTATACCGCACATCTAATATAAGGCAAATAAGTTACAGTGTAAATTTCATCCATTTTCCTCTAATGGTTTGTAGGTTAAGGTCAAATGTGTTTAAGTTTTTTCACGTCACAGAAAAGTCCTTTGCGGCAAAAAATCAGTGCTGTAGTCCAATATTTTAACCTTAGGTTCGAAATTCATCTACTTCATCTGTGTCTCCTTAGGTTTAGGTTCCAAAAATTTTAAAATCTATGGATGTGTTTTCTTGTCATAAAAATATAATTCTTGTGTTAGAAAAATGAAAACATATGCTACAATACATCTAACAAAAAACCGTTGTATGGACAGGAGGTGACAAATTCCTGCATGAGAAAAGTATTAGTTTTTCAAAGCTGAAACCAAACACAAGGAATATCTTAAAAACGAACAATTCCACGATATATACAGGGTTACTAAAAAAGAAATAGACAATTTCAACTGCCTGTAAAACAAAAACTATTAGAGATAGCAACCTAATTATTTTGCAGGTATGTTGAGAAACTCTCAAAGTTTTGTTTGTTACTATTGGTAACGCTGTAGTGTTCTGTTTGTTGTTGCAGAAGCTGAAATGGCGGAAAATCCTGTGTAAAAGGCATATTGCGTGTTGAAATTTGCTAGAACGCAATCAGCAACTGTTGTCCAACGACATTTTAGAACACGTTACCACAAAACGCCACCGACTAGACAGTCAATCTACGACTTGTATAGAAAATTCGAGACAACGGGATGTTTGTGCAAAGGGAAGAGCTCAGGAAGACCAAGATTTTCGGAAGAAAACGTTGAACGTGTTCGTTCTGCCTACATAAGAAGCCCACAGAAATCGACATCTAGGGCAAGCATGCAATTACAAAGTCCACAGCAAACTGTATGGAAAATCTTGCGGAAGCGACTGCACATGATGCCTTACAGATTACAGATGTTGCAGTTTCTGAGTGAAGAAGATAAGGTCATACGGCGTGACTTTTGCATCGACATGTTGCGACATGATGAAGATGTGCTGGTTCTTGTGAGCGCATCATTTCAATTTTGTGGTAACGTGTTCTAAAATGTCGTTGGACAACAGTTGCTGATTGCGTTCTAGCAAATTCCAACACGCAATATGCCTTTTCCACAGGATTTTCCGCCATTTCAGCTTCTGCAACAACAAACAAAACACTACAGCGTTACCAATAGTAACAAACGAAACTTTGAGAGTTTCTCAACATATCTCCAAAATAATTAGGTTGCTATCTCTAATAGTTTTTGTTTTACAGGCAGTTGAAGTTGTCTATTTCTTTTGTAGTAAACCTGTATAACTATATATGTGTTCATTTTTATGGCTTAATAGTTATGCAAAATTCCGATAAATCCATCCAGAATAGAAGGTCTTCAGGGACTATTCCCAGAAAATTCAAAATATACATTTTATTTGTTAGGTATGTCTTTAATATACGAAATCTCAATAAAAATCGTTAGAGCCATTTTTGAGAAAATAAAATTTTTCGAATTTTTTTCCATGTAAAGCGTAGTTTGGTATTTTAGCGACTTTGGGATTTTGAGTTATCGTGTTCACAGACACACGGACACACACACTGAAAACACATTTTTTTTGGATACAGGGGTCACAAAAACGCATATTTCCGGTGAAATCTCAGTATCGAATTTTTGGGTGAGTCCAATACCTTATCTATACACTATGTACATAGTACGTGTAGAGAAAGTAAAATTCAGATTGTTACGCTTACATGACTTTCTCTAGGTGCTCTATAAACAAACTTCTAACAAAAGATTATTCTTCTTTCTACACAACTCTAATCGAGATAAACATTAGCAGAATGTTCTTATTACTTAGTTTCTTATAAATAGAAGGGAACCAAAGAAATGCATTGGGCTAAAGCGATAGTTTAAAACCATTCATTGCAAATGTTTCTTTGCTTGGCCAGGAGTAAAACAAAAGAGAAACAGGTACTTCCTGTCTGAGAAAAGTATAAGTACTTTGCAATTGAAACCAATAACAAGGAATATCTTGAAAACAGATATTTTCACAAAAAAAAAAAAAAAAAAAAAAAAAGTTAACGACATAGATTGTATATTTTGACAAGATCGGCTAAATTTATCCAGAATAAAGTGGTCTTCAGACGTCATACCCAGAAAATTCTAGATATACATTTTATTTGGGATGTAAATATCTTTAATATGCGGTATTTTAATCAAAATCGTTAGAGCTGTTTTTGGGAAAATCAAGTGTAGTGAGTGTAGTTTGTGGTGTGGCAATTTTCTTGAAAATGTTCGTGTCGCATCCCTGGAAGATACTACATCTAAATACCAAGTTTGGTTTTTAGCGCTCTCTCCGGTTTTGTGCTATGCGTCCTCAGGCACACACACATACGACCATTTTCTAATATGTTTTTTTTCTATCCACTATGAAGGTACACTGTACATACGGACTAGAGAAAATAAAAATGCCGATAATATCAATAGCGAGAAAACAAGGAAAGATTTGTATGAATGGCAAACAATAAAATCCACCAGGTTGGGAGGCTGGAATTTGCGAATTTCCTTTTCCTCTTCTCTGCTGATACTTTTTCTGTTCTTTTCTTCTTACATTGCTGATTTTCTTCTCCAGAACTTCGTTTTTACTTTCTCCATACGCACTATGTACATAGTGTATAGAGAAAGTATTGCACTCCACCCAAAAATTCGATACCGAGATTTCACCGGAAATATATGTTTTAGGGTCCCCAATATCCAAAAAAAAGCATTTTCACAAAAAGCTCCGTGTGTGTGTGTGTGTGTCCGTGTGTCTGTATGTCCGTGTGTCTGTGAACACGATAGCTCAAAAACGAAAAGTCGGTAAAATACCAAACTTGGTATTTAAGTTTAGTATCTTCCAGGGATGCGACACGAAGATTTTGAGAAAAAATCCCCCCACCCCCAACTACCCTTTACATGGAACTTTTTTCGAAAATTTTGATTTTCTCAAAAATGGCTGTAACGATTTTGATTAAAATTTCGTATATTAAAAATATTTACCTGACAAATAAAATGTATATCTTGAATTTTCTGGGAATAGCCTCTGAAGAGTAGTTTATTCTGGATGAGTTTTACTAAATTTTAATAACTGCTAAACCGTAAGAGATGGACAAAAACTTACTACACAAAAATGTAGAGCACATTAAAACACAATTTATGTTATATACATTTTTTCGTGGAGTTCGTCGTTTTTGTGACATTCCTTATTTTTGGTTTCTGCTATGAAAAACGTATACTTTTCTCATACAGGAACTTGTCAACTCCTATCCATATAAACAAAGGAAATTCATTGACATAGCAACCAGCTTTTGACTATCACTTTAACCTACGGTTGTCCCTTATTTTGCTCCTACTTAAAGGAAGCAAGTAATTAGACTATTTCTGCTAATGTTTTCTGATTAGCATAAAGTAAATAGAAGTATAAGCGTTTTAAGAATTATTTGTTGCAGGGATATGGAGAAAGTCATGTGAATGGTACACATCAGATATTTTACTTTGCATGATGCGAATGAGTGGGCTTGAAGTGAAGTTTTTCTTGCCGAGTCCAGTGCAGTTCCACGTGCAGAGCTTTGCTGTAGCACCACTTAAGGCATTTAAAAATGGCGCCTGGTGACCTTTCTCATGTTCAGCCGTGCTTACATTATTTAGTGAAATTAAAGATAATAATAGATTATTGTGATTTTGCATGAAATGTCAGTCAAACATAGCCTTAAGGGGAAATAAAAAGCTTGCTAACTCTGCTAACTTTCACAGGCAGTAACTTTTAATTTAGTACTGCAGTTCCTAATTAAATACCTTACACATTATAAGCATTTAAAGTTTAATAAGCTAATATTTACCATATCTACTAGTTAATAGAGAAGATATTGCATTTTACCCAAAATATGATAGCAACATTTCACTGAAAATATGTGTTTACAGACTACCTGAACAAAATATCTGATTTATTCTATTCACATTACTTACTGTACATCTCTGTAACAAATTATTGTCAATAAGCTTATTCTTCTATGTATTACGTCATGCTAATCGAGATAAACATTAGCAGAAACGGTTCTTACTTAGTTCTTTGTAAGTAGACGGGAATTCACAAGGCTAAACCGACAGTCAGATGTTTTAAAATGCGATTGCTATAGGACTGAAATCCGTTTCCTTGCGTGGCCAGGAGTTGACAAGTTCCCTTATGAGAAAGTCTTTTAAAACTGAAAGCAATAACAAGGTATATCTCGAAAACAGCCAACTCCACGAAAAAAAATTTGATCTACATTTTTGTTTAGTAAGTTTTGTCTATCTTTTACCATTTACCAATTATGCAAAATTAAGGGAAAAAAATCATCCAGAATAAACAGGTCTTCAGAGGCTCCTCCCAGGAAATTCAAGATATACGTTTTCTTTTTCATATTAGTATCGTAAATATAAGAGATTTTAATCAAACTCGTTTTTGCCATTTTTGAGAAAACCCAATATTTTCTAAATTTTTTCCATGCAAAGGATAATTAGGGTGGAGAAGTTTGCTGAAAATCTTCGTGTCGTATCTTGAATGATACTTAACTTAAATATCAGGTTTGGTATTTAATGGACTTTTTTCAGTTTTGCTGACCACAGACATTTTTCTTAAAATGTTTTCTTTTTTAGATTCGGGGGTCCCTGAGCCTATATTTCTGGTGAAATCTCAGAATCGAATGTTTGGATGCAATACAGTACCTTGTGTGTACACTATGTACATAGTACGTGCAGAGAAACTAAAAAACACTTCTGAAAAAAGGATCCGGTGTTGTTGTGTGTGTCTGTGAACAACTTAATCCCGTAACTCAAAATATGAAAGATTGGTTCAACACCGCTATTTAAGTTCAACGTCTTATAAGGAAAATTTTCAGAAAAAATGTCTTACAGCCAAGACTCTTCATATGGAAAAAAGTTTATTAACTTCACAAAAATGACTATAAATAATTTTATGAAAATTAGCACTATTTAAGGTACTTGAATGCGAAATGAAATCATCAAATTCTTTTTTGAAAATAATCTATGAAATTTCTTCATTCTGAATCAACTTTCGTATCATTGGTAAACCGTAAGACATAAATTAAAGCTGACTTTGTCAAATAAGTTTTTGTCTGCTGTTAACCACTTGCAAGATATTCTTTCTCATGGGTTTGAAGTTTGAAACGCATTATATAGTTGTCAACTACAAGGCACTTTTTTTCTGGCGTATTTATGAATTTCAAAGCCATCACAAAGCTACCCGCTATGAAAATAATTGGCTGATGCATTACCTTACTGCAAAATTCTAGCATGTGACTGTGTAATGAAACTTTGTCTCGATTAATACGAAATAGGTAGAAGAGTAACGAGAATAACGCTGTTTATCAGTTTACAGAAGACTGAGTACAGAAACTCATATGAGTGGAACAACAGATTTTTATTGTTAGGATTATGCACATAATGGCACAAGTACGATTAGTTTTTCTGGACAACCAAAATGTTGTCTTCTTCTTTGTAATTGTTCTATCGTTGCAAGAACAATTTGCAGTATTAGGCCTTCCCCAATTGTTCGCAATTTCTCTACACACATATACTGTACTATATACGTAGTGTACAGAGAATGTATTGAATTGCATCCAAAAGTTCGATACCAAGATTTCACCGGAAATACATGCTTCGGGACCCCCTAAATCCAAAGAAAAAGCATTTTTATAAAAATGTCCGTGTGTTTATGGAGAACATGGCTCAAAAACGAAAAGTCGTTAAATACCAAACCTGGTAAAAAATGGCTCTAACGATCATGATTAAAATATCTTATGTAGACATAAGATAAAATCCGACATTTTTAGCAAACACTGTCTTCACTTTCGTCTTCACACGGGCCTCTGATTAATTTCTTGCACAAGTTCATCGACAGCTTTAGGGCTCGAGGCATTTTAAACTTCTGTGTTTCCAAATATGTGTTATTGTCGTAGATATACCTGTAAAGGTCTTCTGTATGAATTGCAAATCTTCATGCAATCTATTTGAAGCAAGAAAATTTACATTCTGGATTGAAGAGCGTGCAGTATCATCAAAGGCATTAATTAGCGGTAAAACAGTATGGTAATATAACAGCATAGTACACTGCTGCGTCGAGCCACCAGGAGCCAGGAGCATGAACTAGTCGCCCGAGTGTACTCGGGCGGGGGCAAATCACCACGGTACCTATCCGCTTTTCTAGCGGATTTACCCGTGTGATATAAAAGATGTAGTCTTATGCAAGCGTTTTTGTCTGTGTCAAAGTAATTGGGCAGGGTGTTCCCTCTGTGCAGCCGGCGCGGGCTGGGTTACCTATCTGAGTGGCCACCCACCCAAAGAGGGACCAGGCCCGATGCTGCTTACCTTGGCCAGCCGCTTGCGGGCTGTCAAGGAAACGTCCCCACGTGTTACTACAGGTACATATATGCGGCGCGTGCAGTCGCCAATGCAGGTCGGTCTCTACTCGGCAGGTATATAACTGGTATCCCCAGGTATCCCTCGATCGGTCCTTAGGATGCTATCTCTGGTTATGAATAAAACGCGTGAATATTTTTCTGTTAGGAAAATACCTAGGCTTCAGGCATGGTTACGATTTGATTGCACTCTAATTGATAAAGAGTTAGGTGTACACGGGGTTTCACTGGGACCCCCTCCCAAAGTACTTTCGGTCATTCACTTTAGGCAAGCGGTTGGAGCATGCGCAGCCTCTTCTGAAAGTACGAAGCTCAACAGGAGACATTTGTTTTTTTATATATCTTGGAAAACAAATTA
Source organism: Hymenopus coronatus (assembly GCA_030762935.1). Taxonomy (NCBI): domain Eukaryota; kingdom Metazoa; phylum Arthropoda; class Insecta; order Mantodea; family Hymenopodidae; genus Hymenopus; species Hymenopus coronatus. The sequence goes on from CM060883.1 coordinate 90,167,965, forward strand.
GAGGCCATTTAAATAGTTGTCCTCACATGTAAATCACATGTTACACTGAATATTTAATCTACCACAATAACATTTTATTATTTTATGTTTTTACTGTAATAAAAACTTATGTTTACTACTCGTAAAAGTACTTCTGTCCCCATCTATACACGTAACATACGGGATTTCTGCCTCTCTCCTCTCCACTCGCTTGTAAACAAAGCACATTATATAGAACTCAACATAAAGCCATATACGAAGACTACGTATACATCTTTATGTTAAGTTCAAAATAGAAATAAACAAGCCTTTATATATCATTCCGCAATCACATGGCAGTGCGGCTCTTATACCAATACTTAATTATTTATATTTACCTGTTGTTCCTATGTCATATTCAGAATAGAGCAATATGGTGACGCGGCACCGTATTGCATTTAAAATCTATTGTTCACGATGAAGTGATACAGTTTGACATTACTGCGAGAAGCTGCTGTGAAAGCATACACTTTTTCGTGGTATTACTTTCTCTTCACATCTACGTACATAGTGTATAGAGAAGGTATTGCACATAAAAGTTTGATACCGAGATGTCACCGGAAATACATGTTTTGAAATCCTAGAATCCAGAAAAATCATTTTTAGAAAAAGATCCATGTGTATGTGAGTGTGTTTGTGTGAGTCTGTGGAGAGCATAGCTCAAAAACGAAAACACCAAACTTGGTATTTAAGTTTGGTATCCTCTATGAATGCGACATGAAGATTTTCAAGAAAATCTCCCCAACTTACCTTCACATAGAAAAAAAATGTGAAAATGTTGTTTTTCTCAAAAATGGTTCTAACAATTTTGATTGAGATACCGTACATTAAAGGCATTTACTTCAGCAATAACTTCTGTTAATAACTTCTGAGGACCGGTCCATTCTGGATGAATTTTGCGGAATTTTGCATAACTGGCAAACCGTAAGAGATAAGCAAAGCTTTACAACACAAAAATGTAGATCTGATTAAATCACACAATTTATGTCATATACATTTATTTTCGAGGACTTGGCCGTTCTCAAGATATTCCTTGTTATTTATTTTTGATATTATTTAACGCCCGCTTTTACAACATATGGCACCGCAGGTGATGACTCTGATGATACATGAAATGAAAATGGAGCACCGGTGGAATGCGACGGCGGAGTAAACTGGAGAACCCGAAGAAAACCCGCACCTGCGCCGCTTTTTCCACCACAAACCTCGAACCCGGGCCGTCAGGTGAGAGGCGAATGGTCACGGCGCGGCCCTTTGTTATTAGTTTCAGTTTTAAAATACTTAAACATTTCTCAGGCGAGAACTTGCCAACGTTTGGCCACGCATACCAACAGAATTCAATCCCATGGCAACCACACTTTAAAACATTTGACTGAAGCCTAGAGTATTCTCTTATTTCCTTCTACTTATAAGGAACTAAATAATAAAACTGTTTCTGCTAATGTTTATCTCGATTAACATAAAGTAAATATAAGAATAAGCTTATTAACAATAATTTGTTACAGAGATGTAGAGAAAGTCAGGTGAAAGGAATACATTAAACTTTTTTACTCCACGCTGCTCCGTTATGTTTAAACAAATTTGGTTTAAAGGCAGTTTGCTTAAGCGAGATTTTACTGTATGTACATAATGTGGTAGCTCATGTCCTAGCCGTTAATACTTAAACAATGGAATAAAAAAGAGGCGTTTTGAATTTTCAGTAAAAAGATTTATAGATGTTAAGGGAGAATAAAAACCCTTGTTATGATAGTAAATAACAGTTCTAATAGCATGCAAAATGCGAATGGCTTTATTTTCAGTCACAGTGATTTATCACTAATTTTAGCTGATTATAAAATGCGGTGGACAAACAACATATTGTTAGCAGTAGTCAGAAAGTTGTATTTAATGGTTTTAGGTGAGTCGTGCTACCCTCGGAGCATATTCGTGTATGATAACCATTCTCCTCGCTCGCTCGCTCGCAAGATTCCATCAGCGAGCTGTAACATAAGTCCCGAGACACGCCCACTCCCAACAAACTTTTAATTATATGTAACGATAAACTCCACGCTCTCGTTATGCTGCAATTTATTTTCTGCTCTGGTCCAAATATTCCTGCTGCCCAGCAAAAAAGAAGGAAAATGTTCGCCACCGTTACACAATTATTTTCCTGGAGGTCCGTAATCTCTCACTTTATGAGGCAGTCCTTTTCGGTTCTCTGAATTATTTCTCTTTCCTCCTATAAAATTGCTACCAGTAAATTGCTGCGCGACGCATTAAGATGGATGTACATTTTAGAGTTGCAAACACTCGTAATGTTATTGTGCACCTTTGGGGAGTATTTTTATATGTATTAGGTTCATCCAGAAAGTGACAAAAGATGTGGCATAACTAAGTAATAACGACATTTATAAAGTTATAGTACCTTTCTCATCGTAATCGTCATTGCTATCAAGGTATTTACTGTCTCCTGGTACCAAATTTTATATGCAGATATGAGCCAATATGTCACTACCACTTTCATGTCTTTACGGCTGCGAAAAAGACATGTACGTTGTCCAACGTGAAACACCGGTTTTTCTGAAATCTTTTGTCTACATTTGCTTTCAACTCCTCCATGACGATTGATGAACTTCCACTCCGGTCTTTATCGTACACACTGGTTCTTCCTTGATTACTCGTGAATAATGGGACATTTCCTCGCTGAAGACTTGTTCATTGCATTATCATCATACACTTGCGTTATTTGCTTATAACATTCGATTGGCCAAACATTTTGTGCATTAAAAAAACGAATAAGTTCTTTCGAGGTATAAAGTAGTAATCGGCATTGAAAAACTGATACGTGACAATAAATATCTTGACAAAATGGAGATTGCGTTGAGAAACAGAGTAAGGTACTATAACTTTTGTGTTGATAACTTTCGTTATTATTTAGTTATGCCAAATCGTCAGTCACTTTCTTGATGGCCCTCTTATCAAACCAAGAACAACTCCCCCGTGCGTGCGCGCGCGCGCGTATGAGTGTCTGAACATCATGAATCAGCATTTTCTTGGGGCACATCACTTATTCATTTCACTACTACTTATATTGGCGTGCATATAAGGTGCCCGTTCCCCTAGATCGCAAGTGTGTTTTTTCCCTTTCTAAGACTTCAACTTCACGTAACGACATTTTAACTACACCGAGCCCTTTTCATTTTCATGTGATTGGCGCAAAAAAACACCATGATGTGCTCCATTCACATGACTTTCTCTACATCTCTGCAACAAGCTATTGTTAAAAAGCTAAAGCTTCTATTTACTTCATGCTAATCGAGAAAAAAATAGCAGAAATAGTCTTACTACTTGCTTTCTAGTAAGTAGGAGAGAAACGGGGCAGTAACATACTCTAAAGCGACAGTCATATCATTTAAAAGCTGGTTACTATATGATTACAATTCCCTTGTTGGTGTGGTCAGGAGTTTACAAATTTCTGTATGAGTAAAGTATAAGTATTTTAAATCTAAAACAATGACAAGGAATGTATCCAAAACGGTCAACTTCATAAAAAATGTATAAAATATGTGTGTTTTAATGAGCTCTAAATTTTATTTGTTAGGTAAGTCTTTGTCTATCTGTCGCCCTCCGTGGTGTAATGGTTACCACGCTGACTTCATATACACAAGGTCGCAGGTTCAAACCCGGCGGAGGACAATGGATTTTTTCGGCCGTAAAAATCCTTAGCATGGCTTCCTTCGGAAGCGAAGTAAAGCCGTTGGTCTCGTGTCGTAGATTTACGGCACGTAAAAGAACCTCAAGCCTGATAGACAGGCATCTGAGCAAAATTAAGCGGTCTCTCACGCCCAATATAGAATGGGACGCTGAGAACCACAGCAGTTAAAGAGCGTCCATAAATAAGACGCCATTTACATTTTTTTTTTTTTGTCTATCGCTTACGGTTTAGCAGTTGGACAAAATTCCGCAAAATTCATCCAGAATAAAAACGCTCTCAAAGGCTATTCCCAAGATATGTATACATTTTATTTTATTTTTCATGTAAATATCCTTAATATAAGATATTTTAATCAAAATCGTTGGAGCAATATTTGAGTAAACCAAAATTTTAGAACATTTCTCCATGTAAAGGGTCTTTTGGTAAAAATCTTCGTGTCGCATCCTTCGTAGATACTGAACTTGAATACCAAGTTTGGTATTTAACGGAGTTTTCGTTTTTGAGCTCTGCAGCCCACACACATACACACACGAACATTTTTCTATATATACTTTTTTGGATAAAGGGAGTCTCAAAACATACATTTCTAGTGAAATTTATTATTGTATTTTTGGGTGTAAAACAATACCTTCTCTACACACTATGTACATACGTATAGAGAAAGTAAAATTTTAGGAGCATAAACCCACCGAATGAAAGTTTTTATAATCGTTGTGAAATGAAGGAGACTAGTTGAGATATTATCCCGTAAACACAGCTCATCATCCAATCAAGGGTTTCGCTGAGGGTAAAACAATTACAACGTAATTCGCCTTCTTTAGGAAGGCAAGAGGAATTAGTTGCATGTGCGGTTAAGCTGAACGACACTACGACACGTATATGAGAACTTCCAACAGCGATACGGAGACTAAGGTTAAAGGTATTGCCGCTATGAACGGCAATAGGAAAATCAATTTCAAGATAAAGGTAATGTAATATGAAAATATAGGTTGATGTGGCTCGTAGGCATTTCGACCAAAGTTTTGGGTTGGTAAAGTACACTCCAAATTGGCTACAATTGTACTCGAAAAGTGAAATAGATAATACATTAAGGTGAGAAAATAATGTAAAACTAAAATAAGAGCTAAAGCTTTCCTGACGACTCGAAATCTTTTCTGGCTTTTAGCCAGGTATATACAGGGTTGACTACAGCGTTGATGATGATGATGATTATGATGATGTCAATCCATTTAATTACCTGACCAGATGCCCAAGAAAATTTAGAGTTAATGTAAGGATAATTGATAGAAAGATGATAGTTAAGAGAACGTTATTTGAATAAAAAAATTAATATACTACCATTCCATTATGAGTCACATTTCATGCATGCTAGTTGCCTAGTACGATATGTATCAATATTTCACACAAAACTTCTATGTCTGAGTTCATTGGAAAATATACTTGAGGACTCCAAAAGAGCTTTTATTTAGAAAAAGATCAGTGTGTGTGTGTGTGTGTGTGTGTGTGAGTGAGCAGAAAACCTGAAAAACGAAATGTTCGAAGAAAACAAACTTGGTATATTATAAGTTCTGTATTTTCCAAATATGAGACTCGAATATTTTCAAGAAAATTATTCCAGCCTTCAACATTTACGTGCAACATGTTCAGAAGATTTGACTTTCCTAAAAAGAGCTCTAAGAATGTTTATTAAAATGCCATACATTTATTTTAAGATCTGTGTTTGAAACATAAAATGCCCATTTTGAATTTTCTGGGAATACTCGTAGTCTATAAAAGTTTCTTAATTCGGAAGGAATTTGTATAATGTTTTACACCATATAAAGCTTAACAGATAGAAAATAAATGTATTACTCAAAAAGTTATATATATTTAAAAACAAAGAATTTATTCCCAGTGACTTTTTTTCCATATCTGCAATATCTATTTCTTCTTTGAATGGTACAATACATCATTATTTTAAGCACTGTTAACTTTCAGCTGTTTCTCGCAATGTCTTAGAAAGAGCACGAATTTTCAAATATGGCTTTGAAATATTTGTCGGTCGCCATTCCCTTTGTACCAGTAACGAAATACGCGATGAATCTTTAAATGAAAAAATGGTCTTTATAAATTTGATGTAGATAGAGGAATTAGGTTTTGCGAGAATAGTTTGTAGACGCTATATAGGTAAGAATAAATAGATTCTGAAGTTATATTTGTCTGGGTGACTTTTACAGAAATGTAAACCGCAACACACAGACAAAAACTTACTGAAACATGTACATCCCTCATTCTATACATTCTTTTGTGGAGTTAACCATTTCCGAGACATTCCTTGTCATTAGTTTAAATTTTCCTAACGTATGTTCTTTTTTTTAAATGAGATGTCATTATTCGAATTTCTAGCTTTCTTTCCTTTTTATCCTGGAAATGGAAAGAGTAAACCATTTTTAAAACCATCATGTAGTCCAGCTCTTAAAATACTTGATATTCCCTGATTTCTCATGTACCTACACGGGAGTAATTAATCAAACCATATATGCTTATTTTTATCCCGATGAAGTAAATGAAAGAAATAAACTCCTGAAGGAATAGTTTGTTCAAAATAGGTAGAGCAAGACATGTGACTATTAAAATAGGTAGAGCAAGACATGTGACTATTAAAATAGTTAGAGCAAGACATGTGACTATCAAAATAGGTATAGCAAGACATGTGACTATTAAAATAGGTAGAGCAAGACATGTGACTATTAAAATAGGTAGAGCAAGACATGTGACTATTAAAATAGGTAGAGCAAGACATGTGACTATCAAAATAGGTAGAGCAAGACATGTGATTATTAAAATAGGTAGAGCAAGACATGTGACTATTAAAATAGGTAGAGCAAGACATGTGACTATTAAAATAGGTAGAGTAAGACATGTGACTATTAAAATAGGTAGAGCAAGACATGTGACTACTAAAATATCAGAGTTTTGTTGTTCTCAGTATATGAACATAGAACTTTGTCATCGATTTCAAAACCATTCTGCCTTCCCAACCTCTTCTATGCAATAAGAAAAGCAAGTTTTGGCATGAATAACTTGTAGTAAAGCTATGAAAGTAAATACAATATTATAGAGAAACTCGGGTTAATGGTGTCTAGATTTTAGTTGCAGTCCTGGAGTAAAAGATCTGAGTCATTTACTCAAGCTCCATGGCCGTCTATAAAAACGTGATGTAATCTATCCATCTTCCTGACAAGTTGTTCATTAAGATGGCCGGGAACATTTAGGTTCAGTGAGCCGTGCTTCATTCTGGCTGGAAATGGAGTTCCTTGCAAACTGTCACAGAATGAGAATGTCAAATTGTCAGGAAAGTATAGTTCAAAATTGCAATATATCGCGTTCATATTAGGCAGGCTTTGCGGTTCGCCTTGAGTCCCTAAATAACTATGATATTCATCATACCACTCTATTGTAGTATTGACATCAACCCATCAAAGAAGGAAATTAATATTAAAACCTATCAGATTCGTGCGGATTTTAGTTGCATTCCTTCATCTTCCTTCTTTTCTTTGTCTTGAAATTCCAGTATTAAATTATTACCAAATGCGCGATGATAATGCAAATATCGCGAAAAAACAAAAAAATATTTGTGTGTCATTCAATGATTGAATGGAATAAGCGTGACATACATTCGGAAGTAACCGGTATCAAATCCTTATTCCGATCAAATTGACCAGCAATTTTCTTGGTTTTTTGCTAACTATATACTAACTACATCAAATCTCACATTGTAATTCTAAAAAGTGACAGAACCAAGGTGAGTCATCTATAGAAATAAACATCTACGAAGAACAAGAAATAACAAATGAGACGTTCATTTGTTGCTCAAGTACTTAACAACTTAGTTGTAACTAGAAAATACAAATAACTATATTACAAATATATTGGCTGTAAAACCAGTAGAATTAAACCTGCGCTATTAAAGCGGTGCAATTAAAAGAAAAATCTTATGTGTTCCATTCACATGACTTTCTCTACACCTCTGGAACAAATTATTGCTTATAAGGTTATTCTTCTATTTCATGCTAATCAAATAAACATTAGCAGAAACGGTTTTATTGCTTAGTTCCTTATAAGTAGAAAGGAAATAAGGGAATATTAGGCTAAACTGATAGTCAAATGTTTTAAAATGTGCTTGCTATGGGTTTGAAATCCGTTTCTTTGCCTGACCAGGAGTTGACAAGTTCTTGTATGAGAAAAGTATAAGTGCTTTAAAAATGAAACCAACAACAATGAATGTCTCAAAAACGGTCAAGTCGGTCCAGGAAAAAAAAAAAATGGTTATGACGTAAATTGTGTGTTTTAATGAGATCCACATATTTTGTATAGTAAGTCTTTATCTACGTCTTACGGTTGCTAGTTATACAAAATTCAGCGACATTTATCCAGAATAAACAAGGCGTCAGAGGCTATTCCCAGAAAATTCAAGATACACATTTTATTTGTGATGGCAATAGCTTTAATATGCAGTATTTTAAACAAAATCGTTAGAGCCATTTTTGAGAAAATTTTCAAAACTTTTTTCATGTAAAGGGTAGTTTGGGGTGGAGAAATGGTCTTGAAAATCCTCGTGTCGCACCCTTGGAAGATAACAAACTTAAATACCAAGTTTGGTGTTTAACGATCTTTTCGTTTTTCAGCTATGCTCAGACACAGTCACACACACGCACGCACGCACGCACACACATACACACACACAAGGACCTTTCTCTCAAAATGCCTTTTTTGGATTCGGGGGACTCAAAGCATGTATTTCCAGTGAAATATGGGTATGGAATTTTTGGGTGAATTACTATGCCTTCTCTGTACATAGTACGTGTAGAGAAAGTAAAAATTGTTGAGAAATACAAATACGCCAAAAACGACAAAGTGTAATACTAACAATAGCCAAGTAATTATTAGAAATTAAGAGTTTTAATACCGTAAAGATTGCAAAAGCCGTAAATTAGGATGTTCCATTATTTTTCCTGAAGCACTTTTTGTTTATAAGCAATATATGAGGACGTGTCGAGAAGTAACACGTAATAATTTTTTCTGTCTTGTTATTGCAACTGGAATGTTGTAATTTAAACAGAAATATAGCATTAAGTTTTCCCCACACAAGGTGTTTTTGTTTCATGTACAGCACTAGCGAAAGAAACGTGAACTACGAAAAAATGTCGTCCACGTGTGAAGATTAGAGAGCCAAAGGGCATAAACCAAATGAAATTCAAAGAGACATGCGTGGCGTGTGTGAGGGTGATTGTATGGACCGTATCAATGTCTCCAGGTGGGTGCATTCTTCCAAGAAGGCCGTGTGAACCTTAGTGATTCGCCACGCATCGGAAGACCGGTAACAGATGCAACACCGCAGAATGTCAGAGGCATTTAGGCTGCAATTTTCAACGACCGGCGTTTGCAAAAGCGAACCTTATCGCAACAGTTCAACATTTCCTACGTTGCAGTGTACGAATTGTCATGACGCGTTGAAATTTCGTAAATTTAGTGCTCGCTGGGTGCCTAAGAACCTGACAGACAACCACAAGGGCGAGTGAATGGTGACAAGCTTGGATCAGAAGGGTATACTTTCCTTTCTGAAAGGAATCGTCACTGGTGATGAGCCGTTTGCATATCATTACACGTCCAAGACAAAACAGGCAAGTATGGAGTGGAAACATGCTGGTTCCCCATAAAGAAAAAAAAAGCAAAGCGACTCATCATCTAGTAAAGTGCTTGTTAGTGGTCTAGGATATGCATGGTGTTTTATTGGTGAACTTTGCTGATGTCGGAATCACTGTGAATAGTGCAGCCTACATTAAAGCTTTGGTGAAGTTGCGACGTGCCTTTGTGATAAATTCCACAACATTAATGCTGACGATGTCAAATTTCTTCATGACAATGCTCGCCTCCATGTTGCTGCTGCTGTTAGTCAGAAAATAACCGCATTTGGTTAGGAGGTGCTCCAGTATTCACCTAACACCGTCGGACTTTCATCTGTTTGGTCCCATGAAGATATTCCTGGCCGGCCAGCGCTTTTGCGGCAGATGTGGAAGTGAAATAAGCATTCCGCAGATGACTATACTCCAGGGAAACGGACTTCTACGACAGGGCTTGTTGGAACTGGTATCACGATGGGATAAATGTGTTGAGAAAGTTGCTGACTATGTCGAAAAGTAGGTAACAAGTGTAGGTTAATTTGTGATATTTTTGTTTTAACTATTAAACTTTGTTTGTAAACAAATCATTGTGCGTTATTTTTCGATCCGCTCTCGTACATTACGTACTACAATCTTATATTTAACCACACCGAGATTATTGCAGCAATTGCATAGATACATTCAGACACAGCCTCTTTCTGAAAAAGCGTAAACTTCTGAAAAAATTGGTTGCCTCGAAGACTAAAATTTTCTTGTTATGGTCTCAGAATTCATTCATGATATGAACTGTATAATATAGATATGCATGAATAAAGGTGCATTAAAATGTTCAGGGTTTACTTTCTGACTTTCTCTATTTTCTTTACACTGTACATTCTGCAGCATTTGCTGTCAGTTGTCATCTCAGAATATAAGAGAGCCTACATCTTCCCAAATTTGAATTTGCCCTCAAAATCTACATAGTATAATGTACTAGAAACCTACAGACAATATTCGCTCAGGCATTAGTTTATTACGCTAAAATAAACGACATATAGCAAAGAAGATTAATACGTTAGCCTTCAGTATTGGGTCGCATTTCAAAATAGAGACAGCTCTAAGTCTACCAAATACGAGGGCCATTCACAAAGTAAAGAACGATTTGCCATAACTAAATAATAACGAAAGGTATGCATACAAAGCTTTATTTACAAACTTTACTGCAGCTGTTGTACTCTTCCGCAGCTAAAGATATGAGCCAAGATGTCACTGTCACTTTGAGATCTTCATGACAGAAATATTTGCATGTACGGTGTCCAAAGTGAGACACCGATTTTTCTGCAATAAATCCTTTATCAACAACCTTTCCAACTCCTCCATAACGATTGATGAACTTCCACTCCGACATTTTTCGTCTTCATATATATTCGTATTCTTTTCCTCACAAGACTCTTCCATTGCATTATTGCTATACACTTGCGTTATTTTCCTATAAAATTCGGTTTGCTGAATATTATTCATTCAAAAAACAAATAAGTTCTTTGGCGGTAGGAAAATATAACATGTGTATTGAAAAATATAAATACCTTGTTATCAATGACGATTACGTTGAGAAATAGAGTAAGGTGCTGTAACTTTATAAAGTCTGTCCGTAAGTCTGCTTTGGTCAAATATCTTGAATACTAAACTTTCTATATGTTATCGTGCTTTCTTAGTGTGGTTCTAATGGTAACGTTATGTACAGAACTTAGATCAGCATATTCACAAATTAATACGCCAACAGCTTTGATACATTTTTGTGCTCTTAGAATCATGCCGATATAGTGCAAAGTGGTTTATGCTGGTAAGGAACTACCATACCGCCTCTGTCACCCTCAAATGGTCCTAGCACCACACTTAAGTCTATACAGTACGCCATCACATTTCTGCGTCACAAATGCGATCAAATAGATATGATAAAACATGTTACTGTGTAATATAGCACCTTTGCCAATATATAACTGTGACATACTTCTGTGATAAAAATATACCCATCATCACACCTATGATCACATCTGTGATTAGAAAATAAAATGGTAGATATTGCAAATGTTCAGTGGCTACAGTCAAACCGCTCCCATTAGAATCACATGAAATGCTACACAATTCAAAACATAATTACTATACAAAACAGTAAAAAAGGCATACATTATGAAAACATGAAGGATATACGAATAATGATGTGAGGAAAAATTTAAATGCATTCGAAAGCCAATATTTAGAAGAACAAAAGAAAGTTATTATGACAGCCGTTAATTCCTATTTTTGTTGCTGGCTTTGTTATTCATACTCATAAATGCAGTATTAATTAAAGTTCTTTAACAAAAGAACTTATGTAGGTTAAGTTTTAGGTTAGGTTATACGAAAATGTTGTAGAAAAATGTAATAGAAACTTAAATAAATTTGGATAGGTAGAGTCGGGCTGAATAATTCAATGCCATAGTCAGGATGTGAACCACATTCTCCCGGTCTCTAGCAGTGGCGATTCGTTTTTCTTAGTCTATAAAACTATAAAATATAGTCATCCCTCACTATATGCGATCTCATTTTACGCGTTTTCGCTTAAAGCGATTTAAAAAATGCTGATTTTAACACTGTACAAATGACATAAACAGACGCATCTATTTAAAACTATTTTTTCATGTTTACCTTGAAATAGCTCATATCACTATCACATTCCCTTTACGTGTTTTTTGTGTTACGTGATAATTCATGAGAACCAATTACTTGCGTAATGCGAGGGACACCTGTACACGTAAATTACTGTTTATTTTAGTAGTAGTACTTACAAGTTTACTGGAATACTAGCTCCAGCTGACGATATTTCTTGAGAAATAGTTTCAGCTTGCGTGACATATTCATGAACATCCTTACGAGGCGTACAAAATAAGTGTTTTTCTATGGACATCATTGACAGAGATGATAATCTTTCTTGGCCCGTTGTAGACCTACAGTGAGATTTCACTCGATTTAAAGTGGAGAATGACCGTTCATCAGAAGCTGTAGTTGCTGGTACAGTTAGAATTAGACAAGCTAATTTGTAAACTTCAGGCCTAGCACACACCAGATCTCTTTCGTTCATAGCTTTCACTATTTCACCAATTGACTTTCCTTCAATATCTTTATTTCCAGAAGAGTAAAGAACAATAAGTTCATTTTTCAGACGTACCAAAACAAAATTTGAGTCATAGGTGTCCAACAATTTTGAGCAATGGTGATCAAGAAAAGACGTTCTGTAATTTTCTAATTTTGAGGAATCAAGGAGAGCAAAGAAAATGGAAACTTTCATAGTCGGAAAAGCTTTTGTATTTGATAGAGCACATTATTTTAAATGTCATTGAACACAACTTCAGTAACTTCACTTGGTCCATTGTTCTTCCTTTTCTTTTGTGCATGTTCATTTATCACTTCAGTAGAAAATGTTTGGATAATATTTTGGAACGCTTCTCTTCTTCGCGCTTCTAAAGTGTTTTTAGTTAGGATTACTTTTGAATGACAATATGTAATATTCATAGGCTTGTCCTGTAACATGTTGAAAAGAATGTCGGTAGGAGTAAATATTGCCGAAAATGTTTTGAGGAGGAAGACAGCATCCAAACGAGTCAAAAAAATAAAGAAAACCTTATGCTTTAACCAATATATGAGGTTCCCAATCGACATTGCTTTCTGGTTCTGTCAGGAATTCAAATACTAAAATCAGGTATTTCGTTGCTCTTTTGCAGTGTTGACAATACATGAATTGAAGTTCCAGCGTGTTGGAGCCGCTTTTGGTAACTTTTTATTCATAAAAACATGCAAAGTTTCCATTCTTTTAGTGAAATGAGAAAAGAAATTGGGGAGCCCTGATAGAGTTTGAAAAATTTTGCACTTATGAATACACATCGCTGCCTGTTGCAGAACCAAATTCAGAGTATGACAGAGTAGCAGTGAACAAATAATGCCCTTGTGGAAATGCCACTTTTACTGTAGATTGCCGACCACCTAATCGACCAGACATTACGGCCGCACCATCTTATGTCTGAGCGACAAATTTCTTACAAATATTAAATTCTTTAACTGTTGTAAGTACATGGTTGTAAAGTGGGTCAGCAGATCTGTCTGTACTGACGTCCGTAAAGCCAATGAACCTTTCTTGAACTTCCCCCAATTTGTCCACATGGCGTAAAATGGTAGAGAGTTAGGATTTGTTCACTATGTCTGAGCACTCGTCTAGAATAAAATCCACAAAATTAGCGGATGCAAGTTCTTTTGTTATACAGTTAACCAAAACACCCCTAAAAGCTTCGATTAAATCATTCTGAATGGATGATGAAGTGGCCCAGAAAATGTTAGAATTTGTTAAATCATTTAAAAGTTGATCATACGTGCTGAGTAAATCCAATGTTTGTACATTATTACCTGGATTAAAGGAACTTTCTGACTCTCGTGTCCTCTAAAAGCTAATTCCTGCTCCGCAAAGTGACAAACATCATCAATGAGTCTAGTCAATACTTCTCTGTTCTTTTTTACCATTTCATTACCCTTTGAAATTTGTAATGATTTCTGAGCATTTAGCTGCAGTCTATTGCCAAAATTACAGAGAGTGAATGCACAAAATATGGGATTTTTGGTTTTTTATGCTTAATTAATGAACCAACTAGCAAAATGCTATTGTCGAATCCTTCTTGAGACCAAGTGGTACTGCTTTTGTCGTTACTAAAAAGAAGATAAGGCCAGCAATAGAGTTCGTTTAATTTGGGGCAACCAATTAAACATTTGAACCTAGAATAATTGCTAATGAGAAATGTCTGTTATACTCTCGTTTTCTGTCTTGACATTTTGCAATCATACCTGGTAGTTTGGGAAAGGACCTGGCGTTGTTTTTTATTTTAAGTTTTTCAGAAAATTGAAAATTCAGAAATCCAGTCTTTAACACCTGTTCTACTTCACAGTCACAAGAACCACTAGCTTCAGTAACACTTACATCGGCCATTTTCACAAAAAACTTGCAAACAAAACAACACTAGTACAGACTAAAAACGATTGTCAATCGCAAAAGTTAGCGGTGCATTTCGACAGCTAACGGCTGGCAAATAAGCTTCCTTCCCCCTCGCCTCTCTAGTGGAGAATTGGGGTTGCTTGGCTACCGCTTCAACTTGCGATGGAGTAGATGCGCGCGCACACCATAGCTGGTCTTGCTAGTGGAGATGTTGGGAGTATGGTTGTCATTTTAACTTGCGGTGAGATAGATGTCCATGCACAATTTAACCGCACAAACTTGCGATTATTTCGTATTTTGTTAAAGTGACGTTCAAAAAGTCTGATTATTTTGCATGTTTATTGAGAGTCGTGTTGAACCCTCTCAAGTTTTTAGTACACCGGCGGTGTATGCGGTGTATAGGAGAGTTCGCCACTGGTCTCTAGCCGGTTGCTCTTCCACTGAGCTATCATGACAACGTGCCGGCATAGCATTGAATTTCTCACCTGGCTTGCATGCTTCCCGGTAAACCACAAGGTGATATCAAATTATTTTGAGATGAAACCTCAATGACGACTTACAATGTCGTAAGTACTTTAGGTCCCGGGATTCATAGTATATATATAGTAATTATGGTCAATTAGTATGATTTAATTATTTTTTTCACACAAGCCGTGTGTAGGACAGGAGTTGGATAGGTAGAGTCAGACTGAAAAATTCAGTACCATAACCGGGATTTGAACCATGGATCTCCCGTTCATGTAAATATATAAATGTATTTATAAATATTCTATATGACAAAACTAACATTCTTAACAGAACAAAATAGGAACTACTATTAAAACTGTTACCTTTTGGATATGATTTTTAAATTGTAATAAAACATGTGATAATAGCTTTGACGTGGTGAAATATGCTCGACAACTTTAATATGATCACAAGAAGCGATCAAAGGTTTTATCACATTCTGTGACCAAGACTCTACTCTTTGTCTTTTCTTTCGATTCTTAATCCGACCTGTGTACATAGCTCAATGTTTGAGTACCAGAAGTTTGAGATCAAAACATCCATCGCAAGTTGCAACACAAGTGATAAGGAGTTCCTGCCAACATTACATCAAGAGAAACATTATAGAAAACCAACAACATCAGCAGGTTTCGGCACAGACGACTACACCTTCAACTTATAGATCATGAGGTTTGCACAGTCGACGTCACAAATATAACTGAAGACATCATTCGGTCTGTTATTCTGTGGTCTGCTGGCGACGTATTCCCGATGTTTCGACCATAGTCTCTCCGGAGATGATAACAAACGCAGATAAGTTTTCTTTGAGGAAAGCTCGACCACGGCATTGACGAGACATCTAATTCACCTCTCTCCAGCAGACTACAGCATAACAGTCCGGAAGGTTCTAAGGTTCCAAGGCTCTCTATTTCTTTAAAATGTCCTGTTTGCCGGTACATTCGGCCCGATTTTCAGGTTTCAATTTACATTTGTTATATTTTACACATTCTCTCCCATCCATACACACACACACAAACACAACCTTACCTGTATTTACACTTACCCGCACTATATACACTATATACACTGTGCTGCTGAGCGGACAGGTGGTCGTTTGGTGTAGTTGGTGTGTGGTCCGGGTTGGTGGACGAGCTGTTAGCGAGCGGAGGACCACTCTGGCATTGTTTGATTCTTTTATGTTTTCGAAATTTTGGTAGGCCGCTGCCGATGTCGTAGATGAGGTAATTATTGTGTTGCCAGATGGAAGTCCCTCTTCTTAGGGAGGTGGCGGGAATGCTGGGGTTGAACAGTTCCTGGTGGATATGAATGTTGGAGGAGGCAGTGAAGGACTTTTCTGAGGAGGAGATTTTGCACAGTTTGAAGTCTTTTTAGGGTTGTTTTGAGCGCATGTGCCCAGGCCATATGCATATATTGTTACTATGACAAGGAATTTAATTATTTTGCATCTGTTTTCCTATGAATCTTGAAACATTTCTTGCATATATGAAAATAAAAACAATTTGTTCGCGCATTTTGTTTTGCACTTTGGTCAGTTTTGTGGGGATAAAGCATTTTTGGGCAATTTCAGGTCATTTTGAGCATTTTAAGCAATTTTGCATAAGACTGGGGGTTAATTTGTATTTTGTTAAACTTTTTTTTTTATATTTATTATAATTCAATATTTTTCTTGTCAAATCCAATGTTTAATAAAGCGATTGGCCCCTACTGTGGTTTTGAAGGAATGTGTTTCATGAACGTGTCCACATCTCAGAATTCAATTCCACTACCCTTATTTTTCAAAGAATGTGCATAATGAACTTGCCCATATTCCCAGGTAACTTACTATCTCCAGGTAATCCGAGTATTGTTGCTAACCATCCACTGTACGAACACCATAAGAACAAAATGCCTAAAGTAAAGGCAAATAATTGTGTTAAATTAAAGGTCTTTGTTTCAAAATCTGGGGAAAATATTTTTCCCAGTCATAGTTTCTTCTGCAAGATCTGTGATGTGAGTGTGGATGCTGAAAACAAATGTACTTTTGAACACATGTCACGGGAGAAACATAAACATGGTCTAAAGCGACCTGAAAATGAATCCCATGTAAATTTGCAGCAGATGGTTCTGAGGAAAACTAGTTCAACATTTTCATTACTTTGTGAGAAATTGTGTGAAGCATATTTATCCGCCGATATTCCACTTCACAGATTTAATCATCCTAATCTGCACACTTTCTTTGAAGAGGATACCGGAAAATTAATTCTAGATTCGAGCACATTGAGAAGAGCCTATGTTGGTCGGTGCTATAACAAAACTTTGCAACAAATAAGAGAAAAAATTGGAGAAAACAATATATTTATATGCATCGATGAGACACCACACTCTGTGGTTCGTTATGTAGTGAATGCTATTGTTGGAGTTCGAGAAGCACACAGCCCTGCAGAACAATTCCTACTACATTTTCAGCAGATGGACAAAGTCAACTACTCAACGATCAGATAGTATTTGACCATGCATTGAGAATACTTGGTCTGATGGGATTCGGAATTCCAATGTATTGCTTTTTATAACAAACGTGGCACCCTACATGATGAAAGCGGCTGCTTCTTTAAGTGAACTTTACCCAAAGTGTCACATGTTTACCGCATGCCTTACAACGGGTCGCGGAAGAAATACGTGCAATTTTTTCTGAAGTAGATGCATGAATAAAGTGTTCTTGAAAGTCCCCTCTCGAGTTGTAGCATTCAAAACAGAAGCTCCAGAAATGCAATTGTCTTTTTCATCTGTTTTGACTAGATGGGGAACATGGCTTAAGGCTTACAGTTACTATTGCAAGAATTTCGATGTTGTGAAGAAAGTGGTTGATTCCTTCGATAATAGTGAGTCTGTGTCCAAAAAACAACGCAAGAACTGTTGGCTGATAAAGAAATTGCAGGTAAACTTTACAACAATGCAAATTTTTGATCCTTCATGGTACCATAACTTCTCTGGAAAAATCACAAGTGACATTAGTGAACACTACAAATAGTGGATATTTTAGCAGATGATTTGAGACTGCATATGGTAAAGTGGCTTTAATATATCCCTGTAAGAAAAAATCCAAATGAAGTTACATCAGGCGTTAACGTTGGCTGTCTAATCCAACCACCACTACCTATCCACCGTTCGGGGTTCACATTGTTGAAATATTCTCTTACCTCTCTGCAATAATGGGGTGGTGTAGGATCGTGCTGAAACCAATACCTTTCACTCACTAAAATGGGATGTTCTCTAGAAGATGATCCGGATTCATTTCATTCTACAGGAATTGCAAATAAAGCCTACCAGCTACCAGTCTGGGAGCCAAATAAACTGGACCAATGATGAGGTCTCCTAGAATGCCGCACCATACGTTAACATCTCACTGCGCTTGCGTGTGATGTGGTCGTAGTCGGTGAGGATTTTCAGGAGCCCAGTAAAGTAAATTATGTCTACTTGCAGTGGAGTCATTGGCGAAATATCATTCATCTTGCCATAAAATCTGCCCGATGAAATCCGGATTTACGTCTACTTTAAGAGACCACTGCAGAACGATACCCGATTTTGGAAATAGTTTCCATATATGTAGCTGTTGGAGTTAGTGCAGCTTAAAGAGATGTCATTTTCATTCCTTCAGAATCCTTTGTATCGAAGGCCACGATACTTCCAGGTCTGCAGCAACTTCTTTGTCCTAATTATAATGATAAATAGATATTAATGGTTGAGAGCTAATGTCTTTCATAATATTAATGATAATGATAATAGCGGTAGGTTTATGCAGCAGTTAGTATAACTATAGGTTCTTTTCGCTGTTGGCTTACCTGCGTTGGCGGTTAAGTTGCCTCGCTCCGTCATCAGTTTATTTCAGTAGATTTTACAAGTTAGGTTCGTTGTGGGCGTGCCTCGACTGGCTGTATGAAAATTATTAATTTTATTAAGTTTTATTTGTGCCGCAAGAAATGTCTCCAAAGCCCGTGGAATGAAGGAATAACCAATTTGCTGAAGTTATAAGGTAAGATTTCTTTTAAAGTATATTTATTTCGTTTCAGTTAGATGGGAACGCAAAATGGCGCTTACACAGGTTAAAGCAGGTTTGATTTTAGTTTAATTTTACACTTTCTCCATTACATACGTGAAGATCATTATATATTTTGTACACATTAATTATACACAAATTTGTTATGTAATTATCTTTTGGTGACGTTAATCAATATAGCGTCGGTTTTAAATCACACTATCCAACGGTAGCTTCCTCTTAGCGTGGATTCTTCGTCAGTTCAAAAAATCTAGCTTATGTTAGCAATAATAACTCCATGGCACGACAGCTCACGGGGGACCTTGGGCCACCGCCCGGCCGCTGCGTTCCTCATCTCGGTCTACTACAGACGTCATGGATGAGGTGCAGTATTGGAGGGTGAGACGTGGTCAGCGCCTCGAGCCCTCCGGCCGTTAATGTAGTCCTCATGACCTGGAGCCGCTACTTCTCCATCAAGTAGCTCCTCAATTGCCCCCCACCCAGGGACCTTAAGAGGCTGAGTACACACCGGGCCAGGTGTCCCAGCGGGGGAAAATCCCCACGGCGGTACTGGGGATCGAAACCAGGTCTCCCGCTTGGTAAGCAGCTACGCTACCACCGCGCTAAGGAGACGACCAACTTGTTATGTTACTATGGTAAAAAACAAAATGTTCATCTCTTATACAATGAAAGTTTATCTCTTTTGTCTGATCTCATACATACTTTTGGCGTATGCATACTAGTTCAATTACAAATATATACATACCAAATCTGACTGTTATTTACAACATAATTATGCTTCCTTTTCAGCGTTTATACACATGAAAATAGTTCTCCTTCATACAGTTTCTGATTTAACCTAGATTTTGCCATGATTATTTCTGCTTTATGAGGATTACATAAAGAAGTAAACATTCTGGTTCGGACATTTTCGATGCATAAGCAAAATATGTAACAAATATTTTTATGGTAATTTTTCTGACTCATGTAGGGTAATTTTAAACTTTCAATAATATTTAATTTTAATTACTTCTAAAAACTAATATTTAGAATTCATGTCTATGTGGATTTATTATTATTATAATTATAGGTACAAATATTCATACAAATTAAAATGAAATAAAACATAGCATTATTATTTATACTACATTGTACGCATTATTTTAATTTAAGCTATGCTTACCTTGCGTGGGCTTTGCTCCAAAATATCCTGTTTCCACCACACATTGTACCTGGAAAGATCCCCATTTGTTAAACGTATCTCTGTACGCCTCAACACATGCGCAAAAGGTAGACTTGTCGTTGGTAAACGTTGAGAATGCAGCCTTCGAGCCTCAGCTGCATTGTGATGCATCTCTCATAGATCATTATCATATCTGTGTAGTCTTCGCTGGAGCATATTGCAGTTGTTACCTGCTTGACAGAACTGACTGGCACTACAAACACACGACCTCGCGATCTTCAGGGCAAAACCAGTAGGGAAACGCAGACAGATAGCAGCAGTGCTCAGTGACGGTTTGCCGGTACGTGCACTTCCCCTTTGAACTCAGTGAGGCGGCAACCTTCTTGTACTAACGTACGCGGGAAACATAGAACTACAGAGAACGGTTTGCGTGGGTCACCTGGTATATACAGTGGGATGCTTGTTTGATGACACTTACTGGAATGACAGTTCCTCAATTAAAGGGGAAAAACTGGAAAAACACTGATGTGTTCTACAAGTATTCACAGAAATTTCTCCACATCTCTGTGGCAAATAATTGTTTACAAACCTAATTCATACTAATTGATATAAACATTAGCAGAAACGGTCTTATTAAGTAGGAGGGAAATAAGGGAATGCATTAGGCTAATGTTTTAAAATGTGAGTGCTATGGAATTGAAATTCCTTTCTTTGTGTGGCCAGTAATTGAAAAGTTCCCGCCTGAGAAAAGTTAAGTATTTTAAAACTGAAACAAATAACAGGAATATCTCCAAAACGGTGGATGCCACGAAAGAAATTTATGTGTCATAAATTTTGTGTTTCAATGAGATCCACATTTTTTATTTAGTAAGCCTTTGTCCATTTTTTATGATTTACCAATTATGCAAAATTCAGAAAAAGTCTTCCAGAATAAAGACGTTTTCAGAGGTCATTCCCAGAAAATGCTAGGTATATATTTTATTTGTAAAATTTTAAATATGAGAGACTTTAATCAAAATCGATAGAAATACTTTTTGAAAAAACCAATATTTTCTAAATTTGTTCCATGTAAAGGGTAGTCGGGAATGGAGGGATTTTCTTGAAAATCTTTGTGTCGCATCCCTGGATGATACTGAACTTAAATATCAAGTTTGGTATCTAACGGAATTTTAGTTATATAGCCATGCTGCCTAATGACACACAGACACACACTCACACACATACCCACATGGACAATTTTCTATTTTCTTTTTAATTGAGGGATTCCCAAATCATGTACTTCTAGTGAAATTTGTGTATTGAATTTTGGGTGCTCTCTCTATACACTATGTACATTGTACGTGTAGAGAAAGTATATATATATATGTGTGTGTGGGTGTGTACTTTAGTTCAATTGTGGTAATCCTATTCAGAAATAGCTACAGTTTGCTATGGATACAAGGAGAATATTGGTAGTCAAATGTTTAAAAATGCCTTCAAATTCCATACCTTTGCATGCAATCGCGAGAAACAACTGAAAATTGAAACGGCTTTCAAAGAATAACATGGAATTGAATAATTCGAACCATTTATGTAATAATTTATTAAATATAATTTGAATATATCCGATATAACGGATATTTGAGCACAAAAAGGTTTATTTAAAACAAATTGGGTGTTTTAAAGAGTTCTACCTTGTTGAGTTTCGACTATCATTTAACATTTCCCAGTTATACGAAATTTCTTCCCAATGAAGTGAGCTTCGCATTCTATGCTCATAAAATGGAAGATATACATTTTATTTGTCATGTAAATATCTTTAGTATATGGTATTTTAATCAACATTATTAAAACATTTTAATAAAATCGAAAATTTCGAAATATCTTTTCCATGAAAGGGTGTGGAAGATTTTGTTGAAAAGCATCCTGTGGTATCTTTAGAAGGTCGTTTCGGCTTACCTTCACCATATTTGTAGGAATGACAGCTCCTAGGGCTCACAAGCCAAAGCCTAGGGTGAGAAACCTGTCGGGGATCCAACGGCACGAAACCACCGAATGGAGAACCTGTTACGAGGAGTGGCCCGTAGTCAGGCATGAACTTGAAGAAGTGGATGATAGGAAATTGATGACTGGAAAGGTGATGATGAAGCAATTGGTGGAATGTATGGCGGGGAAACCGTAGGACCCGGAGAAACCCCGCTCAGACGCCGCTTCGTCCACCACGAATCCCACATGCGGGTGCTCGGGATCGAACCCGAAACGCCTAGATGGGAGGCGAGCGCTCTAACCACACATTCTTTAGAAGGTACTGAACTCAAATACCAAGTTTGGTATTTAACCAACCTTTTTGAGGCATGTTGTTCACAAACACACATGCTCACAGACAGACCACAAACTTAGAGACACAGGCTTTTTTATAAAAATACTTTTTTCTTTTGAGTCGGGTCTCAAAACGTGAGTTTGTAGTGAAATATCAATTGTGAGTTTCTAGCGAAATATCAATTACAATTGTTTTGGAAAATCAGTCTTCCTGTACTTACTATACTTATTTGCGAAAGTAAAATATCCTATGAATATATTAATATGATATTTACATCTCCTCTACAAACAGTAGGATCGGTAGCTTATTATAGGTAAGTGGTGGAAAAAGTAACAATACAAAATCATAACTCACACCATAACCGAGAAATATCGAATGGAAAGATGCAAGGATGGCATCCATTCATCAGCGTGTGTCTAAAAGGTAGTGTTTCCGTTAGCCTAAGTTGAAATACGGTACTTTTTTATAGTGCTCTTATTACAGATGACACTGATAATACATGAAATTAAAATGGAACACCGGAGGAATCCATGCCAGGGGAAACCGGAGAACCCGGTTTGTTCACTATAAAGTTGAGACGGATTATCGCCCAGGTGAATCAGCGCATAACCAATAGTTGAATCTGTGATGCTCGAAACAAGAATCCTCGTAAACATAGTAAAGTTATTACAGTGATTCACACAGTTGAAATAAATGTAACGCGTAAGGAAGCCACGGCGAAAATTTAAAGTGTCTACAATAATTCAGCACGTAACCGTTGCACTCGTCGCCGCGTAAAGTTTAGTTACCTTTATGCGCGTTACGCTCTTGTTCGAGGGAAATTACCGAAACTCAATCGCGCCAGGATCGCTTGAAAAAGAGAAATAACCCTTGATTGAACGAAAAGTGCCGACGTTATTTAAGTTTATTCCCGTACCACACCCTGGAGATCACCGTAGCTAAATACCAAAGCTAGAAATAAATAGGTCTCAATTGCTCGTCACTAAGCCCACCAATAGCCGAGGAGCATCGAGAGTTGACTTTAGCAGCTACAACGCTGGAGAGAGGACCAGTCGTCGCTGCGCGGTCCAGCCCCACCAGGTACGTCCACCAGTTCCTGCCACAAAGTCCACATGCGGTGCCAGGGATTGAGATGCTAGGGTCTCAGCGAAGGAAGGTAAGTGCGAGGGTCATCCAGAGAGTAACGAACAATTTGGCATAACTAATAATAACGAAAGTTATGAACAGAAAACTTTATTTACAAAGTTACAGTGCCTTACTCTATTTCTCAACACAATCTCCATTCTATCAAGACATTCATTGTCACGTGATACCACTTTTCAATGCAGAAGTTATACTTTTCTACCGCCAAGTACTTATTCGTTTTTATGAATGCACAAAATGTTCGGCCAATCGAATTTTAAAAGCAAATAACGCAGGTATATTGTAATAATGCAATAAACAGTCTTCAGTGAGGAAATTACGAGCAATCAAGAAACAACCAGTGTGCCCGATAAAGACCAGAGTGGAAGTTCGTCAATCGTTATGAAGGAATTGAAAGCAAATATGAAAAAATTCAGAAAAATCGGTTTTTCACTTTGGTCAACATACATGACTTTTTGGGTGGAAAAGATTTCGCAACCGGTGAGAACCTCAACATCTTGGCTTAAATCTTAGCGGTGAAAGAATATTACACAGATATTGAAACACCGGAACCACGTGACAGTAAATACCTTGATAGTAATAATGAATACATTGAGAAATAGAGTAATGTATTAAAAATAAAGTTTTGTTATTATTTAGTTATGCGAAAACGTTCTGTACTTTCTGGATCGCCCTCGTATATGCATTACTCCAGGACCTGTCACCTGTTAGATTTAAGTGGACTGAAGCAGCTTTTAACTCAGAATAGTAACAACTTCGTACGGGAAGGTTTGTTGTCAAATACTAGATTTTATTGATTGTGTAGAAATGTAATTACCATTAGAGGCATTTTCAAAAGTCTGTACAATAGAATTACAGATCTAAAATGTCAAAAATTTCGATTATGAGGGTCTTCCTTGCAAATAATTTGCATAGCAAAATTTGATTTAATCATAAATGTGGAAGTTCAGACTCATGGTTGAGAATGACACTCCAGGAGTCTTGCTGTACTAACTCCAAGAAATTATCCAATACGATACGTTCCAGACATGTGCAATATGTATGTGTCGGTGAACTGAAACGCAGGTACTGCCAATGCAGCACAAAGTATGCTTAAATGCAAAACGAGGAATCAGTAGAGCAAAAATATGATGTGTTACACTCACATGACTTTCTCTAACTGTTCTAGAAACGACTCCATACGAAAGATTATTCTTTTTTCTACACCATGCAAATCAAGATAAACATTAGCAGAATTTACTTAATACTTAGTTTATTAAAAGTAGAAGTGCACTAAAGGAATGGGATATGCTAAAGTGATAGTCAAATGTTTTAATAGCTGTCGTTATGCGATTTTCATTTAAATCAGCTTCTTTGCTTGGCCAGGAGTAGAAAAAAAGAAAAACGGACACTTTCTATCTCAGAAACGTATAAAATTGAAACCAATAACGAGGAATATCTTGGAAACCGCCAACAAAAATGCATATGACATAAATTGTTGTTTTAACGAAATATAAATAATCTGTATAGTAAGTTTTTTCTCTTATGGTTTAACTGTTATGGAAAAGTTCTGCAAAACTCAACCAGATTTAGCAGTAAATTCAAAATATACATGTTATTCGTCATGCGAGCAACCTCAACACAGGTATGTTAATGAAATGTGTTAGGGCCTTTACAGTAAAACAACATTATCCGTGTAAAGGGTAGTTTGGGGTGCGGGGATTTTCCTGAAAATCTTCGTTTCGCATCCTTGGAAGATAACAAACTTTAGTTTTTGATTTATGCTGTCCACAAACACGCAAACAGAACCACACATATGAACTTTTTTTTAAAAATCTGATGTGGTCCATTCACATGACTTTCTTTACATCTCTGTAACAAATTATTGGTAAAAAGCTTATTCTTCTATTTACTTAATGCTAATCGAGATAAAAATTAGCAGAAATGGTTTTATTATTTAGTCCCTTATAGGTAGAAGAGAAACAAGGGGATACACTAGGCCAAACCGACAGTCAAATGTTTTAAAATGTGGCTGCTATGGTATGGAAATCCGATTCTTTGCGTGGTCAGGTGTTGACAATTTCCCATATGAGAAATGTATAAATATTTCAAAATCATTAACAAAGAATGTCTTAAAAGCGATTAACTCCAGTAAAAAATGCATAAAACATAAACTGTGTGTTTTGAGAGGCTCTACTTTGTTGTGCAGTAAGTTTTTGTCTATCTTTTACGGTTTACCAGTTATGCAAAATTCCGCAAAATTAATTAAGAATAAACATTACTTCAGAAAGCTATTCCCAGAAAATTCAAGCTATATATTTCATTTTTCATGTAAATATATTTAATATACTATATTTTAATCAAAATCGTTAGAGACATTCTTGAGAAAATCAAAATTTTAGAACATTTTTCTATGTAAAGGGTAGTTGGAGGTGGGGGGATTTCTTGGCAATCTTGGTGTTGCATCCTGAACTTAAATACCAAGTTTGCTATTTAACGAACGGATTTTTCATGTTTGAGCTATGCTGTCCACAGACGCACACAGACACACACGCATACACAGACCTTTTTCTAGAAATGCTATTTTTGGATTCAGGGGGTCCCAAAACATAGATTTCCCGTGAAAGCTCGGTATGAAATTTTGGGTGCGATAGAATACTCTCTCTATGCACTATATACATAGTACGTGTAGATAAAGTAAACATGTTTTATTTTGGATTCAGGGGGCTCAAGACATATATTTTCGGTGAAATCTCGGTATGAAATTTAGGGTTCAATACAATGCCTTCTCTAGACAGTACTTATAAGAGAACGTAAAAAGAGGAGGAAATACAAAGTGTCTCCTAGACAAGAAGAAGAAAATCTAGTGAAATAAGAACTTCACTGCAGTCTATCTCATCATATGCTCCGACGCCTCTCAAGGCCACGCCAAAATCTGTTGCAGAAAGATTTACTCTCTCGCTAGGGTGAGTTGCCCGGATAAGGTTTTTTTCGGGGTTTTCCCTTATCCTGAGAATAACTTTAAGCTCCATGTACCCCGATATCATTTGAGCATCATTTTACAAATTTCATTTATCGTCCGATATGATCAATCAGGTTATAGAATGTTAAATTAAAAAAAAAAGTATTTAGTTTACAGTTAAGGAGCACCTAGTTAATGAGGAAACTGCTTCATAAAGAAAGAGTGTTACTATGAACTACACACTCGTGTATCTGACTAAGTGGGAACAGATTAACGAATATCTGGATAATCCGAAAAGGAAGCTATTGAATGAATATCTATACAAACGTTTACTTTTCCTTTTGACACTTAAACCCAGTACTGTATTCTTTTTCAATACACGTACTATATATATAGTATTGTATTGCAGCCAACATTTTAAATACTGAGGTTTTACCGCAAAAATAAGCTGTGACACTCCCTGAATGAAAAAAAAATGTTTTAGAAAAAGCTCCGTCTATGTGTCTGTGGACAATATAGCTCAAAAACTAAACGAACCTTAAACACCAAACTTGGCATTTAAGTTTATCATCTGCCAAGGATGTGGCACGAATATTTTCAAGAAAATCTTTCAATCCCAACTACCCTTTACATGGATACTTTTTTGAAATTTTTGTTTTTCTCAAAAAGTGACTAACGATTTTGAATAAAATAGCGCATATTAAAGTAATTCACAACAAAAAGACATATTTTGAATTTTTTGGTAATAATCTCTGAAGAGCACTTTATTCTGGTTGATTTTTGCAGACTTTTGTATAGGTAACGGTTAAATCGTAAGTGAAAGACAAAAACTTACTGCACAAAATATGTAGATCTAATTCAAACACACAGTTTACATTATATTCATTTTTGTTGTAGAGTTAATAGTTTGCAAGATGTTCCTTGTTATTGGTTTCAGTTTTAAAATACTCCGTTTTTTCTTTTGTTTTACGCCTGGCCAAGCAAAGAAGCGAATTTCAATGACTATCCCATAACAATAGCTTTTCACTATCGCTTTAGCATAGTACATTCCTTTAGTTCTCTTCTACTTATAAGGAACTAATCAATAACAACATTCTTCTAATGTTTATCTCGATTAGCGTGTAGAAAGAAGAATAATCTTTTGTAAGAAGTCTGTTTGTGGAACACTTAGACAAAGTCATGTGAATTTAACACATCAGATCTTTTTTGAAAAAGCGTAACTTATTTTGTTTCAAATGGGTGCTATGCATAAGAAGCAAATATGTAAAGAAAGCAGATTAGTTTCAAATAAAATATAAATGAATTGAAATCAGAACCAAGAAAAATAACACATATTAATATACTTATAAATAAATACTAGAATACTCTCTGAAAAAAGTAATGCAAATTCACCTCTCCCATATTCAACAATAAATCCACCATTTCTAGGATTTTTCCCAAAATGCCATAAATTAATTCAATCCGGGATAAACTGGAACTCCGGGTTGATAGGGGTTGGATAAACGAGATTCTGTTGTAGAAAGTGTGACGTACAGTTTGCATGGAAGTGCGAAATGATAATATTTTGTACGCGAAATGAAGAGATTCTGTGCGTGTATTGTGTGACACAAATCCGTGTGAGGGAATGAATCAGGATTCCTAAACAACCATCAGATTATGTTTCAAGTCGAATTTCGGATAATGTTACCTGCAAACGGCGATTTAACTGTTATCTACGAGATTCCTGACGTCACTGCTCTATTATGCTAATATCAAAGTCTATTAACATTCCCCAATATTTTATTGCTATAATTACATGTTCATATGACTTTTTTGTTTTATTCTCTTGTATTTATTGCATAGGTTGTAACTTTAGCTATGTTTAGTGTTTCAAGACAGAGCTGCGCAGTTGGGTTTAACAAAAGACACCCTTCTTTGTCTGCAAAAGCGTTCAGAATTTATAAGTTCCCTTTATTTCGTGCATTAGGGTTACAAGTGCCTACTCGGTAGAAGCCGCAGTGTATTTCTCTCCTTATCCACGGGTCATCTGATTAAAATACAATGACGTCATGTGATAAAATGGCACTAAACGCAAGTTTTGGCGGAAAATATAACTCAATCAGATTTAAGAGACATCTTGCTTCCTGGACTATTTAAACAGACGCAATTTCAGTGTTCCCTGTCACTTTGCATAAGGATTTCGCGCTGGAATTTCAAAGTGCGACATAAGTGTAATATATTCAAAAGGTTAAAATGTAACTATTTTAGTATTCAGGTGCAAAGAGTAAGCATCAGTTTCTTCAAGTGTAAAAAGGTTGAACATAGCTGTTTGTCGAGGCGACTTCACCAGTAGTGCTTGATGTTTCGTCGATAAAAAAATCGCCGCGTCACAATGAGTAGTTATGGAGAACGACGTATATGAAGGCAGCGGTAACAATTAAATGTGGTGCAAGAGCCAACCTCGATAGATCAGATAAAAAGCAATTATGTTCTGATCATACATTTTGGTGCATATCTCTATCTACTTTGCGGAAACATATGAAGGTTAGTTATCTCTGTAATGGATTGGCTAGCATTACTGTGACTGAAAGTCCCCGTTTCCTAATTCCGACACGATAGATATTTTCTTTTTTTTAATTATAATTTTACTCTTCGCCCCTTAAAGTGTGAAATCATGAAGTGGGAGTGAAAGAGTATCCAGATAGAAATCTTTGGCCGCGCCGTAGACGGCCGGGGCTCAATCCCAAGCGACCGCATGTGCGATTTGTGGTGGACAAAGCGGCGCAAGGGCGGGTTTTCTCCGGGTACTCCGGTTTCCCCCGCTATTGCATTCCACCGGTGCTCCGTCATCATTCATGTATCGTCAGTGTCACCACCTGCGGTGCCGTAAGTAGTTAAAGCGGACGTTAAACACTACCCAAAAAAAAGAAGATAGAAATCGTTCATAGTGAACGTTAAATAAGCTGCACTCAGCGTATTGTTTCTCGAGTCAATGTTCCCGATGCATTAATGTATTATTTGGGAACAGAAAGAGCAAGAATTGAAATTCCTATCTAAGATAAGATAATAACAGTGAAATACAATCCATTTCTCTATTAATTAGAGGTTTTTTGCAAAGCGAAATCTGTTATTATTTTTGCGTCAACACACCTAAATTCTGTTCTTCTAGTGCTGTACCATTTCTTCTGTACACAATTCAATTTCACCTTACAGCCACAAATGTTTCATTCTTGACAAATGGGTTAGTAAAATATAAGCTCACTTTTCACGCTCTTCCTTCCCTCGCCTAGCCATGCATGCACGAGTATTTTCATCTTGTCGACCGGAGCGAAGTGACGAGTCAATTGTTCTAAGAGATGAAAACATGAGTTGTATTTGGTGAAACAGTTCAGCGAAATAGACTATTAATAATTTATAATATATAGGAAGTGAGATTTTACAGGATGGCTACTATTATAGGTTATAATGCTGTCATTTCTCTATTATAATAAAACTAATTTATACAAATAACAATGATAAGAAAACGGAGATATTATTTATAAAATAAACAGATGAAGAATGATATAGAATTATAAGGTTATTGTCACGATGATAAAGGTAGAAACTTAACATTGCCTATTTAATAGTCTAACCCCACAGAGGATGTACATGATTCGACATGATAACTGGGGACGAAGGAAAGGTTCCTGCCCTATATCTCCCTGGCATTTGCCAGTTATAAAACTGAGGAAAGCCTGGAAGAAGACTGTCTTGGGGGATGGTTCTGGCAGGACCTTCCTTCTGTTCCTGAGTTTATGCCTTAAGGGTCTCATACAGCCTTTTCGGA
This sequence comes from Hymenopus coronatus, assembly GCA_030762935.1. Classification (NCBI taxonomy): domain Eukaryota; kingdom Metazoa; phylum Arthropoda; class Insecta; order Mantodea; family Hymenopodidae; genus Hymenopus; species Hymenopus coronatus. The sequence continues at coordinate 90,198,226 of CM060883.1, forward strand.
AACGCTAATCCCTATCAGATAGTGAAGATGCAATTTGAACTCAAGTAATTCTGACCGAGTGTCAAATGTTAAATCCGGCAAACTGTTTCACCTCTTCTAATGACCTACTTTAAAAGTAGTTGAGTATGTTTAGCCGTAGCCTTAAATCAAACCCACAAAAGCGTAATGTCACCGGACAAGTTGCACACGTTACAATCACGTTGAGAATGGCCCTAACACCTACTTCATGAAGCTGCCACTTTAAGGCAATAGTTACTGTCATACATTAAGTCAATATTTTTTTTTTCGCCGCTCCGGGCCAGTTACCGTTCATGGTGTTTTGGTGGAAATTTGTTTGATGGTCAATGCAGCTAAATAAATCTATTGGTGTGTTTTATTGCATACATACACGAGGATAATCCAGAAACTAACAGACGATTTGGGATAACTAAATGATAAGGAAAGTAATCAACACAATATTTATTTACAATGTTACAGTACCTTACGCTATTTTTAAAAAAAATGGCGTGTTATTTATGGACGCTTTTTAACTGCTGTGGTTCTCAGCGTCCCATTCTATATTGGGCGTGAAAGATCGCTTAATTTTGCTCAGAGGCCTCTCTATCAGGCTTGAGGTTCCTTTACGTGCCGTAAATCTACGACACGGGACCAACGGTTTTACTTCCCTTCCGAAGGAAGCCATGCTAAGGATTTTTACACCGAAAAAAAGTTCATCGTCCTCCGCCGGGTTTGAACCCACGACCCACCCATGGGTATACGAAGTCAGCATGGTAACCATTACACCACGGAGGGCGACAACTATTTTTCAACGTAATCGTCATTGCTATCACGGTATTTATCGTCACGTGGTGTCGGTTTTTCAATGCACATGTTGTAGTCTGTCACCGCCAATGATCTGAGCCAAGATGTCACTGCCACTTTGAGGTCTTCATGGCTGGCAAATCTTTTACATCCAAAAAGTGTGCAAAGTGAAACACCGGTTTTTTCTTAATTCTTTTATCAACATTTCCTTTCAATTCCTCCATAACGATGGTAAACTTCCACTCTTGTCTTTTTCATACACACTTGTATATCCCTAATTACTCCCTTTTTCACTGAAGACTAGTTCATTGCATTATCACCATACATTTTCGTTATTTGCCTGCAAAATTTGATTGGCCAAACATTTTTTTCATTAAAAAAAAACGAATAAGTTTTTTGGTGGTAGAAAAGTTTAACATTGGAATTGAAAAACCGATGACACGTGACAAATACCTTGATAGCAATGAAGATTACGTTGAAAAATAGAGAAAGTTACTGTGACTTTGTAAATAAAGTTTTGTGTTGATAACTTTCATTTTATTTAGTTTATCAAATCGTCTGTTACTTTCTGGATGACCCTCATATATGAGATATATTAATTCCTCCTACAATTTATACATTTATTGTTGCAGACAATTGATGTAATCATATTTGGTAGTTGAACATCGCCATTTGAATCTTTACTAAACCTTTATTTCCTTTTTCTTTGTTAATATCTAATCATGATTTAATTCATGCAGTAGCTGAGTATGAGCTGTAAGTTACTGAATTTTTGTGACACTGTGAATTTGTACATTAGTTATGAGTGTTTTCTATAGTAAACACCATGTGATTGTTTTGGTGTTCATGAGCATGTTCTGGGCGCCATCGGAGCTTAGTGTACTCGAAAGTTGCATTCCCTAACAAACATGGTCTTTAGATTTAGATGGGTTAACTGTAACAACTATATTTCGTAACATAATTTATTTAGAAAAGTTACTTTTGGTGATTTTCAAATCGCGTTCATCTTCGGAGTTCTTTCTTTAGGACACAAACGGGTAATAACAATTCACGAGTTAATTAATACGTACAATTTTAAGGCGAATTGTACTTTTTCTGTGAGTATAAAATCAACGTTAAGCTTCAATTCCCTTTTTTGTGGATTTGATGTATGTCACTTTTTAATCTTTCAGGATTTGCATATGTTCGGTAGGTCAAACTGTAGGACCGTTGGGGGCCGTTGTTGTTTCGGGTTTCAGCAGTTTTCTTTACCATTTCTCCTAAAAACTAATGAACTGGTGTAATCAATTTGTGTTAATGAAATATTTAAAGTACTAAGAACTTAAAATCCTCCTGAAGTATTTAGCGCAAAACAGGATTTGATTTTCATTGTAACGCTTCATTTGTTTTCATCCTGACGATTTTATTCAAAGATTTGTTAAAATAAATGCACGCGTTGCTTAAGTACAATTTCTTGAAATAAGATAATCTAGTTGACCCTTTTCTGTGTAGTCTCTTTGTATGAGGGCCATCCAGAATGTGATAGACAATTTGGCATAACCAATCAATAACGATAGCTATCACACAAATCATTATTTACAGAGTTACAATATCTTACTCTATTTTTCAACGTAGTCGTCGTTGCTATCAAGGTATTTATTGTCACGTGGTACCGATTTTTCAATGCAGATGTTATACTCTTCCACCGCTAAGGATAGGAACCAAGATGTCATTGTCACTTTGAGGTCTTCATCGTTTGGGAAGAAAGCTTTTCCATCCAAAATGTCATGTACGGTGTTCAAAGTGAAGCACCGATTTTTCTTAATTCTTTTATCAACATTTGCTTTCAACTCCTTCATAACGATTGGTGAACTTCCTCTCTGGTCTTTATCGTACACACTGGTTCTATCCTTGATTATGCGCCGATTCCTCACTGAAGACTCGTTCATTGCATTAACACTATACACTTGTGTTATTCACCTATACATTTCGAAATGCCGCACATTAAAAAAAAGAACGAGTAAGTCCTTTGGCGGTAGAAAAGTATAACATCGGCATTGAAAAACGGGTATCACGTGACAACAAATATCTTGAGACAGAGGAAATTACGTTGAGAAATAGAATAAGGTTCCATAACTTTGTAAATAAAGTTTTGTGTTGATATTTTACATTCAATTTCTCTCATTTTACTGGGTGAGATAAATGCCTGAAGGAAATACGAGAGACATCCAGAAAGTAACAGACGATTTGGCGTAACTAAACAATAACGAAAGGGCAGCATTACAGGTTAACCAATAGACATGGAGAATTACTCACTAGTTGGTCACTAATGCTAATGTTGGGGGTATTGCTAATGGACCCACCATATTTAACAGTTGAAAACGTTGCTATTTTAATTGTACACCGACACGAGTAGGAGGTCGCAAAGGGAAACATGTGGGCGCATGTATAAAATGCATGTAAAATCTTTTCCAATGATGTATTTATCGCACTTTTACCGCTATATACGACAGTAATCCAGAAAGTTAGGATCGTTTGGCTCATCACATTTTGGGCTTCTATTCAATATTTCGACATATGTTCTGAATGTTAGTAACCGTCGATACAAAATATTATTCTGCATTCTGTGATTCATTAAACTGAAGTTATGGTACAAGACTGTTGAGCTAAACAGGTTTTTGAAGGTCAGAAGTTGAACTCAGAAATAAACCGTCAACTAAAGGGAGTAAATAGTAACAAGGTAATAATAGAAAGAAATGTGAGATCGTGGAGTGAAACATTCAGCAATGGAGCAACAGCTCTCGACGTGCCCATTAGTCTAGGATTTCAAAGATCAAGTGAACAACGAAACATAACCCTAGACGAGTTGCAGATTTCATTCCCAGACTGTTCTCGTCGTCCCATGGTGAATATTTTGACGTAATGGAGTGGTGGCAATCCTCTGGTGGCACTGGCTGGTTTTATAGCTAGAGGACAGACACCAAATACACAAAATGAGGATGGTGCCATGTGGGGATATAAAGTGAGCCACATGTATTTTAATAAAATATATTGTATAAATGTATAGCCGAATGCCTTACTGGTTTAGGCCCCGTTAATAAGTGTAAGTTTAACGTAAACTTAAAAACGAAATGATACGTATTATTAAAATTCGAAGGCTTTCACGGCCGGTCTTAGAATCACTTATAGACAACAAAACCGGGCGAGGGAAGAAGTCCAGTGGACCACGGCCTACAAGCCCGATTTTGTTTTCTATAAGTGATACGTATTATATTGAAAAAAATCACAACAGATAATGAAAATAAAATGAATTAAACGCAAGCTTATCAGTGTGTACGCTCCAAGCGTCCTAGCTTACGTCTATGTTAGATATAAAATATAATATCCAATTATGGAGTCATTCTTACACATGATCATTTTTGCCATCATCATTTGTTGATCCTCTAATTAGTTTTGTGTTAGATAATGGACCAGGAATCACAGCACATTATAAAAATCGCAGCAAATAAAATTGTGTCTCCTTTCTTAGTGAGTTTAACCTCGTTTAACAAAGTTCTAATTATTGTTCATTTTGTTACATTTACATAAACTTTTTTGTCGATGATTGCTTAAAGCGCTCTTGAGATTGGCTGCTGCATATGCCAACGTGAATAACGTTATATGTATTATGTTTATGTCTAGTTGTTCTTATTTTAATGGTTAATTTTCTTTGTGAATAAACCCCTGACTCTCATTCAAAGTGCGAGGGTCATCCAGAAAGTGAGAGATGATTTGGCATAACTAAATAATGGCAGTTATCAACACAAAACATAATTTAAAAAGTTACAGTGCTTTACTGTATTTTTCAACGTAATCGGGATTGCTATCAACGTATTTATTGTCACGTGGTGCTGGTTTTTCAATGCATATGTTATAGTCTTCCACCGCTAAGGATATGAACCAAGATGTCACTTCCACTTTAAGGTCTTCATGACTGGGAAATCTTTTCCATCCAAAAAGTCCTGTACAGTGTCCAAAGAGAAGCACCGGTTCTTGAATTCTGTAGTCAACAATTGCTTTCAACTTCTCCAAATTATTGATGAACTTTCACATTAGTTTTCTTCCTACAAATTGGTTCTTCTTTGATTATTTGTAAAGTATGCGTCATTTTCTCACTGAAGACTTTTTCTTTGCATTATCACCATACATTTGCGTTATTTGCCTATAAAATTCGATTGGCCGAACATTTTGTGCATACAGAAACCGAATAAATTATTTGGCAGTAGAAAATCGGCATTGAAAAACAGGTACCACGTAACAGAAATGGAGACTGCGTTGAGAAATAGAGTAAGGTACTGTGGTTTTGTGTTGATAACTTTCGTTATTATTTAGTTATGCCAAATCGCCTATGGATAGCCCTCGTATACGACGTCGGCTTTGCGGATTGTTTGAGTTAACATTTTACAGACGCAGAAGAGTGGACGGGAGTTGCGGTTGCAACACTCGTACCTGCTGATCTTGAGATATGATATTTGCCTGTACAGCGTAATGAAATGCCAGGGAAGGAAGGAAGGTGACCGCGCGCCTTGAGGATGATGACATGGACGGCGGCTCACATAATGAACATGCTAGAGAGAATTCCTTTACGCGGGCTCGCTCCGCAGCAAAAGCTTGTGAAAGGCGACCACTGTGCCCATTATACTCTCCCCTAGCGGAGGGGCTATTGTGTGCCCCGCACATAAACGGATTGCGTGGTAACGAAATTAGGCTGTCCTATTGTTGCTGTAATTTTCAATTTCGAATGTAAATATTCGCTGTATATAAAGTGCCGCTTTACCGCGTGTGGCACGAAGGGAAGTGCAAAGTGATTGGGGGTGTTGTGAAGAATGGAGCTTGCCTGCAAAATCGATAGGTCGCGAGTTCGCTCCCAGGACGTGCGTGTTAATGGAAACTCAAACGAGATTTTAGCCTAAACTTTAGATACTAGAATGCTTCTCTAATAAGAATATTATCAAAATGGCAGATGGCTACCTGGATACTTTGTATGAAGCAGGTTGCATTTGTTGCTTGTTGCAACAAAGTAACGAACTCCTGCTGAAACTGCAGCTTATTAATTGCATGTGTCTGCATCCAAAACGCAAGTTTCCCAAATAAGCTTATGGTGAGACAAAAGTCAGAATGCAGAGGCATTTATATCTCTGCAACTATTGAAGCCACAATATCAAGTAATGGCGTGCAGTTCTAATATTTGTTAAATTCACTTTTTTATAGGGAGTTGGTACTGTAACCACATTCAATCTGGAGCAATACATCTCCTAACTCAAGAATTTGATTCAAAACACTCTTAAACAGTCATTAAATGTAGGTTTAAAATATACATTCAGTTCCGATGAGCACTATCTCCACTATATACAGTTCCAATAGCCTCCATATTATGCAATGTTTAGCAATGAATCATAAATCTGGAACACTGCAGAACAAAAATTGAGCCACATTGGAGGATCTTTATAGCACTGCAAAATGTATTCTCTCAAATAATTGAAACCTTCATTGTTTAAACATTGTAGAACAAGTCAAGTTAGTAATTATTTTACTAGTAGCATTGTATTTACTAGTAGCATTGTATTTAACAAAGTATTAATACATCATTATTGCACCACGAATAGTAATAAATGTAAGTATTTTGCTTGCAATAGAAATCAAAATCCATTGCGTTTTATTTCCAAAAGCGACCACATCCATCACATTGTGCTCCAAATTCCACTATATTTTTACTACAGTTCCAAAAGTCTCTATATCCATAAAAGACCTATGTTTCCTTTGTTGTTTTGCATGAAATTATTCTCATTCTTTTGATACCTGAACAATACTTTCTTTTCGGAGACATTAACAACAGAAACAGTCAGGGACTGAATTTCTTGCCGGGAAACGTTTTTTTTTTTTTTTCATTTCCTGAAAATTTTGCAAAAATAGACATTGGATATTGGAACAGGACGGTTCGACTATAATCTTTTCATTTCGTTAAATTTTTAGATTTTTTCTTCCTCTACTCGTGCTATGTGCAGGGTATAGAGAAGGTATCTCTTGCATTCCACCCAAAAATTCAGTACCGCAATTTCACCGGAAATATACGCTTTAGCATTTCCTCAATAAAAGCATTTTGGAAAAATGACCATGCGCGCAGGTGTCCATATGTGAGCGTGTCTTTGAATATGATAACTCAAAAACGAAAAGTCGGTAAAATACTAAACTTGGTATTTAAGTTTAGTATCTTCCAAGGATGCGACATGAAGTTTAAAACATTTCGAACATTTTGATTTTCACAAAAGTGTCACCAACGATTTTGATTGAAGAAGCGTATATTAAATATATTTACATGGCAAATAAAATGTATGTCTTGAATTTTGTGGAAATAGTCTCTAAAGACCTCTTTATTCTGGATAAATGTTTCAGAGTTTTACGTAACTGGAAAACTGTAAGAGATAGACAAAAAATTACTACACAAATAATGTAGATATCTTTGAAAAAACCAACTATGACACGTACGTCTTTTTCGTAGAGTTAACTATTTCTGAGATATACCCTGTTATTTGTTTGAGATTTAAAATACTTCAACTATTCTCATACTGAAATTTTTAAACTCCTAGCCTCACAAAGAATTGGATTTCCACCATATGGCAACCAGCTTTTATTCATTTGACTATCGTTTTAACCTAATATATTCCCATATTTCCCTTCTACTTATAAGAAAGAAAATAATAAGGCCATTTCTGTTAATGTTTATCTCATTCAGAGTTAAATAAAGAAAAAAATAACCTTTTTAATTCTAATTTGTTATAGAGATGTTGAGAAGGTCAGGTGAATGGAACATATCAGATTGTTTTCTTATGTTACCATCCCAGTTGATATTTTAATATATTTAATGACATCGCTTATCTTTTATACTTTTTATGGAATTTGATCAATGCAGCACATTGAAATTTTACCTACTAACTTTTAATAGTTCAGTATAAATAGTTTCTTTCTCCTATTTGTTTTTACTTCTCCTTATTAAATAAATAAAAATAAATCATTGTTGAGCAAAACCGACTTTTTATAGAGTAAATAATTGAATAAAACCAATATGAAATTCCATTACAAGCTGAATAAGCTTGCAAAATTTAAGGCATTTACCTCTAGTGGTTTCACAGAAAAGGGTAAATAAACATAAAAAATCTGATGTGTTCCATTCACAGGACTTTCTCTACATCTCTAGAACAATTTTTTGTAAAAAAACATCATGCAATTTACTTCATGCTGATCGAGAAACAATTAGCAGAAATAGTTTTATTACTTGCTTCCATGTAAGTAAAAGGGAAATAAGGGAGTACCATAGGTTAAAGTGACTCAAAAGCTGGTTGCTATGTGACTGAAGTTCCTTTGTTTGTATGGTCAGGAGTTGACAAATTCCCGTACGAAAAGAGTATTGAGTATTTTAAATCTGAAACCAATAACAAGGAATATCTCAAAAACGATCAATTCCACGAAAAACTGTATATGATATAAATTGTGTGCTTTAACGAAATGTACATTTTCTATTCAGTAAGTGTTTGTCTATCTCTTACGGTTTACCAGTTATGTGAAATTCCGTAAAATTCGCCCAGAGTAAAGATATGTTCAGAGGCTATTCACATAAAAGTCAATATATACATTTTATTTTTCAGGTAAATATCTATAATATATAATATTTTAATCAAAATTCTTATAACCGTTCTTGAGAAAATAAAAACGTTCAAAATGTTTTCAATGTAAAGGTTAGTTGGGGGTATCTTCGTGTCGCATCCTTGGAAGATACTAAACTTAAATACCAACTTTGGTATTCAACGAACTTTCCGTTTTGGGCTATGCTGCCCAAAGACACACACACACAAATTCACACTGTGAGACAGACAGACACATGGACAATTTTCTAAAATGGCCTTTTTTTTTTTTTTGATTCAGGGGGTCTCAAAATATATATTTCTGTTGAAATCTCGATATCAAATTTTTGGATGCATTACAATACCTTCTCTATACACTATGTACATAGTACGCATTGAGAAACTAAAAATACAAGTTTTGGTAAAGAAAGAATAAAGATAAAAATTAGGGCATAGTCCTTTATTAAGCTAAAGCTGGCCATAATTATTATATCTGCAAGCTTCCATCTCTCCTGTCATGGAGACTCGTGTCGTTTCGCAATGCAGCCGCTGTACCAGCAACACTATATTTGGAGTCCATTAATAAAAAAACTGATGTGTTCCATTCACATGCCTTTCTGTAATATATTATTGTTAAAATGTTATTCTATCTGATTCATGCTAATCGAAATAAGTATTGCCAGAACTGGTCTTATTGATTAATTCCTTAAAAGAAGGGAAATAGGGGAATACACTAGGCTAAACCGACAGTCAAATGTTTTAAATTGTGCTTGCTATGGGATTGAAGTCCGTTTCTTTGTGTGGTCAGCAGTTGACTAGTTCCTGTATGGGAATAAGTATTTTAAAACTGAAACCAATAAAAGGGAATATCTCTAAAACAGTGAATTCCAAGAAAACATTATGTGACATAATATTTTTTTAATTTTTTTGAGGAATTCTACATTTTTGTGTGGTAAGCTTTAGTCTATCTCTTACGGCTTACTAGTTGTGCAACATTAAAAAACGTCATCCTTAATAAAGACGTCTTTAGAAGATATCCCCAGAAAATTCGAGATATGCATTTTATTTGGAATGTAAATATCTTTAATTTAAGGGTTTTTAACCAAACTCGTTTTTAAGATAATGTAAATTTTCGAATATTTCTCCATATAAAGGGTAGTTTGTGGTGCGGGCATTTTCTTGAAAATCTTCGTGCCGCATCCTTGAAAGATACCAATCAGGATTGGTATTTAATGGTCTTTTCATTTCTGAGCCATGCTGTCCACAGACACACACGAATCTTTTTCTAAAAATGCATTTTTTGGACTTAGTAGACCCGAAAACAAACATTTCTGGTGAAATCTCGTCATCGAATTTTTGGGTGGAATACAATGTCTTCTCTATCCACTATGTATATTGTACAGAAATTGAAAATTGCTTTATTGATTCTTGAAATATTCTCCTTTATGATCAGTACACTTTTGTCATACACATACTATTTACATAGTGTATAGAGAAGGTATTGTATTGTATCCAGAAAATCGATACCGAGATTTTAATTGAAATATATGTTTGAGACCCCCTGAATTCAAAAAAGTATTTTTAGAAAAAAATTCGTGTTTGTGTCTGTGGACAGCGTCCTCAAAAGCTACAAGACTGTCAAATACCAAACGTTTTATTAACGTTTATTTTCTTCCAGCGATACGACATGAACGTTTTCAAGAAAATTCCCAGTTGCCAAATTACTTTTACTTATATGGGAAAAAATGGAAATTTTGTATTTCTTAAAAATGGCTCAAACGATTCTACTTTAAATACCGTATATTAAAGTTATTCACAATACAAATAAAATGTATGTTCTGAATTTTCTGAGAATAGGTTCTGAAGAGCACTTTATTCTTCTTGATTTTTGCAGAATTTTGCCTAACGGTTAAACCGCAAGAGATAGGAAAATTCTTACTTCACAATTACTAATGCAGATCTCGTTAAAACACTCAATTTATGTGAAGTGCATTTTTGTTTTCCAGTTGATAGTTTCCAAGATATTCCTTGTTATTGGTTTTAATTTTCAAATATTTAATACTTTTCTCAGACATGTAGTGTCCGTGTTTCTTTTGCTCTGCTTCTGGCTAAGCAAAACAGCCAGTTTCAATGAAAATCGAATAACGATAGCTTTCGCTTTAGCATTGAGCATCCCTTTAGTTCTATTCTACTTATAAGGAACTAAGTAATAAGAACATTCTGATAATGCTTATCTCGTTAGCATGGTGTAGAAAGAAAAAAAATCTTTTGTAGCAAGTCTGTTTGCAGAACATTTAGAGAAAGCCATGTGAGGGTAACACATCAGATTTTCTGTTTCAGGCTCACGCCATTTCGGCGTAGTGACTAATGGCCAATACGAGGACTCTAAGTAGTGAAGGGGGTTTATTAGCAGTTAGTAAAAGGTCGTTTAAGTAGGTGGCGTTCTTTAAGGGTCATTAGCTCAAAAATTGAGGGGGCTAGGATGTGAAAAAGATCAACGAGAGTATTAAGCGTGCCATAAGTGCGTGCTTCCTTATAAAGACGAAGAACCTTTTAAAACAAATATCTTTGAAATACGTAAATATTCCAAGTGTCTTATGAGATTACCCAGGAGTGAATGTACGAGGGTCATCCAGAAACTGACGGACAATTTGGCAGAACTAAACAATAACGAAACTTATAATCACAAAGTTGCAGTACCCTATTACATTGCTACTGTCACGTGGTACCGGTCTTCATGGCTGAGAAAGTGAAACACCTGTTTTTTTTCGAATCCTTGTATCAACATTCCCATTCAACTCCTTCATAATGATCGATGAACTTCCGCTCCGGTCTTTATCGTGCCCACTGGTTCATCAACAACAACTAAGTAAGAGTCTTGGCCTACCGCCCGGCCGCTGTGTACCCCATTTCGGTCCATTACAGACGTCATGGATGGGGTGCCGTATTGGGAGTGAGACGTGGTCAGAGCTACTAACCCCCCCCCTCCGGTAAGTTCACGACTTGCAGCCGCTACTTCATCAAGTAGCTCCTCAATTGGCCCCCCAGGGACCTCACGAGGCTGAGTGCACCCCGGGCCAGCTGTCCCAGCGGGGGAAAACCCCCACGCCAGTACTGGGAATCAGGTCTCCCACTTGGCAAGGAGCAACGCTACCACCGCGCTAAGGAGACGATCGGTTCATCCTTGATTACCTGTAAATTATGGGCCATTTCCTCACTGAAGACTCGTTCATTACTTTATCACCACACACTTGCGTTAATTGCCTATAAAATTCGAATCTCCGATAATTCTGTGCATCAAAAGCTCGAATAGGTTTTTTGGTGGTAGAAAAATATAAGGTCGGCATTGAAATCTGGTAGGACGTGACAATAAATGTCCTGACAGAATGGAGAAGTAGAGTAAGATATTGTAAGTTTGAGAATCAAGTGCTGTGTTGATATATTTAGTTACCTGCGTCGAATCGTGTGTTACTTTGTGGGCTACATCAGAAAGCGACCAGCTCGGGTGTTTCGAGAAAGGGCGAGTGGCACGTTACAACCAAGTTTTGCACTGCACACGCACAAAACATATTTGTCAAAACTTTATTGGTTTAAAGCACTACGTATTTGGTTTGCAATGAATGTTAACTTTATACGGCGACGGACTTAAGAGGGCGAGGCGGAGGACCGTATTCTGTGAACAAACTGTCCTCCTCAAAGAAATATAGAATATCGAAAAAAGTTTGTGTGTTCCATTCACATGACTTTCTCTACATCTTTGTGACAAATTATTGTTAATAAGCATATTCTTCCATCTACTTCCTTCTAATTGAGTTAAACTTTAGCAGAAACGCTCATATTACTAAGTTTCTTGTAAGCAGAAAGGACAAGTCAAATGTTTTAAAACGTGGTTGCTGTGGGAGAGAAATGCGTTTCTTCCGGTGTTGACTTCCCATATGAAGTATTTACGCACTGAAACCAATAAAAAAGAACATCTCGAAAACGGTCAACTTCACGAAAAAAAAATGTAGTGACATAAATGGAGCGTTTTAATGACATTTTCAGTTTTGTGCTGTAAGTCTTTGTCTAGCTCTTACGGTTTGGAACTTATGTAAAATTCAGTTAAATCCAATCAGAATAAACAGATCTTCATAGGCTATTCACAGAAAATTCAAGATATGGAGTTTATTTCTCATGTAAATAATTTAACATAAGAGATTTTAATCAAAATCGTTAGAACCATTTTTGAGAAATCAAAGTTTTCGAAAATTTTTCCATGTAAAGTGTAATTAGGGGTGGGGGATTTTCTTTAAAATCTTCGTGTCGTATCCTTAGAAGCTTCTGAACTTAATACCAACTTTGGTGCTTAAAGGACTTTTCGTTTTTGAGCTATGCTGCTCACAGGCACACACTCACACACTCACACACACACACACACACACACACGGACCTTTTTTTATAAAAATACTTCTTTTAATTCAGGGGTCTCAAAATGTGTATTTCCAGTGAAATCTCGGTATCGATCCTTCTCTAATGTAGATATTACGTGTTTTTTTATTCTATGGACAATTATATTTATATGACACTTTTCTGATATACTTAAGATTTGAAGTTGCATTTTTCCCTAACCCAGGGTGTTTTTACATACATATTAAAAAATAAAACGTTATTGGTGTAATTATTGTAGCGCATAATGCATTAAGCTCTCAAAAGAATGCTTATCCTTGAAATGTTTTGAACTGCTACTTTATCATTTTCCCGCTGAAACCGCAATCTGCATGAACATTCTATAGATTTTCTTAAACATTTGGTACAATTTTCCGCAATTTTTCAGTTATAGAGTTCGTGACGTCAGTTGTATAGTCAAGTGTGGTGGCATGCAGACTTTGAACTGTATGTTTTCCTCCTCTATTTGTCAGGATCAGATTACACATGAATGTAAAATTGAATTGACTTTGATCTCAATTCCATACATCTTTTGCTTCTTTCATTTTCCAATATAACAACATCCCTTCCTATTTCAGTGATTTAGATTTCGTGTTCTGTATTGTTTATAAATGAAATAAAATTAAGTGTTGCTTATGGAAGTTCTTTAAATGCTGCGGTTCTTAGCGTCCCATGTGTGTAAAACACCACTTAATTTTGCACAGATGCTTATTTACCAGGTTTGAAATTATTTTATGTGCCTTAAATCAACGGCTTAGGAGCAACGGCTTTGCTTCCCTTCCGAAGGAAGTCATGCTAAGGACTTTTACGCTCGAAAAATTGCATCGCCTTCTGCTGGGTTTGAACCCGCGATCTTGGGAACTAGAGACTAGCATGTTACTCCGAGACCACGAACGACGACCATACTTATTGTTTATAGTGACATATGTTGTTGTTTTCCTACAAGAAATATACATTTGTTTTAAAATTGAAAATGCAATTTTTGGACGCTTATAATTTTTTCAAATCAAATTATTTAGACATAGAAAGAGAATATTTGATTTGTGCTCAATAAGTATATCACTAAATAAAATTATTTATTCTTTTCTAATATGGGTGAATACACCACCATTTTAAATTAAATTAATAAATTCTTATTCTAAAGTTCTTCGAAATTGTTCTAACATGTATTTTTTAAACTTGACCAGCTTTTATATCCTTGTAAGAAGTTCACTGATTTCTTCGGCTTTGTTTGGAACACTCAAGAACTGTATTAATATTACGACTTTTTATTACGATAGCCTAATGAAGGCGATCTTTTTTAAAACAAATTCCAGAGGACCTACTTAAGGCTTTTTCAAAGGATCTCTACTTATATATGTTCTCGAGTGCCTTAGAACACCATAACGTCAACGCTTCTTTACTGAAGTCGGTACAAAATCACTGGAGTCCTCGTATTGGTCACCTCTTCCATCCTCATAGACATCCCTAACCAGATAAATGTCAAAAAAACCATGCAAACCGTTTTCCACGCGCATTTTTAAAATTCTCCTTAAATAATACGAGGCCATCCAGACACATAACGTCAACGTTTCTTTACTGAAGTCGGTACAAAACCACTGGAGTCCTCGTATTAGTCACCTCTTCCATCCTCATAGACATCCCTAACCAGATAAATGTCAACAAAACCATGCAAACCGTTTTCCACGCGCATTTTTAAAATTCTCCTTAAATAATACGAGGCCATCCAGACACATAACGCAATAATAGCGAAAGCTATCAACACAAAAATGTATTTACTCTATTTTCCAATGTAATTGTTATTGCTATCAAGGTATGTATTGTCACGTGGTAACGGTTTTACAGATATTGTGCTCTTTCACCGATAAAGAGAGGTCTTCATGGCTGAGAAATCTTTTCCATCCAAAAAGTCAAGTACGGTGTCCAAAGTTTCAATGCTCGATGTTTCCAAATATGTGTTACTGTCGAAGATATATCTGCACAGTTCTTCTGTATGAATTGCAAATCTTCATGCAATCCATTTGAAGTAAGAGGTTTTACAACCTTGATTGTAGAGCATGTACTATCATCAAAGGCATCTAAAACAGTATTGTAATATACAGCATAGTATACTGCTGCATCGAGCCACGTTCCCAACATATTACTACAGGTTGTACACATGCGGCGCGTGCAGTCACCAATGGAGGTCGGTCTGTATTCCCTAGGTATGCCTGTGTGTCCCGCTATCGGTCCTCAAGGTACTTCCCTAATTATCACCATCACTTGTGTTATTTTCGTATAAAATTCTATTGGCCAAACATTTTATGCATTCAAAAAAGGAGTAAGTTCTTTGGGTTAGAAAAGTATAACATGGCATTGGTACCACGTGACAATAAATGTCTTGGCAGAATGGAGATTACGTTGAGAAATAGAATAAGGCACTGTAACTTTGAAAAGAAAGTTTTGTATTCATATTTTTCGTTATCATTTAGTTATGCCAAACCGTCCGTTACTTTCTGGATGTCCCTCGTAGATTCTAATATGTGTAAAACGGAATCGGATTTACAAATATGTCATCTAATTATTTTGTGCATAGCAATACCACTTTACAGGTGGTCAGGCTTATCGACTTCTACATAAGCCATGAGAGTAACAAGGTCCAAACGTGTCATGTGTGACGTCTTGCTCCTCCGTCCTTCAAGTTGACTGTGCTGTTCCGTTGCGCGACAGATTCAAATGACAATTTAGCTCAACTGCGAATGCAGTGGCCGAGATTAGACAATTTCAACCAATCGCGGTCATCAGACTGGAGCGATATTGTGGAAACATTTTATCATAGGTGATACTCAGTTCTTTGAAATCTTGCCGCAGCTGACGTTCGTTTGTTTAACCTCCTGTCTTGATTATTGGTAACAGGGTGACAGTCCAGTCAGCCAACCTTCACTTTTAAAATTGTCAGTTTCATAATTGTATTTTCAATTATAATTGTTCCCTATTTGTATTTTGCTATCGATATTCGTACATTGGGTGTAGGCACTGTCAGCCATATCATAATTCAGGTAAACAAACATGGCCAAATGCGGTATCTACCATTTGAGAACTAAAGTATTACAATGATAACCTGATAAAATCTCCCTTCCTATACACTATATTATAAATTATTAATAGTCTATTTCGCTGAATTGTCTTATCAAATACAACTCGTGTTTTCATCGTGCATTTACGACTTGTCGCCGCTCTGGTCGTGAATTATTGACAAGATTAAAACACTCGTGGTGTTACTTATGATAATTTTTAGCTGTAAATAGGTATTTGCAGAAAAACGGACAAAAGCAATGATTAGAGTAACTAAATTTAACTTTTGCAAAAATTATCAAGATTCAAGTGGTCCATGTTTGGATACTATCCGTGTGAGATCCACGACACCATGAGTAGCTCGGAATTCTTCTTCCTCTTTTACGGGGGGGGGGGGGGGGGGGGGGAGAAAGGCCTTTGTTTAAATCTACTAAATTTACCCCTCATCTACCAAACCAATGTACACCTCATGTGTCTGAATCGTTAAACAGTGCCAAGAAATAAAAATTAAAACTTTAGTACTAATCATATCCAGAAATAGGCTGATTCCTTTCTTTCACGTCAAGGTCAATTACCGATCTTGTATGAACATCTCGTAACAGCAATTAGTTTATGCTTTTCTATCACTAGCATATATAATAGCTTGTGCTTATTTTATTTAAACATGTTGTTGTTGAAAAATAAATTAAAATAAAAGAGGTACCACTGCTTCCCAAACCCAAATTCATAAAGTATTAATGTTGTATGCATTCGTAGCTACCGTTATGGGTGTCCTTGTATTTCTATTTGTACATGCCATATATGAATTAAAAATACATTTGTTTTGAAATGTATAGTTTGTTTTATTGAAACAGTGCAGACACTACTCGAGAGCACTAACCGTGGCGTCACCCTGATGTAAAGTTGTCATCCGTCCCGATATGTCGGGACCGTTACCTTTTGGGCCTTCTTGTCCCGATATCCCGACAATCCCAATTTTGTCCCGATTTTGCAAAATAGTGTTACGAGCTTGGTTCTAGTACTGAAGTAACGCCATCTGTTAGCACTGCGTATAATTGCAGCCTTAGGTTTATTTAAGTCAACAAGTTTATGCTGACAAGTTTATGCTCGTTGCACTTTGGGTATCCTGTATAGACGATTCAAGCACCTTCTAGATCTAACGCCATCATTCACCAGACTTCTCCAGTAGTAGTACTGCGGGGAGCCTGCTGAAAGGTAGCAGACTTCAGCTGAGAACAATTACTGCATTCCTCACAGAAAACATCTCAACACAATGCGAGTGCTTCAGGGCAACTTAGACTGCAGATTATGCAGGAAGGAGACTGAAACAGTCCAGCACATATATTATGCTCCTGCACAGCTTTGGCTCGCAAGAGATGCAAAGCTTTTGGGAAAATGTTCGCAGAACCAGAATAAGGTTCTTCTATATCCATTGCAAGGCTGTACTCCTTTTCAAGGGATACGGTGCAATGAGTTGGCTCTAAATGACACACATGGCAAAATAAGCCCCAGGCTGAAGTGCACCCGGGGAAATGACGGGAATGAAGCAGAACAATACGGAGTTGGAACTATTTAAGCAGTGCCACGCGGAAGTTCCCATTTCAATATCGGTGTGATGAGACGATTCTTTCTAAAGTGTTATTGTCGACGTTTACCGTCTAATGAACTTATTTTATCATAGCTTACGAAAATGCCTAAGGGTGAAAAAAAGGAAGTGTCACTTTTCGGATGCTTACACAGAAGAGTAGTTTTTTGTCATGAAAGGTCGTACCAACAGGAAGCGTTGCGTGAGATTTGTAACTGCTCCATCTCAAAAACTCACGGAGGTACGGCAGATGAGGCATGCGAAGAATCACACAAATAAATTCGCGGTAGCATCTACATCAAATCTTATTTCTGCATTCATGATTAAACAAGCTAACCAGGAAGAAGAGTCCGTTGAATACCAACCTTGATATTTAATTTCAGTATATTCCAAGGATGTGACCCGAATATTGTCAAGAAAATCCTCCACCCCCAACTACCCTTTACATGTGCCACTTTTCGAAAATATTGATTTTCTCAAAAATGGTTCTAACAGTTTTGATTAAATAACTTATATTTAAGATATGTTTATGATATGTTTATGATATACGAAATGTATATCTTTGATTTTCTGGGAATAGCCTCTGAAGACTTCTTCATTCTGGATGACTTTTATATAACTGGCAAACCGTAAGAGATGCAAGTTATGTCGTATACCTTTTTTGTAGAGTTAACCGTTTACGAGATATTCCGGATTATTGGTTTCAATTTAAGCCACATAAACTTGTATCGAGCAGGAAGACATCTTTCTTCTCGTTTCTCTGGCAAGAATTTCGGTTGTTTTAAGGGACAAAACTATCGCTTTAGCCTGTGCATTTTCTTATTTCCCTTCTACTTAAAAGGAAGCAAGCAATAAGGCCAATTTTATTTATGTTTATCTTGATTAGCATTAACTAGATAACAGATTAATGTTTTGAATAAAAGGTTTGTTTACCGAACAGCTAGAGGACATCATGTGAATGGAACACATCAGTTTCTTTTCAAATGTGCTTCAAATTTCCAGTCCTAAATCTGTTGATTAAGACGTTATACATTGTTTGTTTTTTTTGGCATCTGCATCTGTGAGATGCCATAAACGTCCTTGTCCATTTAGAACTGCAGCATTTCAGAGAGCTAAGGCCATAAAATTGTCGGACCTGAGACTTTCAGACTTCTTCTGGAGAACAGCCAACTGTATGTGAACAGGAATAATCCAGAAACAAATGGCAGTCTTAAGAGGAAACAGCTAATTAGGTGCGCTGGGGAAAGTGCTGATAAGCAGGAGTAATGGGACGGTGTTTTACCTTCAACTGCTAGGGAAGTAGTTTATTGCAGCTACGTGAGCAGTTTCACTTATTTAAGAAATGTCACATTTTTCATACATTAGAGAACCTTCCTAGCTCACATTAGCTACAAATAACGTGCAACTCTTAGACCTTAAAATGAACAGAAGCAACAGCTCTAATCACAATAGCAAAAGTCTGATGTGTAACATTTACATGAATTTCTCTGCGCACAGTCATTATTTTTATGCAGGATGGTTCAAAATACTTTTACTGCGTTTGGGAATGGATTCCTGACATCGAAATAAGAAAAAATATTCATAAAAACATATACTCTAAAACGCTTCGGTTTCGCGTTACCAATTTATTAATGAGTCATCTTCAACGGCTCTCCGGGTCCATTTTACCCTGCGGAGTTGGCCATGTGTTCCCATTGCTGGTTGATAAAATTTGCCAATTATTATTATAATAAGAATAAGAAGAAGAAGAAGGAGAAGAAGAAGAATACTTGGTTACCACGTGTCATTGGTCCCGGCATGTCTCTGTCCACATCCGGTCCGTCACTGCACTTACGCCTTAGAAGTCTGGATCCCGTTTCTTGCGGTGTGCTTGGTATGGGCCAGTAGATGGCAGCAATTGCTCCGACTTGAGGTCTTCTATCATCATTTCTAATTTGTTATTTATCAGATTTGTAATACAGTCCCTCAGTATGGTTTACAATTCCAGTCTACAGGGACGTAATTCAGAATACTCTCTCTCCTAGACTTAAAATGCACCTCTGCAAATAAAAAGAAACATACGGTTTGTGCATGATACTCTAGCACATTTTAGTCTCGAGATTCACTGGTCGGTACCTAGGATGACAAATGGATAGGTAGATAGGGACCAGTTCCATGGCCTGCACGTTCCTCCGATGTTAAGGCTTTGAATTCTTATCTTTTCGGGGCACATTAAAACATTAGCTTTTGCAGCAGATATTACGGATGAAGTCTTTTTGAATTTGCCTGTACATTAGTCATATTTAATTCAAGCTTTGAGTTGTCTCTACAATTCTTTTAAGAACACTACAGCTACTCCCTCAATCACAACCTAGGCTCTGACAATACCAATGTACATTCCTAACAGAAAATAATATTAACACCTTGGATATCAACAGTGCAGCATCCGATACGTTTTCCTTTTCGCCAATTCATTTCAGTCTAAATAACCCTTGCCCTGATTCAATTTAAAACAGGCAAGTAGTTTATTCATTGCGTTTGAATTTCCGAGTGTTATTTAAGTATTCAAACAAGCTGTTTATTCATGTACATCGTTTTACCTATACCATGCAATCCAAATGGCAAATTTCATATACAGACCAATAATGCATGGTTCTCTTTGAAGCCCCGTGGCGTTCAACGTGCGGCAACATGTTCACACGAAACAAAAGAAGTGCGGTAGTTTAAAAATAACATGTATTGACCTGCAGTATCAGTACGAACAACATGAAGGAGAGCCCAAAGGAAAACCTTTATAAATATTGTATTAAGCACTTTAAATGTGGTATTCGTCCGGGCCCCCCTTCCATCGTCAAGAATGGTCACAAAGTCAGCAGGTCACCATTGCGTACACCTACATTAATTGCGCGTATTATCGCTAAGAAAGCCAGGGGTTACTGGGTTGCTAGCCGGAAGAAGTTATCATTAGTAATTCCACGAGTGGTTTAATCTTGTCCATAATTCACGACTGGATCCAAGCGATGCAAGTCAGTTGTCGTAAGAGATGAAAACAGAAAGTGTATTTAATAAGACAATTTAGCGAAATAGTTCATTAATAATTTATAATATATAGGAAGCAAGATTTTATCAGGTTATGATTGTAATACACACATTAGTTCTCAAATGGTAGATAACGCATTCGAGCATGTTTATTTACCGAACGCTTTCCCCCCCCCCTTTCTTTCTTCACTGACTTCTGAATTATGATATGGCCGACCGCCTGTACATCCAATGTACGAAAATCGATAACAACAATAGCATCAGGGAACAATTATTTTATTTCAGTTGTTAATACGTATTACATGAAATGGAAACAAACTTTATTTTATTGGAGGTTATTTGCACTCATCTCATACATAAAATGCAAATAATGATTATTTTCGCCCCTTTTTTTTAACTAAGTACATTATGCACTATATAAAACTTTAAATAAATATTGTAACTGAATTAATTGAAAGTACAATTGTGGAACAAGTTATTAAAAGTGAAGGTTGCCTGGCTGAATTGTCACCTTGTTACCAATAACCACGACAGGAGATTAAACAAACGAACATCAGCTGCGATAAGAAGTTTCGACAATATCGCTCTAGTCAGATGACCGCGATTGCTTGAACTTGCCTAATCTGGACCATTGCATTGGTGCTTTAATAACTGACCTAAATTCTCATACTACTTATTTTCTCTGCTTTCCAAAGTCAATGGTGATATACGCATTTCTAACGGCTATTAGAGGTATGATGATGACTATTAGTATTTAAGGGTAATCAAACTGCTGGCACATTCCCTAGTTAGGGGCAGTTTACCTTATGTTGCTGTAATTTAAAAAGTGATTAATAACTCACTTTTTTTTGAAGAATTTCACAAACAACTTTCAGGGTTATTTCACCATCGAGTAGATATGTAATTCGTAAAATATTGCTTAAAATCCAAGCAGAAAAACTCCCGTCAGGCATGAATATAAAAATCTGAATGTGTTCCATTCATACGACTTTCTCTACTTCGTTGTAACAAATTATTGTTAATAAGTATATTCTTCTATCTACTTTATGATAATAGAGATAAACATTAGCAGAAATTGTATTAATTACTTGCTTCCTTGTAAGTAGAAGGGAAATAATGTAATACACTAGGCTAAAGCGATAGTCAAATCTTTTAAAAGCCGGTTGCCATGTGGATGAGACCCGTTTCTATGCAGGGACCCGTTTGCAACTTCCATGTGAAAAAAGTTTAAGTATTTTAAATCTGAAACATTTAACAAGGAGTATCTCCGAATTGGTCAGTTCCACGAAAAAAATGTATATGAAATAAATTGTATGCTTTAACGTGATCTACATTTTTGTGTAGTAAGCTTTTGTCTATTTCTTCGGCTTACCAGTTACGCAAATTTCAGCCAAATGCATTCAAAATAAAGAGGTCTTTAGAGGTTATTCACAGAAAACTCAAAATAAATAATTTTATTTGCCATATTAATATATTTAATATACGGTATTTTAATCAAAGTCTTTAAAGCCAATTTTGAGAAAATCAAAATTTTCTAATTTTTTTCCAGGTGAAGAGTATTTTGGGGAGGGGGATTCTCGTTAAACTCTTTGTGTCGCATCTTTGGAAGGTGCGTAACTTAAATACCAAGTTTGGTATTTTAACGAATTTTCGTTTTTTAGTTATCGTATTCACATGCACACGGACACGAACTCACACACGAACATTTTTCTAAAAATGGTTTTTTTTATACAGGAGACCCTAAAATGTGTATTTCCGGTGAAATCTTGGTGTCGAATTTTTGGAAGGAATGCAATACACGCTCAATAAAATGTGCGCACTATATTTGGCTTTTCGTGTTTTGAGTTATGCAGTTCACACACACACACACACACATACACACAATACACACACACATAAAGTATTTCTCCATAATTATTTTTACTTTCTCTACACGTACTATGTACATAGTATATAGACAAGGTATCCTATTCCACCCAAATTTCTATACATATATGTATATGTTTTGGGAATCCCTAAATAAAAAAAAAAAAAAAAAGCATTCTTAAAAATGTCGGGTCTGTGACTGGGTGTGTGCCTGTAGGCACCATAGCTCAAACCCGAACAATAGAAACTGGTATTTCAAAGCCTAGAAGTACAGAACTAGATACAATAAGAGGAAATGTCCAGACGAAATTCACGCTCCACCAAACACAGGCGTCTTATAATGTTAATAGCCGTAAGAACCTAGCGTGGCGTCTAAAATTGTGAGAACCAATGAAAGCGTGACAAAATATAAAACTGTAACATATTCTCAACCAATAAAATCGGTGAAAGTAACCGAAATAGCAAAAGTCTAGGCACATCCTAGAAAATGGGCGGCGAATAGACTCTTGTCTAGCTGCCGGAGATCCAAAAAAGACAGTGTACACATCGCCACTTGAACATCAGACACCGTGTGGTGAACCTGCGTCGCGTTATGGCTTGTAGCATAACAATAGTTTACAAGTCCGCGATGTGAAAAATTTGATTCACGTGGGAAGGAAATTAAGAGGGAGATTAGCGTGGCGGGAAAGGTGAAATAGTTGATTTAATTTGTGAACGGTTTTTGGCGATGCTCGGCCCTGAAACGAATTCTTGGAATTTGGACGGCCAGGGGGACATGTAGAAAATCAAGTGCGGGACAGTAAAGGGCACTCTGGAACAAGTGATAAAGTTTCGTTAAGGTTACTACCCGCAAACCCTGAGACCATCATACCATTTCCCTAGCTAGCCAACCCAACTTCCTCCTCCCCTTCCAAAACCACAACCAAAACTGCCTAAAGTGTTATAATTTTATATGTACAGTATGACAGAAATCCTGACATTAATATTCAGTAAAATGGAGACGCCGGTTGTGAGTGGAGCTCCCGGTCCCAAATTACAGTTAAGCAGTATTTTATTTAACTTTGAAAGCATATCGAATGTGTAAGCCCACAATAGTAATTAAGAATCACTAAAAATTTGACAGTAAATATCGCTCTGAGACAGAAAGAACAAAAACTAACAAGTTACTATATCATACGCAAAATATTATAAAAAGAATAGTAAAAAAAATCTGATATGTTCCATTCACACGACGTTCTCTACGTCTCTGCAACATATTTTAGTTAAAAAGCATATGCTTCAATTTACTTCATGCTAATCGAGAAACATTAGCAGAAATAGTCTTATTATTTATTTCCTTGTAAGTAGAAGCAAAACATCAGATGTTTTTGATTAGCATCAGGGGTATCTGAGTGATTACCTAATACAGCAATACGTTCAATATGTATGTTGTAATAGATATTTTAAAACGTATAGGAATAGCATGTGTGTTTCTATGGGCATGAAACAAAGCTGGATACTTAGTTGCCTGGAAGCCTGTACAGTATCGACTTGAAACATACTCGAGGTATCGATCCTTTATCTTGACGGGATATGCCGACTATTTGGAGTCGAGCTTGTGTTAATTAGATGTACCGGCAACGCTGAGCCTGAGGGTCTCTTGTCAGGCCTTCATGAGTGCTCGCCCCACTCAAGTGGAGGTGACGCTCGCTGTTCACTTCCATTACCAGCAAATCAATGTACGCTCCTGCTTAAAGTCACCTTTTCAATTCACTGAGAACTAATATACATATATATGGACTGATTAATGGAGAATCCCTTAACGAAACACTTGTATCAACTGAGCAAGTAATAAATAGTAAAAACGTGATGTGTTCCATTCACATGACTTTCTCTATATCTCCGTAACAAATTATTGTTGAAAAGCTAATTCTTCTATCTACTTCATGCTAATCGAGGAAAACACCAGTGGGTGAAATCCTTTTCTTTGAATTGTCAGGAGTTGACAAATTCCCGTATGAGAAAAGTTTAAGTATTTTAACAAAGAAACCAGTAACAACAAATATCTTAAGAATGGTCAACTCTACAAAAAATTATATTGAATATAAATTGTATGTTTCAACAATATCTACATACTTCGTGCAGTAAATTTTTATCCTACCTCTTACGGTTTACCAGTTATGCAAAATTCCGCAAAATTCATTCAGAATAAAGATGTCTTCACAGGCTATTCCCAGAAAATTCAACATATACATTTAATATACGAAATTTTAATTATAATCGTTAGAGACATTTTTGAGAATATCAAAATATTCGAAATTTTTTTTCATAACGGGTAGTTGGGTTTGGGGGGATTTTTCTTAAAATATTCATATCATATCCCTGGAAGATACTAAACTTAAATACCAAGTTTGGTATTTTACTGAACTTTCGTTTTTGAGTTAGATATGTTCACAGACACACGGATACACACGCGCGGACCTTTTTCTAAAATGTTTTTTTTTATACAGGGGACTCTAAAACGTCTATTTCCGGTGAAATCTTGGTATCGAATTTTTGGGTGGATTTCAATATTTTCTCTATACACTATGTACATAGTACGTATAGAGAAAGTAAAAATGGTGTTTTACATGTGAGTAGGAAGCTTGCGAAACGAGGCCGTAGGTCGAGTACAGTCATGCTACGAACAATATAAAACAATTTCAATACGTGTGTCGTATACTATTTTTAGACAGTTCTCAATATTTATTAACATATTATAATTTCAAATAGATTTTTTTCCTATTCCACGGAGTTCATGCCAAACGGTCTGCGATACTCAGTTGTTGCCTTGCTGACATGACGACTTACTCGTACAGAACGAAAACATTCTATACAGTGTAGGTTTGCTCTCTTTTTGTCTGGTTCAACACATTCCATGTTCTTGACATTCGGATCATCCGCCATTTTAGTCGCCCTCCGTGGTGTAATAGTTACTATGCTAACCTCATATACCCAAGGTCGCGGGTTCAAACCCGGCGGAGGACGATCGATTTTTTCGGGCTCAAAATTCCTTAGCATGGCTTCCTTCGGAAGGGAAGTAAAGGCACGTAAAAGAACCTCAAGCCTGATAGAGAGGCCTCTGAGCAAAATTAAGCGGTCTTCTTTCACGTCCAATTTAGAATGGGACGCTGAGAGTCACAGCAGTAAAAGAGCGTTCATAAATAACACGCCATTTACATTTATTTCCGCCATTTTATGGATCTATACGAGCTTTCAGAGTCATAGCCTACTTTAATGAGGCTGTGATGGCATTAACCAAAGTTGGCTACATTGGAGTGTTATAATTTTATAACACTGAGTGACAGAATTTGATACTTTTAACATTACTGATATCTGCTAGAAGATCTACTTTTAGCATCAACTGTCTAAAAGGGTTGTTTAAACCACTTAAACTATAATACAAAAAGTAAAGTAACGTTTTATTTAAAGGGGAATAAATGGTGACTTAGAATACAAAAATTGCAACAACAATTTTAGTTTTATGTGCATGCTTATTAATTTGAATGCTTTCTTTAATTTGATGTACATTTTATTATTATAATCAGACAGTGGAAATGAAATAAATGTGAAACCTTTACTAATATTTTCTTTCCAATAAAAAGTTTAATAATATCCATATTTTAAATGTACTTTTAAAAATTGTACTGTAATTGCAATATTGTAATGTGAATTCTGCACCACGTCATAACTCCTACATATTAGGGCAACCCAGAAACGTTATTTACAAAGTTACAATACCTTACTCTTTTTCTCAACTTAGTGCCAAAGAGCATATTCGTTTGTTTTGTTTTTGTTTTTTTTTTAATGCACAACATATTCGGCCAATTAAATTTTATAGGCAAATAACGCAAGCGTATAGTGATAATGCAGTGAATAAATATTCAGTGAGGAAATGGCGTATAATTTATGAGCAATAATCAAGAATAACCAATGTGCGCCATAAAGACCGGAGTGGAAATTCATCAATCATTATGGAGGAGTTGAAAGCAAAGGTTGATAAAAGAATTAAGAAAACCGCAGTTTCACTTTGGACACCGTACATGACTTTCTTGGGTGGAAAAGTTTTCCCAGCCACGAAGACCTCAAACACCTTCATAGTTATGACGATTACGTTGAAAAATAGAGTAAGGTACTGTAACTTTGTGAATAAAGTTTCGTGTTGATAAATTCCGTTATTGTTTAGTTATGTGAAATCTTCTGCCAGTTTTTGGATGACCCTCGAACTTTGAAGTAATCTGGTAAACTTAAGCGCATATTTTAAGAGAAAATTTGCTCTACTGTTGGGTACTACTGTTAAGCATGTTCTCAATCCATTTTGTTCCTTTTTTACAGATTTATGCAGTTTTTTTCTTCAATTTTTCCTTTAGCAGTTGCTTCTGTGAATGGTATTTTGAAGCACATATGCTCAGTGTTTCAAAAAATATTGAAAATATCTAAATTACATTTTAGGATCATAAAAATGGTCTAGTACTACTGCTGGTGTCTACTTTGGTGTTAAAACATTTAGTTATTTCAGAAGAATTGCTGCTGATAAATGCTAATAAACCAATATAATTTAGAATACAATCGATAAAAGTGGAACACGTATCTGTACCCTGTGGACATATCTATTCGGTTTTTCAGAAATCGAGTGATATTTAGCGGAACAAGCTTTTTACTCCTTCCTTAAACTCCATAAAGATGAATGCCATATTTAACTGGTTCCTCTTCCTCGTGCCTCTGCTGGGCTTAGGTTCAAATCTCGCTTCCTGCAGAAGGCTAGAATGGTTCCTGGGAATGCAGGATCGGTAGAGTACGGGTTCGGACCCTGGTAAGGACGTTAACGGAGATCTTAGAGGTGGAATGAGAAGCAAGGTCCTCCGTTTTCTCTTTTACTTTACCGGTGAACCAATAAATTACGCTTCACATCATAAAGTTTCGCATGTCCTGGTAGCAACTATAAACTGTCTGGTTTGATTCCTTAAGGCTGACCTTTGTCACTTCGTGGTCCCAAAACGCACATCAGAAGCCTCTCAATATTCCTTAGGTAACTTTGGTGATCAAAGGAGTAGAATTTTCTCACTCCGCAATAGAATTTTCTCACGTTTATAATTATTTCGTAACTTACTAAATTTTAAACTTAAGCTGCACACCTTGCGCGCGCGTTTCTGTTCCGTCTGGACATATTCGCCGTCACTGTTTTCTAGAAAAGTGCG
Organism: Hymenopus coronatus; assembly: GCA_030762935.1. Taxonomy (NCBI): domain Eukaryota; kingdom Metazoa; phylum Arthropoda; class Insecta; order Mantodea; family Hymenopodidae; genus Hymenopus; species Hymenopus coronatus. The sequence continues at coordinate 90,225,828 of CM060883.1, forward strand.
TGCTCCTCTAATTTGTCCTCCCTTTTTATACGAATCCGAGATTCCTAACGTTTATGTCTTTACTCCTATGCGATTGGTGTATTTTTCGCGCTATTATTGGCGTCCATCACCGCGTATTCTTATTCACATCACACGATTCGTCTGTTTAATTTTGTCACTGATCATTCTCCGTTTCTTTGCACTCTAGTGCACCCTGACGGGGCTTAATTTAAAAAAGGATGTTTGCGTTTTCACCTTCACTGAAATACAAAGGACACGCGCAATTCTGAGTGACTTAGCTACTTTTACAGATTCATTCCAGCCAATTCTTAACTTCAACACTTAATAACTTAAAAGCTACGACAAAATCTCCTCAATTATTTACAGACGCTTAATTATTTTATTTTATGACACATGTTTCTATTAATATTTAATCAGCCATCGCTAATTTAATATACGGGTTAATATTTTGTCCCACATGGCAACCCAATGTCGTCATTATACTAATTTGTGTAGAACTACTTTGTTTTAACATAGTTCAACTGCTTTCCGTCTTCTCTTGATCCTAAGTCTTTAAACTAAACTATGTTATGCCATGTTAGTTTATAGGTCGGTGGAATACAGCGAGGCATAGCACACTAAGAAATAAGTGTTTATGTGAGCAGCGGAGGCAAGCGCATATTTCAGATGCGCCAAAGAAACGGTTATGTTCTGAAATAGTGAGATGACGGTTAAAACATTTTATTGCATTGTATTTTATTGACCGAAACTAAAGAATATAATCTGTAATTTGCATATGTACTTCTTGAAAATGACAATTTTCAAATGTCCTTGACCAACGCACGAGGGCCATCCAGAAGGTCACAAACGATTTGGAATAACTAAAAAATAATTAAATATATCAGAATAAAGCTTTGTTTACAAGGTTACAATGCCATAAACGGAATTTGAAGCAAGCAACTCCCGGTCTCTAGTCTATTACTGAGCTACCTTGGCAACATGACGGCAAGGAATTAAATACCTCGCATGTTTCCCGGTAAACCACAAGGTGATCTCAAATTATTTTGAGATGAGGTACCTAATGACGACTTACAATATCGTAAGTTGCCATGGTAGCTCAATGATAGAGCAACCGGCTAGAGACCGGGAGATCCGTGGTTCAAATTTTGGCTATGGCATTTAATTTTTCTGTTTGACTCTATCTATCGAATGTCTGTCCTGCACGCGGCTTGTGTGAAAAAACAATCAAGTCGAAATATTAGTTATTTCTTGCAACTCTTAAGAGGATCGTTACGATATTTTCGTGATCGGATTTGAATTTCTAGTTCGTGTGTTCGCCACTGTGATCGTCGCCCACAGATAGCGCTATAGGACGAAATCACGACTGCGGACGCGAAATGGTAAAATTTTGCCCAGCAACCTTCTTCTTTCAGGGTATAGGGGTTCTTTTACGTGCAAATAAAGATTACATCGGATCACCGGCTTTACTTCCCTTCCGAAGGAAGCTATGATACAGAATTTTGCGTTCGAAATAATCCATCACTGTCCCCCAGGTTTTAACGTGGGTTTTATTAGCTAGCATAGTAACCACTACACCACTGATGGCGAATAAACGAAATATAATTTCCTCAAAATGGCAATATTCGGTGGTTTAACACATTTAAATGCGCTCTTTCAGGTGGTGTATGCGTCGGTATGAAGTTCTCTTAACATTGGTTGAAAAAATGGAGTGTTATTTATGGACGCTCTTTAACTGCTGAGGTTCTAAGCATCCCATTCTGTACTGGGCGTGAAATACCGCTTAATTTTGCACAGAGGCCTCTTTATCTGGCTTGAGGTTCTTTTAAGTGCCCTAAATCTACGACACGGGACCAACGGCTTTAGTTCCCTTCCGAAGGAAGCCATGTTAAGGATTTTACGCCCGAAAACATCCATCGTCTTCCTCCAGGTTTGAACTCCCAACCATTGGTTGATGGTACCTCGCTGGTTGGGTCACATGAAGTGAGGTAATAACGATATGAACCAGAATCGGTGTTTTGGCAACAATCTGAGTTTGTTTAATTTTACGGCAATAAAACAAATAGATACGGTTTAATAATATTTAATTTAAGTTCCTTACGAATATAATAAATTGCACCAGCTATATACGTACACATTCCGCATGGATTGGTGAGGTTGAACAGGTATGGGCGAGCCGAGAGGATGGCTGTGCAGGAGTACTGTGACGTAATGAAGCCTTACTTCCCGCCAAAGCAGACGGCCTCCATTCCAGCTTATCTCGCTGATGAAGCACTCAACAACTCAATAATTACTTCAACAGTAAGATAAATAAATATTTTCTATTTTCATTGGACGCGAGGTGATTTAACTTTGGCACTACTGGAGTAATGGCGCAATGCGATTCTCAGTTTTGAAAAGTCAGAGATGCCCATCTATTACAATTAAAGGAACATTACATAACAAAACCAACGGCTTTATTCGTTATTCTAAGAGTAAAAAAATTGAAACTGCACCTATTTCATTCTTCATAGAAAACTGAAAAAAATATTATATCGTTTATAAGCTTGAAAGAAACATGAACAAATAACAAACAATACATATAATTTTTAAAGTATTTACACGGACTACTTTGCTGTATGCTACAAAATATGAAACAGCCCTTTCCTCTCTAAATGTACGAGCGATTATTGTGGAACGTATCTCGTAATTACATGCAGTTGTGTTCCACTACTGCATGTGTGTTGATTACAATAAACGAGATAGAGAGGGTGGAGCTCTCTTGGTAGCGACGATATAATATAGAGTCAGAAATGCTCACACCTGATTTAGCGAATTTCGCGATTGCACAGAATTTTAACTAAGCTATCTTATGTTGCCCCCACACCCAGAAATCTTTGTATGGTAACAAATTCGATTTATTTAATTTCTGTCAATTAAAATAAACGTCTATAATGAAATACAATAGCACAGTTTCATTTGTAGTCGCTTTGCCGACCGTACACATTTGATGAATTGCTTCTAATTCAGACTAACTCTTAGAGCTCTCGTCCAATATTGAACCAGCTCCGCTTATATACCACCTGACGAAAGAGCAAGAAACCTCCGGAAGTAGCACTAGTGTACGTCTCAGACACGTGTAACCTATTATATTCAGATGTAACAACGGAGAGCTCTGATGTGAACCGTTCTCTTGTGTTAAAAGTACACACAGGGAACCATATAGAACAAGAACTAACGCACATCTATAATTCACGGCTGGAAAATATTTGATACTAGTCACATTAATGTCTAACCCTTTGTTGGGTTAAACATCTAGGTGTGCAAACAGCCTCAACCCTCGCGACAGGATATCTAGATGCGCTAGACGATACCATTAATTCTCTTCAGCACGAGGTAGGCCCTTACTACTGTTGTTGAGTTTTGTCCAGTGTCCCTTGATTCGGGTAGGGCAATTTGGATATTGACCATCCAGTCCCTGCACCGGATTTGTTGACGGGCCACATTAGCATGTCATGAAGTCCTTCTACGATATTTTTCCCTGCTGGCTTTTCTGTCTCGGAAGGACAACCAAACATTACGCTGACTGGTAGAAGCAGCAACTTGCCAAATACCAATCTGACTGGTGACCTTGTGTCGAAGGTTGAAAAGCGGCAGGTCAGCAAGAAAAGTGGCTCTCTGACATCATCCCTGGTTCTCTGGTTGATTGGTCACGACCTTATAGATATGTTCTTCTAGTTCAATATTGCCGTCTGACGTCGGGGGGGGGGGGAGGGGTGGAAAGGTATTTCTCCCGTTACCCTCCCTGTTACCCTCATCATGTTAGACTCAAAGTTGGATACGTGTTCTCAACGGTGTGGCTCCCTGTTTGGCAATGGCGTACTTTCCGGTTGCTTGTTGAAGTAACGACAAATAAATACTTGTTACCCCTGTCGGGCACACGGAAATCCCCAGCGGTATCACGCGAGAGTACTCTTAGAACGCTTAAGTATTGTGGGGCTTTCCGTGTGCCCGACAAGGGTAACGAGTTATTATTGGTCGTTATGGAGTACTCCAACAAGTGGCTGGAAACTACGCCATTGCTAAAGAGGAGACTAAGGCCATTGACAATTGTTTTGTTGAAGTTCTTTTCTGTCAATGCAGCTGCAGCGATCAGGTCTCAACTTTTAGTCTAACATCATGAGCATAAGAGGGATTGCACAAAACCATTTCAGCGCTCGTCAGACGGCATTATTGAGCGGTATATCTACATCGATGCTTAAGCGTTCGAAGGGTGCTCCCACGTAATGCTGCTGCATGCGGATCTGGCTTCTAGTTCGTGATTTGCGCACTCACATGACATTACTGGTGCTACGTGTCAACGTCTGCCATCAACTTCAAACGGGTTAATGGAGCTCGGTCTTGGGTTCCGAAGCGTACACAGTTACGAACATACAGAGCAGTGAGGAGCGAACGTAGGTAAATGTGCACACGTTGAGGTATAATCTGTTCCAAAATTAGGTTATTACATGTATTGGCATTGTATGCATCGTTGTAATTCATAAAGTAACGAAGAAATACACTTATTTCACAATATGATTTGTAAACAAAAACTCGTACTTTTATAAATAAAACTATAAAGCTAGATACAAAACAACCAGGGTAGCACTAAGCATAGCTTTGAAAAGACAATAAGCATAAATCAACCAAACTCACTCAGAATTCATGATGTGAATTACAAGATACTCTTTACTGTACCTCCTGCTACTCAAAATATTCTTGAATAATCAGGAAGTTTGTTCAGTGCCGAACACCCATTTATTCGGTATTTTCTACATTTGTCAATCTGCTCTCTCTTTCAGTATTCACTGGTTCTTCTACTAGCAGGAACTGAGCGGGGCCGGACAGTGAGCAATACTAAGTAGTGCAACACGTTTCGAAACATGCTGAAAAGACCACGCCTACTCCACGTCATAGTTATACTCTGTGTACACAGAACCTCAATCAGGCAGTTTCGTGACCCCGGACCGAGCTCTGTTTATCACCTTACTCTGAGGGATGATCAATTGCTCTCTTTGAACCTTTCCGTCAGGTTGCTCCCAAAATCTAAAGATTTCGCTGGTGATTAGCGAGTCCCATTGGGTGGATGACTTCCAGCTCGGTCTAGTCTCTGCCTCCACTTATCTCCAATTCGGCGTCCACCCATTGCTCCCTCCTCATACCAGGCTGTTCCATCCATTTGCTATTACCGTCAAAATTACACTTACAGCTGCAGTGCGCTCCTTTCTTCCACATTAGTGGAGCGTCCACTCTGCTCTACACAGATATTCTTGACATGGCGTCTGTATTCAGTGGCTTATGCCTTTCCGATATTTATGTGATGCCTTACTCCTGAAGTCACTGAACATAATGGGCAGTGTGACCCTCAAGGTTCTTGAAACACAACAGCCATTTGAGGGCGGAGTGGTCAGTCCTCAGGTGGAAAGGTGATACTACACATATTTGTGTTCCACTACTGTCACTAACGCAGTAGTTCATTTCTGCCTTGGAAATATAAGGTATAGAGTAACATTTTACCGGAGTATTATTTTATGAATCTTTACTTCGACTCCGGTACGGCTGGAAGCTCTTCCTTAATTAAAGGCTTTGCCTTGTGACGTCAGACCCTCTCTGCCGCTTGGTCAGGTTTGGAGTGAGAGTGTGAGCAAAACAGCTGAGGGTTAGAGTCCGGGTTGCCTGCTATTAGTTTAAGTGGATGTGAGTATTGTTTTTTTTTTTTTATGTTTTGCGTAACGAAAATTATTACCGCGTGTCCAACATAAAAGCACTTCTCAATTGACATTATTATTATTATTGGTCTGAGATTTATTCAGGAAAGGGATATTCTAAAAGTTGTTAACCGTGTTATTGGTTGTATCTGTCGATGGAAATTAGGAGTTATTAAACCTTGAGAGTTTAAATTCATTTGTTTTGTTAACACTCTTTAAGGGAACCTTTTCATTTGTATAAACCTTAAGTGACGATCCACTTATGTGCCTTGGGGTAAAATGGCGACAGGCACAGTCAAATTTAGTAGCCAGAGCGCGTGATTGTGGTTTCGTATCAAAATTAACGTTTTAAGATTACTGAGAGAACGTAGGTTTTCATGGCCGGAGTCAATATAGCTAGGAGTTATTTGCGGGCTGTTTTGCTGTGGTCAGTTGGAGTAAGATGGTCCAAACGTTTCGTCCACAGCTGTGGAGAACATCTTCAATGGTGTAGTCGAAGTTTCCTCGAAGAAGGTTTCTCTGCGTCTGAAGCGTTGACGACAAGACGCGAGCAGTTGGTGGGCTGAGGGTAGCCCGATGAGTGTTAGAAGTGTTCCCATTTTTGCTAGAGTTTAACTATGCACTGACGAGAATTTGTGTTTACAGGATGGCGGGTAAAAATGAGGTTGGGGCGATGCGTTGACTGTCAGAAGAGCTGTATTCATGCTGGTTGGTTGGGGTTGGTGTTTGCCCTCTCCGGCGCAGGTGCCTTCTGTTTGGAATGGCCCGCTTCAATCTTGATTTTGCCAGTTTATTGATGTTTCCTGCCTTCGATGACAGGATGCCAGCGTCTGTTGAGATTTAGGGCCTCTTCTTTTTTATTGAAATTATTAGAAAACTTGTAAATTTCTATGCCTTCTCGGCGTGGTAATGTACTGTGGATGAAAGGATGTTGGAGTCCTGCAATTTTATGTTGTGTCAGCCCTCCGCCTCAATGTCGTGATCGGCGTCCGTGGTCTTTCCTATGTGTTCCTTGATTCTGGTGCTATCACTGCTTTGGGTGGTTCCGATGTATACCGAGCCGCAAGAACAGGGAATGCTGTATACACCAGCTGATAACGGAGGTTCCCGGGGGTCTTTAGCTGAGCGTAATCAATTGTTGAGTTGTCTCGCAGGCTTGAATACAGTTTTAGCATTGTGACACAGCAATATGTGCTCGATGTGGTCGGTGCTACTATTCAAGAGTGTCAGAAGAACTGTGCCTTTACTTTTGAGTTGGTCTGGTTTATGAGCGGTGGAATGAGACCTGGTGGGACGGAAAGCTCTATTATCTTGTCGGCTGGAATAACCATTAGACTGTAACGCCTGTTTTAGGTGCCTGAGTTCTTCTTGTAGATGTTGCGGTTCATAAATACGTGAAGCTCGATGTGTAAGTTTTTCGATCATGGCTCGTTTTTGCCTGGGATGATGATTTGAGTCTCAGTTGAGGTAAGGGTCAGTGTGGGTGGGCTTGTGGTACACAGTATGCCCAAGAAAGCCGTCGGTCTGTCTACTGACCAGGGCGTCCAGAAACGCTAGCTGCCCGTGCTTTTCCATAGTGAACTGGATGCGATGATTAATGCTGTTGATGTATAGGAGGAAATGTTGAAGATATTCTGCTCCTCGGGGCCATACAACGAATGTTTCTACATTGTGGAACCAGACTGTCGATTTTTGTGGAGCTGTGTCCAAGGCTGTAGACACAAACGATTCCAAGAAAAAGTTTGCCACTACCGGACTCGGAGGGCTATCAATGACAACACCGTCTATTTGTTCGTAGAACGAGTGGTTCCACTGGAAATATGCCGTAGTGATGACGTAATGAATGAGTGTAACTATATTGTCTTAGAAGATGTGTAAAGACTTGTACTGGAACCATGGTGAACAGTGAGACAACATCGAAGCTGATAAGAAGGCCAGCCAACTGTTACGTGATACTTTGCAGTTTTTGGAGGAATGAATACTCTTTGATGTAGGAGTCCGCTGAGCCAACTTAGGGTTGTAATAAACCAGCTAAATGTTTGGGTATGGCGTAAGTGGCAGAACCAATGACACTGACGATGGGCCTTAGTGGAACTTCAGCCTTGTGAATTTTTGGAAGGCCGTTAAGTCTAGGAGACTGGGTGTCCGATCTGATGACACGGCGTTTATCTTCAGTTGTCCCCTAATACCGAATTCTTAGTTAGCAACTTGGTCTTTCGTAGATTCCAGCTGTTGGATCGCGTTGGATCTTAGCGGATTCCCTAGATTCGCCGCGAAGCCACTAGGATTCACCATCGATTGAGCACCCGAATAGGAGTAGCCGTTAAGGATTATAGGTTAGCTTTGGAATTTAAAATTATTATAACCGATTGTTTTGAGTCTTCGTCTTTGAGTTGCAACCAGTACAGACGTCTTGAGGTATGTCTCTCTCATTATGTGAATCGCGCGTGTTATCTTCTGCGTGTGTGAACTGACTCGGTTACCTTGGTCCCGTTAGATGAAGTTAGAGCCTATTTTATGGAACTTTTAAACTCTTTAGAGTCAACATTTGAATAAGGTACCGCACAAAATTTTGGCCAGGTACAAGGAGTGTCTGTCAGTTATGGAAAATTTAACACTTCGGTTACTCTAATTGGCAAATTTAAGATCAAGCCACCAATTCAGACTGTGATCAAGAGTGCTCCTAAATTTGAGCTTCTGACTTTCCATTAGAGCTGAGATTTTTTGAGTATTGGATTGAGTTATCGGATTGGGTCGAGCTGGTCGGTGGTCCCGCCGCTTTGATACTGCAGGCGGATAGCGTTTTGCTCTGTGGTCCATCCTTGGAAATATTGAGAGAGGCTAAAAACATATCATCGCCATTAATGAGATTTTAACCAGACATTGTTGCCTGGTATTTTCCACGTAGCGAAGTGGCCAAAGTTATTAATGATCGTTATTAGAGCCCTCAGAGCGTTTCAGAATCACTTATTTATTATATATTGCGCATGCGTTTATTTTGGCGCATGTTGTTGCCCGAGCGTCATGAGGCAGAAATTTGTGAAGTGGGGCTGAATCCTGTTACGCGGTCAATGTAGGTTTTTACTTCTCGACTACATACATACTTTTAGGGACTTACAAGGTCCATGTACCCATATGGAGACTCACGTTGCTGCTAGTTGATTAGCTCCATTCACGTAGCTGGAGCTAATCAACTGTCAAGGAACAGTCATTGTATGGTTAACGCTTTGAGCCGAGTAGCCAGTTCGGGTTCTAATTCTTGTGGACCAGATTTGCAGTGCTTTAAGTGTGGTGATCGTGGGCAGTGGGCGAATCGTTTCCCTCGACAGGGGCTTCTGAAACCGGTTGTATTTGGTGCTCCTCGGAAACCTCCAATATGACGCCAGGACTAGCTTCTCGTCATTTTGGTGCCAATATTACTGCAGTACGGTAAATTCGAAAACGGTTTATTGAAATTTCTTGTTTTAAAATGGCTACTGGCAGATTCGGGGAGAGCCATTTCTTTACTGTATTGTGATTATTTTTGCAAAAACTTTAGTTCACATTCAAAATTTGTTTCTTCTATCATATTTTAATGCATTGTAGTGAATGGTCAAGTTCTGGAAATAAAGGGGTCTGCTTTGGTTGCCATTAAAAGTAATGGCTATTCTTGGCACCATAGGTTTCTGTTAATGTCGGGTTTATTTCATTCTGCCATTCTTGGTACCGATATTTTGGGGCGCACCAGTATGATTCTTGATATAAGGGCGAAACATATCTATTTTACTTTTCCACCTGAAAATAAAATCGGATTTCGTACCATGTTATCTCCGCCGTTACCCGCACACCCCTTGCTGGCATTTTCTTACCCATAGGTGTGAGATCTTTCGCATTTAGCACCCGTGCAGGCCTAGGAATTCACTGAGCTTTTGTTGCAGTTTCCTCAGTTGTTTACTGATAAACTTGACCTTACCAATACGGCTCCACGTAATTTGCGTTTTTAGTGCGTTTGCCTAGCTGTTTTAGTAAGTTTATTCCAAATTTCAGTGCTCGTGCGGAACGGTTAAATATTCTCCGAAGGAAGTGGGTAAAATTTAAATGAAGTCCTATTCAACAGCAGGCGTTTGAGGATTTGAAATTAGCCATGAATCCTCCAGTATTATCATTGGCAAATTTTAGCCGCGAGTTTATCCTTCAGACAGACGCATCCTCACGGCTATCAGTAAGGTTTTGTAGCAGACATTTGAAGACGGTTGAAAGCCTATCGCTTTCGCTTCCAGAGGTTTGTCTCGTCAGGAACGGCTTAACACTGTTTATGAACTATAGACTTTAGCCGCAATCTTTTGGTCGAGAAGTTCCGGATAATGTTGAACATTCTCACTTTCATTTTGAGTGCGATAATCAGGCCCTCACATGGGCGCTGGCATCTGTCCGCAAGTTGTCTAAGTGAGGCTTTCGCCTAGGTGCTTTTAAGTTCACTCCAGTCTATATGTGCAGTTCTGAGAACTCGTTGCGGACGCTCTTACTCGGAAGAACATTCTTCTATGACCGCTTCGTGTGAAATCTTCCTGGAGGCATTTTCGTCTATCTCCGTATACCAGCGAGCTTAAACCTGTAATTACTTGCCTAGAGGAGCTTGTCCCACCTTGCGTTCTTAGGGACGGCGTTTTGCGTTGGCGTTGTACCAAGGACTGAATATACCAGGTCGTTATTACTTCTAGTTTAGTCCCTATGGTTTTCCAGTATTATCACAATTCATCGTCGAGTGGTCATCTTGGGATTTTTAAAACAAGAGAGATCTGTAGGCACATATTTGGAAGGGAATTGACGCTGATATAAAGGTAAGGGGGAAGAACTGCCATCAGTACCCGTTGGCTAAGTCTGCCCAGAGGACTAATACGGGTGAATTGGCCTCAAGCATATTTTCTCGGCCGCATGAGAAATAGTTTATTGACTTTATTGTACCTTTTTCGCATTCCGTTCATGGGAATATCTATGTTTTAGTGATTCTGGATGCATGTTCCAAGCTTATTCGCGCAACCTCGCGGTTGGCCATTCGTGGTCTCACATCTCTATTCGGTAAGTTTGACCCTCCATCTGTTATAGTTTCAGATAATGGTACCCAGTTCACTTCTTGCCTGTTTCGACATTTTTGTTTTGATTGGGGTGTTCGGCTTGTAGCTACTGTTCCATATTACCTAAATCCGTCTAATGCGGAGCGCGTCAACTCAAAAGCCGCTTTGATCGCCTTTTACCATGCTGACTACTGTGGATGTGATGCCAATTTATTTAAACTACAATATGCGTTTAATACCGCGCGTCACGAGGCACACAGCTAATTCCTTTTGCCTTACTTTCTGCTTTTCAGTCAAATTCACCTCTCTCCAACCTTTGGGCGCTAGTGGATCTTCTTCCTGAAACAACTTCTGATACTGTCAGAAAAACTTGGCAGCACCTTTTAGGAACTTGTGTGCTTCACATACTGCCCGCCAGCGTAGGTATAATCGCGGAACCAAATGAATTAAAATAATAATTACCATGAGTACGAATTATTGACACCAATATAGATAAACCCAAAGCTCCTTCAGGAAGCCCAGACCGTTTCAAGTAGGACAATTGCTAATGTATCTTAACTATCCCGTCAGCTAAAGAGTTAATGTATTTTGCTTTGCGAGTTTTAGGCTCTTATAAGATATTGAGTATTTATAAGAGAGTTTCATTTGTTTTGCGCCATATAAATTCGGGCAGGCAAAGGAGAGCTCCTATTTCTCAATTAAAACTATTTACCGGAAACGGATACAGCGTCTAACTGGTGCCAAAATGCCCCTTAAAGTACTTACTGCGTTTTAGCTTACCTATATAGTCCAATTTATTTTCAAAAGGGAAAATTCCCGCTTTCATGATATGTGTGCTCACCTTCAGCTGTCTCTTGCCTCCAGCTGTTTTTTGAGTTTCTTGGAATTTCACTTGAAACGAATGCTTGACTGTAGTATGTTTGCGCGAGAATGTCCACCTTTGCTTTCCCTTTGCCTGTGTGTTTTGATATGTTGTTGGGAGTGAATGTTTATGTTACGTCATTTTTGGGAACTTGAATGTTTGTTCAGAATTAAATATTTATTTTGGCATGTTTGTTTCCCAGTGAATGTTTATGTTGGAGCCCGAGTGTTTACGTTTGGAATGTTTGTTTGGGACCTTGAATGTTTATGTTTGGATCTTGGTATGAATGTCCACTTTATGTTTGCGTATGAATGTTTATCTTTTATGTTCGTGTCCAAATTGTTCATGTTATTGTTGTCTGTGCGGTGGTCGACCTATGTTTATGTATTTGTGAACTTTTTTCCCTTTTAATTTGTTTGTTGTGTTGGATATTCAACTAAATATGATTGGGTGCACCTTGTTATTTTTTGTGCTCATTAAGAAACTAAAACCTTCTAATACAACAAAAGCTTGGAGGGTGTTTAATTGTAATGTTTTAATAAAATTTAAGTTTTTTAAAACCTTTATTTGATTATTTTCCTGTTAGTATAATATGTCATTGTAAATTTTTTTATATAGCTGCAACTTTTATATTTTTAAATTATATACATTTCCTTTTGTTGTACCATATGAGTTATAAAGGCTTTAATACAGTAATAACCAGTAATCGTTTTTAAATGAAGAGTTTTACAGTTCTTTAACTTTTTGTTGATTTGGCCACTGGATTTTAGCTATAATTTTTGCTTCTGTTCTCATATATTTGTGTTATTTATATAACACTAAAACCATGAAATACTACCGAGACTGTTATTTTTTCTTCAAGGGCAGTTGTGGAGGTGGGTCCTTAGTTGCCCCCATTCCCATTCGCCTGGAGCATAGTTCTGCTTCAGGATTTCTGTGTCTGCTATTCTCCTGCCTGTTCTATGGCTTGTCCATCTGCTTCGTTTTGGCGTCGATTCCCGCCCAGCGAGGAGTTTCGTCATATAGTTGCCTGCTTGTTTATCCTCGCCAGTCTATTACAGTCTGAAGGAGAATGGTGGGGTTCCCTAAACTTCCTCTATATATGATTACTGATGAACTTTTTTCTACACTACAATGTTAAGTCTCACCAGTTTGTAAGTACAGAGCTATGTTTTACATGCCGACTGTAAATCTGCGCAAGCGAATTGTTTCGCAATGTGAATAGATCCCGTGAGAAGAGCTCCCGAAAGAACTATGGCGATAGATTCGGCAACCCTTAAAACTGTTCTTCAATTGGATGTTCTTCAATTCAGGCACTACGTGCAGAGATAGACTTTGGTCCAGGTGAATTATTTCCATTCCTTTCCCAAATAAGGATAGGGGTGGGCTTCATTGAGTTGTATGAGAATACTGTAAAACTAATATAACAATATTGCAATACTTTTTTTTCTAAGCGGCCATATTTTATTGTATATGTTGGTTGAGGATTTCCTTTTTTTTTGGGGGGGGGGGAGATTCTTTGATACGAATCTGTGTTCCGCTCCGGTACGATTCCTTAACTAAAGGATTGGGCTTGTGACATCAGACCCTCTCTGCTGTGTGGTCAAGCTCTCGAAGCTTGGGGTAGCCAAGAGGAGGTATTCGCTTGAGAGTGTGTGAGCAAAACAGCTGGAGGTTGGAGTCCGGGTTTGTTCTTATTATTTTACTCGATGTGAGTATTTATTTGTTGTTTAACAATCCTGATGCAACGAAAATTATTTCCGTGCTGTTCCCATACAAACAATTTCTTAATCGACATTATTATTGATATTATTGGCCTGAAGTTTTATTCAGGAAAGGGCTTTTCTAAAATGTGTTAATAGGGGTATCCGCTATGCCGGAAATTTGAGTAATTAAACCATTGCGAGTTGAAATTCAATTGTCTCCTTTCTATACTAAAAGGGCATTTTTACTTTGTACAAACATTGAGCGACGATCCATTGGGTTAAAATGGGGAAAGGCAGGTCCAGTATCATACAGCGATGTGTTATGTATGTATACATTACAGTTGTAGGCACGGTTTCCAATTTACGAAACGATGTTATCCTTGTATCGAATAAACTTCCAATAAAATAACAATGAACTGCTATCTCTGAAGTAGAACAGGTCTTAAGAATAACTAAGTCATAACTAATTACGAGCTATGTACTAGTCAGGAAAGCATATTCCACGTTTGAATGCACTTGTTCTGCATTAAGAGCAAATAGAAATCTACTTCGAGAAATAATAGAGTATCCGAAGCAAAAAAATACAGCAGGTTACATATTCGATGTGACGACCTGGAACATCCCTGCAGAGATTACACCTAAAGAAATGAACCTCGCACCCTGTCAAAAATTCCAGGAGTGTTGTGAACCTCATCACAAGCAGCTAAAGCTCTTGTCAGTAATTGCTCATCTTATTCAACATACATCTGATAAGCCAAGCCATTCAGCATGCGTAATGGTAGCACGTGGCTAGAAAAAGCACATCAGCTCAGAAGTTCGCAGTTCAGATTAGCCTAGGATGTTAGTCTGTGTCATCTCCGTTTCGCACCTTATTTAAACAATGTCTTTCCTTACACATAAGATGTGTACTTTTAAAATATGAACACAATGTTTAGTAATTCATGGTTCTCACACTAGACATGTGTAGGCATTAGACAATTTTCAAAAGCACCACTGTAGCTCAATGGTTAAAATGGCTTAATACAGATAAGATGTAAGTACCGCTGTTCGTAACCTAGGTTTTATTATTCCAACGCTAAAATAATAGTTACTACGTTTCAAAACACATATTACATAAATGTTATCATAATTGTTCTGTTGCATTAATCCACGCAGGTTCCTTAACAATTACTGCATTTAACATTGAACGCTACGTAAATATTATTTACAGTATTTTGAAAGTAGAAGGGGCGTCCAGTAGGTCATTAGAAAAAGATAGAAAACTGTTTTAAGCCTTCCGGAAAGTATTATTTCGGAAGACCCTAAAAGTAGGCATCTGTTTGGAAGATACCATTTTGCTAGCGGTCAATCGTTTTCTGCCGAGCGGTCAATCGTATTTCAAGTTTGAAAATAAAAAAGTCCCTTGGATCAGATCTGGTGAGTACGGTGTATGATACAGTAACTCGAGCCTTAATTTTACAATTTTTCTTTTCCAGATGAGAGCGTTCAACTGGTGCAATAACGTTGCAAAATGCTCTCCATCTATCGTTATTTCTGTTTGTAAGTAGTCAATGTAGATAGTTCTTCGTGCATCCCCCCTCCCCCCCCAAAAAAAAAAACAAAAAAAAACAGGCGAGCATTTTAACCACTGTTTCAGCTGTATCTTTTCCTCTGCATTATTTCATCCAAAGTTATATATTGAAACAGAAACTCGTCAGGAGTGCGACGGAAAAGTGGCAAACCGGCTTCCGAATCGATCACACGATTGCGTTTGTTCTCCTTTGAGCACCCATCTTTGCTTAGACACTTGTTAGACCTAATTTTTGGTGCAAAATTGAAAACACTGAACCTTGTGAGATGCCTATGAGCTCTACTATTTTGCGAACTTTGATTCGTCCATCTTGCATTTTGTCAATCATTGCGGAGAAAGACACTTCTACTGGACGTCCGGAACAATGTTCACCATTTGTGGATGTATGGCCACGTTTAAATTCATATATCCAGTTCTAAACTATTGCAAACCCAGTAGCAGATATGCGATGTACTTCAGCGTTTAATCACCGTACGAAACGCGTTTTTGTTTTGTTTTTCATATTTCTAAATAAGCACAAGATTGTTGATTCAATTGCCTATGGCAACGAAACCACGCCATCTGATAGATATACTTGAAACATTAACTGCCATCTAGTAAGAGAAGACGGTTACTAAATATAGCCTTTTTTTAATGCTACTAGTGTAATTTCTTGGTTTTTCTAAGAACTTACTGAACGTTCCTAATAATTTGTACTGGATTGTTTATAGTCCTGGCTTCAAAAATGTAAACTGATCGTATTAGTGCCTCTCAAAAGTTGAGGGAAATAAAATAAATTAAAAGACAAACTCCACAGCGGTGCGATCGGATTCGTTGACCAGTGCTACACAGATTATTGATCAATTAAAAGAAATAAAGGAATATTCAGAGCAGCTTTTTCAGACTGAAGTAACGCGGCAACTTTGCATTGAGGTTGGTCAGGGATCCGAACCATCTTCTGGATGTAAACATGTCGGTCGCTTGTCAACACTCGAACAGTAAGAACGGAAGGAATGCCTTCAACGTCCTAGTGAGGTGTGTTTATGTACTGAGCTAGTGCAAGTGACACCCTCACAACCTGCAGCGTTGCCAGCTTGTCAACACTCGAACAGTAAGAACGGAAGGAATGCCTTCAACGTCCTAGTGAGGTGTGTTTATGTACTGAGCTAGTGCAAGTGACACCCTCACAACCTGCAGCGTTGCCAGCTTGTCAACACTCGAACAGTAAGAACGGAAGGAATGCCTTCAACGTCCTAGTGAGGTGTGTTTATGTACTGAGCTAGTGCAAGTGACACCCTCACAACCTGCAGCGTTGCCAGCTTGTCAACACTCGAACAGTAAGAACGGAAGGAATGCCTTCAACGTCCTAGTGAGGTGTGTTTATGTACTGAGCTAGTGCAAGTGACACCCTCACAACCTGCAGCGTTGCCAGCTTGTCAACACTCGAACAGTAAGAACGGAAGGAATGCCTTCAACGTCCTAGTGAGGTGTGTTTATGTACTGAGCTAGTGCAAGTGACACCCTCACAACCTGCAGCGTTGCCAGCTTGTCTGTCTCTTGCTTTCGTAAAACCTCCGTAGGAAGTGGTCAGAGACAAGATACAAAATGTGTTCCAAATACCGAGATCCATCACTGTTTAAAATAATGTAATGGCTTCCCTTCCCCCCGGTATAGGACCCCTCCACAGTCCTGCTTATTTGTGCGGTTGAATTTTGGGACGATTTGTATATGTGTGTTTATATAAGCCACATTGCATATGTCTTACCATGGTTACTTGTATTTTTCAAAATAATTTAAACATATTTATATATTACTATCAACTCTAAAAGTAAATCTAACATTCTAATATATAAATAAAATAAGTATTAAATATTAAAACAAAACAAAAACAAACTTCTCAAGAAATACAACTTCGCATTTATATCACGACATTCGGGTGCCGTTGCCAACATAATTCATCTTTAAGACATTATGTATGTAAGGTAATTTAAATTTAAGATCCGAAATGAATGTAATTACTCATTGTTATTGTTTCATTGTTACTTTCAACCACCACCTCATATTGAAAGGTTCGTACATTCCTTGAGAAGCCTGTTTCTCAACTTTAAGCCACATTGTGACAAAGCTCAGACGCATTTAACACGTTTACCACAATTGTGTTGCATTATAAATTACGGTACGGGAACACGTGGCAAAGCGAAATTCATTTAACATCTTATTAACCTTCTCTGCCAACTACCTCAGAAATGTAGATCTCGTTAAATTTATGCAATGTAGGGGTTTTCAGCGATATTCCTTCTTATTGGTTTCAATTTTAAACTACTCAAACGGGAAGTGACGTTTCGTTTCATCTCTCTGCTTTACTGCAGGCAATGCAAAACAAACCAAACTTCACTTGTTTCGAGTGTCGATGTAGCCTAATAAATTTCTTTATGTCCATTTTGCTTACAAGGAAGCAAGTAATAAGACAATTCCTGTTAATGTTCACCTTGGTTAGCATGTCGTAGATAAAATAATAATATTATGTAAGGATAGTTTTTTGTGTAACACCTAGAGAAAGGCATGATGATTTTTCATTATATAAGATTGCTTTCATTGTTGCATGGAGTTGCACAACGTTGAATCAATAGATTTGTGACAATCTGCGTGCTGTCGCTGCTAAAGAGTGTTCAAATGGCCTGAACAATTTTAATAGACCATAATTTCTCTCTGAAAGCTCGTAGAAAAAAGAAATTGCTTGTAATGATTTTAGTGGCTCAGGGAGAATCCACAACAATCAATCGACCAATGCCATCGGTTGACTGTATTCATAATATAGATGGCAAATACGAGCATTTTCATGGCAATGTCGACAGTCATTACAGCAACTTGCAGCACTCACTTTGAGGGCGTGTTTTCATTCTGGAAACATATTGGGAACGGGAATTTCGAAGAGAATTTAATGTACGGGATGTTACAATTGCAATAATTTTATCGCTAGTAAGAAAGCTGGAGTCAAGTGGTATATTCGTTAGTGAGAGTGGATAACCTAGACGACCACTGAGTGCAGAGACTGTTACAAACATTCGAATAAGGCTAGTGAACTCTCCAATCAAACCGTTGTGTCGATTGAGTCAGGAATCAGACTATTAATATTTCCATCAAAATGTACGTAAACTCCATCGAAATCATCAATATAGTCAACAGATGGCATTGATCGATTGTTGCCATGATTGTTTTCAATTGTCCCTGAGCCACTGATATCATTAAAACAAATTTCACATTTCTATGAACTTTCAGAGAGAAATTATGACCTATTAAAATGGTTCAGGTTTATAGCATCAACAAAATATCTCTGAAAATCATGTGGACTATGGGGAGCTGTGTGACTCTGTTGCTACAGTTACTAATTTAGCTATCAATTTAATCAGAGATTAAGAGCTCTTTGTTTCGCGGGGTATAAGATTTCAGATTCTGGCAGGCCTGTGTGTTTATCAGAATAGGGCACGTGCGTGTGTGCCGGAGGACCAATGCCTGCTCAACTTTCAATAAACGATTACCAACGTTTTCATTTAAATACGCTAAAGGTGATATCTAGAAAGCTCAGCTCGCCCCATTTTCGTGCTCCTCTACTGTGTTTGCATGCTTATCTCTCCAAAAATGATGGCGTGGCGTGAAAACTTTGTTGGAAAACGTGATAAAATCTCGAGTTTTCCTACCAAGCTAATATGGCTTTTTTATTTTACCTCTTTACCCTTTCCAGCGGAACCATGGTATTTTGGTCTGAACAAAAATTAAAACACGATAGGATACGATTAGCAGCCGTACCCCTCTTTTTCCGATTTATCCCCTTGCTCGTTTAGGGAATCTCTGTTATCTTTCTATTTGCCACATAAATTTTGAGTCCAGACCAATTTTTAGAAAACAAAGCGGAAGCCATGTGCCGTCTGATTGCAGCCATGCTTCTCGCCGTTACTTGTAAACCTGCTCTCTTGTTTGTGTGTGCTTTTTCCTTGTTAATGTGTGCGGGCAAAGGATAGTTTGCGAGGCATTAAATAATAATAATAATAATAATAATAATAATAATAGAACATGGAACACAGCTTCTCTGCTGCATATTACAATGTCAATTTAGCTCAATTAATAAAGCGCCAATGCAAAGGCCAAGATTAGACAATTTCAACCAATCGCGGTTATCTGACTGGAGCGATATTACCGAAACATCTTATCGCAGCTGATGTTCATTTATTTGAAATCTTGTCGCATCTGACGTTTGCTTGCTTAATCTCCTGTCTTGGTTATTAGTAACAAGGTGACAATCCAGTCAGCCAACCTTCATTTTTAATAACTTTTAGTTCCACAATTGCATTTTCAGTTAATTCAGTTACAATGTTTATTTAAGATTTATCCAGCTCATAATATATTCAGTTAACAAAAATGTGAAGTGTTCCATTCACATGGCTTTCCACACATCTCTGTAACAAATTATTACTAAAAAGCTCATTTTTTCTATCTACTTCACGGTAATCGAGAGAAACATTAGCAGAAATGCTTCCTTGTAAGTAGAAGGGAAATAATGGATACACTTGGCTGAAACGATAGAGTCAAATATTTCAAATGGTGGATGAAATCCGTTTCTTTCCATTGCCAGAAGCTGACAACTTTCCGTATGAGAAAAGTTTTAAGTAGGTATTTCAACACACAAATCAGTAACAAGGAATATCTCAAAAACTCTACGAAAAAAATGTATATGACATAAATTGTATGTTTCAACGAGATCTACATTTTTGTGCAGTAAGTTTTTGTCTATCTCTTACGGCTCACTAGTATACAGAATCCAGCAAAATTCGTCCTGAATAAAGAGATTCTCAGAGGTTATTCCTAGAAAATTAAGCTATACATTATATTTGTCGTGTAAATATCTTTAATATACGGTTTTTTAATCAAAATCGTTAAAGCCATTTTTGAGAAAATCAACATTTTTGAAAATTTGGCCATGTTAAGGATATTTTGGTGTGGAGGATTTCCCTCAAAATCTTCGTGTCGCATCCTTGGAAGTCACTAAACTTTTATACCAAGTTTGATATTTTACCGACTTTTTTTTTTTTCCTGACCGCGCCGTGGCCGAGTGGTCAGACCACTCGCCTCTCACCTAGACGGCCCGGGTTCGATACCAAGCGACCGCATTTGAGATTTGTGGTGGACAAAGCGGCGCATGGGCGGGTTTTCTCCGGGTTCTCCGGTTTCCCCCACCATCACATTCCACCGGAGCTCCATCTTCATGTATCATCAGTGCCATCGCCTACGGTGCTAGAGCAGTAAAAGCGGACGTTAAACACTACCAAAAAAAACCCGAGTTTTGTTTTTTAATAGTCGTGTTCAGAGGCACACACACGGACCTTTTTCTAAAAGTGCTTTTTTTTTTTTGATACAGGAGACCCTAAAATGTTTATTTCCGCTGAAATCTCGGTATCGAATTTTTGGGTAGATTCTCTATACACGATGTACATAGTACTCGTACGTGTAAAGAAAGTAAAAAGTAGTGAAAATAATCACTGTTTGTGTATCTTATGTATGAGATGAGTGCAATAAACTCAACTAAAATAACGTTTGTTCTATTTCACGAATTAGTTATTAAAAGCTAAAATAAAATAATTGTTCCATATTTCTATTGTTGCTATCGATATTCGTAGGTTGGGTGTACACATGGTTGGCCATATCGTAAATCAGGAGACAGTTAAGAAAGAAAGAAAAAAAGAGAATAGAAAAGAAAGCATTCGGTATATAAACATTGTCGAATGTGTCAGCTACCATTTGGGAACTAATGTAAGTATTACAATCATAACCTGATAAAATCTCACTTCCTATACATTATAAAATATTAATTGTCTACTTCGCTGAACGGTCTTATCAAATGCAACTCGTGTTTTCATATCTAGGGCAATTCACTCTTTTCGCTTCGCTCCGGTCGTGAATTATCGACAAGATGAAAACACTAGTGGTACTGCTTATGACGATGGTTGTGGATACCAAAGCATCTGATCAAAATTTTCATTTGCTGCTTGACTTTCCTTTCCCGAGTTAAGGGGATAACTGAAAATGCCAGGTTTTGGACCGAATTTGTGATTTTTTGATTTGTATATTACTCAAGAGGTCGTTTCTTCCTTTAGTAAGAAATAGTATCAACTTTTCTACGCCATTTTAAACGTCTGAGTTGTCATTTAAGTATCAGAGTGCAAGGCCATTTATTCCGTTTCTCTAAACTGCATTTCGCTTCGAATAAGAAGCCTCTTGCGGAACAAGTTGAACAGATTGTTATGAAATTTGGCTTATAAGCTTTTTAGGATGTTTGTTTCATGGTTCAAAGATTCTTTTGTTTTCATTACACAGCAAAATTGCTTTGATGTAAGCATTAAGAACATTGCTGCCAAATATTATACATGGGAAAATGAAAAATTTTCAGCGAGAAACATTTTATATGAAACAATTAAGTGATTAATTAAAACCAAGAATAAAATGGAAAATACTTGAAGTAGATGAGTGACATTTTGCAGAGAAATTATATGAAGCTTTTTGAAGTTGCATAGTTAAAAAAAGCTGATGTGTTCCGTTCACATGACTATCTACATCACCGTAAAACATTATCCTTAAAAGCTTATTCTTCTATTTCATAATACTCGAGATAAACATTAGCAGAAATTGTCCTTATTACTTGGTTCCTTGTAACTGGAAAGGAAAAAAAAAAAAAAAAAAAAAAATTAATATGATCCATTCACATGATATGCTTTTGGTATTTCCGTAAACAAACATTTTATTCAAAAAATGAATCTGTTATCTTTATCATGCTAATCAAGATAAACATAAGCAGAACTAGTCTTATTTCTAACTTCCTTGTAAGTAGAAGCTGTGGCGTATAGAGCTTGTGGGCGTACCTGGTGGGACTGGTGGGACCTGCTAAAGTCGATTCTCGATGCTCCTCGGCTATTGGTGTGGTCAGCGACGAGCAATTGAGACCTATTTAAATCTAGCTTTGGTATTTAGCTACGGTGGTCTCCAGGGAGTGGTAGGGAATTAACTTAAATAACGTCGGCACTTTTCGTTCAATCAAGGATTATTTCTCTTTTTCAGGCGTTCCCGAGAATGTTCCTGGCGCGATTGAGTTTCGATATTTTCCCGCGAACAAGAGCGTAACGCGTATAGAGGTAACTAAACTTTACGCGGCGACGATTGCAACGGTTACGTGCTGAATTATTGTAGACACTTTAAATTTTCGCCGTAGCTTCCTTACGCGTGACATTTATTTCAACTGTGTGAATCACTGTAATAACCTTACTATATTTACGAGTATTCTTCTTTCGGGCATCACAGAATCTATGTGTAGTTACATTCCAACTGCCTCATCACTATAATAATTCGACTAATTCGCACATACTCAGGCTTTGTGTGTCGCAGGTTTCCCCTTGGAATTATATCTCAACTCCGTGAAAATTGCGGCGAATACTCTATATTTATAACAAACTCTACCCACGCGCAAAACCCTCAACTCGTAATCTCATTGGCCCATTTTTGGTGCCGAAAGTGGCCGTGACGTGATTAATTGTAATTGGTCAATGCATCATTCACTGATTCTTGGCCTAAATTTCCTCGTGATTCCCCGGTTTATGTCGCATTCGCTTTCTCTTGCGGAGACGTGACCACACAATAGCGTCTTTCCCCCATTGCAACTGACAAAGAAATAGCGTAAACAACTGAATTCGTCTCGGGTTGAACTTAGAAACGCTTTCCAGGAACAGTCTCTCTGAACATCTAATATACAACAAATACACGATATCTTACTTACTAATTAACCTAAACAATTTAATCAATTGCAACTATTTGTTTATGCGCTTATTCACCTGGGCGATAATCCGTCTCAAAGCGAAATAAGAAAATGAACAGGCTAAAGCGATAGTCTTCTCCTTTAAAATCCGGTCGCTATGTGAAACAATTGAAATACCAATATCTTGCTTGCCAGGAATAAACAAACGGGAACCGAGAAAAAAGATGTCTTCCCATTTGAGAAAAGTTTAAGTGCCTTAAAATTGAAACCAATAATCCGCAATATCTCGGATTAACTGTAAAATCAAAATTTTCGAAAATGTTCCATGTAAAGGGTAGTTTGGAGTGGGAGGGATTGTCTTGGTTTCGTTTTTGAGCTATGCTTCGCACAGACACATACACACATACACACACAGAAACGGAAATGTTTCTAAAAATTCCCTTTTTTGAATTCAGAGCGTCCCAAAACATGTATTTCCGATGAAATCTCGGTATCGAATTTTTGGATGCATTACAATACCTTTTCTATACACTGTGTACATAGTACGTGTAGAGAAAGTAAAAATGAAATTTAGCATTTTCACTTGACTTTCCCTTAAGCGAACTAGGTGGCGACAGACTCGTCTCTGAGTCCTACACCCAAGTTACAATTAGGGCTCGGATTATGATGACGTCATCTTTCAGTTGTTGCTTTATAGGCATTAAGTATATAACGCAAACTGTAGTGACAGCAGAGGCTCGGATTATGATGACGTCATCTTTTAGGCATTGCTAAAGGTATACTCACTGTAGCCCAACTTACAGCTACAGAGGGGAGGGCAGATTTAGCTCCACCCATTTGTTTGGTAGCGGCAGGCAATAGCCTCTCCATCTTTGACGTTGCTTTCTATCAGTGGCGGTGGCTTCAGCAAAGTTAATGTTATACGGGATGGTACCAATTTTAAAAAGCCGTTGTTGATAGTGGCTTGGTTGGTATTCTTTGTCATCAATGTTTGCCGTCAAGGATGAACAACAGACTCCTAAAAGCTAGATCAAGTGATCCTGCCCTACCCTATTACAATATTTGTTTTTTATTTTATTCATTTTCGAGCACATCTGTTCACAAATATATGTAGAACCAAATATTGATATATACTTTGCAGCAAAATTTCTCAATTTGGGACATTTTTCATTCGGAACTGATGTAAATACATCCCAATCTTTTTTCTGAGAATATTGTTAAATTTTTGAAAGCAATTAGTTCCATTTGAAGATCGCCAGGAGCGTATTTGCAGGCAAAATTAATTCAAATTCCAGTGCTGTCACTGATTGCATTTATTAAAAAAAGGTGCTTGATATAATGAGTAGCAATGATGGTATTTTTCAAAGTGTCCTTCAATATTTCATAGAGAGCCCCAAGATAAGCAATGCTTACCGTACTATTCTCCTTTAACGAAAAATATTCTTCCATTCCTTCTGGAATACTATATATTTGGTTTGGTTGAAACCTGCCATCGTGTCGAGAGTCGAACCTAGTTAAACGCCACTGAATGATGAATGAGAAATGCCTTTGCCTGGTCATGTACAAAACGATGGAGGCGGAGTAATGCGACTAGGTGACGTCATTAACTCATAGGAACAGAGGTTGGGCACCCCAGGATATACTGGTGAGCATAAAGTGTCGCCATATTGAAGGGCAGCTGTTTAGGTTGATTTTGACGGTTGTAGCCCATCCCCGTAGTCAAGTTGATCCACTTCTATTCTTTGAGTATAATACAGTTACTAGATTCGGGGTACATTGCCTGCCCCTAAATATATCGCATGATAAAATTACAGGCTAAGTATCTACGTAATTATTAGCTAAAGTACCAGGAAGATTAAAATGCTGTCTGATGTGTTCCATTCAAACGACTTTCTCTACATCTGTACAACAAATTATTGTTAAAAAGCAAATTCTTATTTTTACTTCATGCTACCTGAGAAAAAACTTCGCAGAAATGGTCTTATTACTTGCCTCCTTGCAAGTAGAAGGGAAATAAGGGAGTACCATAGGTTAAATTAATACTCAAATCTTTTAAAACTGGTTAATATATTTGAAGTTCCTTTGTTTATGTGGCCAGGAGCTCAAATTCCCATATGAAAAACTACAAGTATTTTAAAACTAAAACCAATAACAAGGAATATTTCAAAAATATTTCATGAAAAAACAAAAAAACAAAAAAACAAAAAAAAAAACAGAAACATATAATATAAATTGTGTAACACAATCTACAATAAAATATTTGCTTTGTAAGTATTTGTCTACCTCTTACGGTTTATCAGTTATTCAAATTTCGGCAAAAGTCATCCCGAATAAAGACATCTTCAGAGGATATTCCCACAAAATTCAAGATATACATTTTATTTGTTATATAAGTATGTTTAATATACGACATTTTAAACAAAATCGTTTCAGCCATTTTTGAGAAAATAATTTTTTTCGAAAAATTGTCCACATAAAAGGGGGTTGGGAGGGTACTTTCTTGAACATCTTCGTGTCCCATCCTTGGAAGACACTGAACTTAAATACTAAGTTTAGTATTTAACGTACTTTTGTTTTTGAGTTATGTTGCCGACAAACTCACGGATATTTTTCTAAAAATTCTTTTTTTTTTTTTTGGATTCAGGGGGTCCCAAAACATATATTTTCGGTGAAATTTCGGTATCGAAATTTTGTGTGCAATTCAATACCTTCTGTACATAGCACGTATATTGAAAGCAACTAGAAAAGAATGCCACTGACTATAAATGGTGCTACGCTAATTGAGGTAGGTAATGTACATTTTAACGGCACGTGCAAATACTTTTTCACCCCTTTCTTAGAAAATCGGATTATGCTGTATTGGTTAAGTGCTTTGTGTTGGAAAAGTAATTAAACTTTTTCAGCATGATACATACCTTCACTTCAAGTCTGTTATAATGTTCACTGCTTCGCTTTTTATGTCCCTGATTGGATAGGTCAGGGGATTCGTACCTGAAATTGGAAAACTTAGGCAAAATAAACTTTAATGTGTTGTAGGGGACCAGGCCAGTTTTTATCCAGGAACGTGTACATGTCCATATAATGTCTCCCACATTATGAAACTATACGGATGATTCAAAAATACTTTTACTAGGTTTGGGGACAGTTTCCTTACATCAAAGCAAGAAAAAAGGTTAATATAAATTTATTTAGGCTAAAATGTTTTTAATTGTGAGCTTGTTAGATGGTGTTCAACACAAACTACACTCCTAGAAAATGCTGTAAATGTGCTCTTCTTGGGTCTGGACTTTCATGCACTCGTCGAAGCATGAAATGTCAAACACTCCCAATCGGTGTCGTATGATTTCGCAGGCTTCCATGACATATAGATTAAGAATCAGCCGGCATGTTTGCTGCATTAACCAATTGTTTAAGGTGCTTCCGAAATAAAAATCCAAAGGATTGAGGTTGTGGGAAACGTGCAGGCCATGGTCCCCCTCTACTTATCCATTTGTTATTCTAGATCCCAGCAGTGAGTGCATCTCGAACAAAGAGATTAAATTTTGCTGAAGACCCATTGTGCATAAACCACAAGTTTCTTCTAATAAGTCTGGGAAAGTGTTTTGAATAAAGTCCTTGCCAACAGCACTGTAAGGAATGTTGGGGGAATGTATTACATAACTGACAAATAACAAATGATAAATACAAACAAGCAACCAAGGAAGCACAAGGCCAACTCTGCTGGATGAAATTGATCAAGGCCTTCTAACAATGATGCATAAATAAATGAAGTTATTAGATTGAACCCGTAAAGCCGTTGAACGTAAACTTTCATTAATAAATTGATAACGGGAAAACTAAGCATTTTAGAGCATGTGCTTATATAAACGTATTTTCTTGATTAGATGCAACGAATCCATAGCCAAACGTTATAAAAGTATTTTTGAATCACTCTGTATGTTAGGTTAATTTTGCTCATTTCATGTAAATTTCTATTTATGACATTTTCTCGCCATTTTGTCATTTTTGGGGGTTTTGCATCATAATTTGATCTTTTCTTTTGCATTAATTGACTATTATAAATGTTGTTTATGATATTGGTATTTTGCCTACATCAAAATATCTTTTCAATCAGTAATTTCCCTATTCAACACAGAAATAACAGTAGCTTTGTACATACTTTACTATCAATTTTTGATAAAAACATCTGATGTGTTCTATTCACATAACTTTCTCTAGCTATTCCACATATAAACTGTACTAACAAAAGACTGTTCTTCTGTATAAGAGAGTCAGCTGATAAGTCCCGGGCCTCTCAATGAAAACAGCATTAAAAGAAATGCTTTATTTCTCAACATAATCTCCAGAAAGGCTAATACATTTGTCATAGCGGTATTCTACTTTCATTAAACCATCTCTGTAGTGCGATTTATCAAGGTCCTCAAAATAACTATTTACCGCATCATTAACCTCCTCGTAGCTGTGAAATCTTCGTCCTCCAAGACATTTTTTGAGGTTTGGGAACAGGAGGTAGACATTGAGTGCCAGATCTGGCGAATAGGGTGAATGTTCAAGCAATTCGAACTTTAATTCGCACAGTTTTCCCATTGCAATAACTGAATGATGGGCCGGCGCATTGTCGTGATGAAACAAGATTTTTTTTTTTTTTTTTTTGGTTTTGTTTTATTTTCTTTTTTGCTAAATGAGGTATTTTTCTTTTCACCTCATCACTCAAACTTTGCAATAGGCTTGCGTAGTAGTCATCTGTGATGCTTTTACCCTTTCCATGTAATCAATTAGATTAATTCCCTGTGCATCCCAGAAAACACTCGCCATAACCTTGATAGCTAACAAAATTGACTTTGCCTTTTTAGGTGTTGGTTCCACTGTTTTGACTGTGCTTTACTTTCTAGGGTGTAGTGATGCAACCAAGTTTCATTCATGGTAATAAGCCGTTTCAAAAATTTACTGGGATTTTTACGGAAGAGCTCCACATTCTTAGCAGAAACTGTTTTTCTTTGCAACTTTTGATCATGTATCAACAAACGCGGCACCCATCTTGCACAGACCTTGTGAAAGCCCGAAACATAACTTAAAATATTACCTGCACATTCTTTTAATATGCTTACAGCCTCTGTAATCTTAAACACCTTTAATCTGCGGTCTTGCAATACTAAACGATGAATTTTTTCAATGATCTCTGGAGTGGTCACTTCTACAGGCCGTCCAGAGCGAGGCTCGTACGTCCCAATTTAAACTCTGCAATCCACCCTTTAATCATGGAATATGAAGGGGCTGAGTCTTTCATTGTGATGTCCATTTCCTCCTTGATTTCTCTAGGCATTAAGCTTTTAAAATGGAAGTATTTAATCATTGCTCCTTTTCCCAAATCCTCCGTTTTCGTGAAAACTCTAAAGTTTTCTTGTTTAAAATGCTGTCATTCGAAAACTAAACAAACCATTGACCTGTAACAATGGATATAAGCTAGTCTAGAGTTAAATTTTACGATGCTATGGGCTAACTGGCCTAGTGGCGCCATATCTGTGTGAGGGCCGGGACTTATCAGCCGACCTTCGTACTTCTTGCTAACCGAGAAACGGTCTTATTATTTGGATCCTTGTAAGTAGAAGGGAAATAACGGAATGTACTAGGATAAAGCGATAGTCAAATATTTTAAAAGTAGGTCTTATGTGAAACAATTGAAGTTCGGATGGGCTTGCATGGCCTGCTATAAAACAACAGAGATGAAATGAGAGGCGACTTTCCGTTTGAGAATACCTATGAAGTTTAAAACTGAAACCAATAAAAAGAATATCTCGGAATCGGACATATCTACATTAACACATATGTGACATAAATTATGTGCTTTAATAAGATATGCAGTTCTAGTGTAGTAAGTTTTTGTCTATTACTTACAAATTTATGGATCTTTAGAGGCGTTGATTTAAGGTGCGATATAGGCAACTAGTTTTCTAAACGGCTCTTCAGGTTGACAAAATAGCACCTTCTTAATTTTTAAAGGAGACTATCATTATTCACATCCTTTGAAGTGGTACAGGTAGGTTTCCCAAGGTAATTGTTAAAGATCAACAGTCTGAAGGCATTATAAGAATTTGAATTTCAACATTTAGGAACACTATAAATATTTAAGAGAAAAATATAGTTTAAACAAAGTAAAGTTTTTGAAGATAATCTAAGAACATGTTATGCTCAGAAGTGCTCATGTTTCGCGGTTATCACAAACATAAGAATTCAGCTGGCATTCTTCGATAACTGCGTACTTTTCATGAATCTATTTATTACATTTGGAACACATTATCATATATTCTAAATATACTTCACCATGCATGAAACAGAACCAATTTTCCTTGCTCACTTCAATGGTGACATTTGCGGCAAAAGTAAGTCCCCAGTTTTACTACAATTACCTATGTTCTTTTTTGTGTTCAGGATCGTTTTGTATGGGCTGCCAACAATAGCAGAAGTTGTGCTATTTTGCCTTTCCTCTTTTGGTAAGACCTGATGGTTTTGGAACTGGTCTAACGCTTTCAATTGGCACAAGAAGCCTTGGGTTGTTGGCGGCAACATTTTCGTTTCTTGCTACAGGAGTAACAGCTTCCTGTTGTGTGCTCTCAGACTGGGCATTAAGTACATCAGTCAAAAGAAAACTTCCACATCTAGTTGGTTCATGTTCTTGCAGCAAGTTGTCACTTGCAGAAAAATCGTACTCAGAGAAAATATTACGATCCAATGGCCATATGCCAGTTACTCGAAATCCACAAATTTAGCTGCTCTTTTTTGAACTCTCTCTAGTGCCAGTTTTTGCCCCACCCGATACGGATCCCAGCATGCAGCACTATATTCTAATATTGGTCGAACTAAAGAAGTGTATGCCACATTTCGCGACTTTCCATGGCTGCGTTTTAAAATCCTCATTACGAAATGCAACGTTTTCCACGCCTTCCCAGTGATCGAGTTTACATGTTCCCCCCCCCCCACTCCAATCTTTGATTTAGTATTACCCCTAAATATCTGGTGCTATTTACTCTCAGGATTTTCTTATTGTCTAATTTATATATTACGTTATCTCCTATCCTTGCCCTTGAAAATATAATTGTTTTACATTTGTTTGGATCTATCTCCATTTTATTATATTTTGCCCAGAGTTGAATTGTGTTTAAATCTTCTTGTAGATCTATTGTGTCACATTTACCGCTAATATTTCTGTAGATTATACAATCGTCTGCAAATAGGCGAATCTGAGATGTTATCCCTTCCCGTAAATCATTTATATATGCTCAGAAAAGCAACGGCCCGATCACGCTTCCCTGGGGCACACCAGAAGTTACATTTGTAGGAGACGATAATTTATTTCCCACCCGCATTCTTTGGATTCGTTCTCTCAAGAATTCCCGAATCCAAGTTATCACTCTGTTGTCCATTTGCAGATTGCAAAGTTTCTCTATTAGTCGTCCATGAGGTACAAGGTCAAACGCTTTAGAAAAATCAATTATTATTGCATGTACTTTTCCACCCGCGTCAAGTGTATCGGCTACATCCTGACAAACAACTACTAGTTGACTCTCACAAGAATGCCCGTTACGGAAACCATGTTGGCCTTCGAAGAGCAAATGCGTTTTATCCCATTCGCGTCTTAAATATTGTGCTATAAGATGCTCAACTTGTTTGCTTACTACTGATGTCAAACTAACTGGTCTATAGTTTGCCGCATTTGTTCGATCCCCTGCTTTATAAATAGGCACAACTATAGCCTGCTTCCAATCTTGCGGTATACTTCCGTTATTTACTGTTACTTCGAATAGCCTCAGTATGTATGGAACGATTGCCTCCCCCCCCAATCTTAAGAAAGTCGCCCGAAATGCCATCTGGCCCGACTGATTTATGTTTTCCTAATTTAGCTAACCGTCTTCTAATAACGCTTGGCTTCACTGTCATAGGGCGCCCTTCCGTTCTTTTAATACTGACATTGCTCTTTACTCGAAAAATTGAAGCAAAATGTTGATTAAACACTTCGGCTTTTGACAATGAATCGGCCATTAGTATATTTCCATTCTTGATTTCTGGAATGATTTCTGCGTTTCCGCTGCGCCTGTATAAGTATTTTATAGCTGAAACCAATAACAAGGAATATCCCAAAAACGATAAACTTCACGAATAAATGTATATACCATGAGCTGTGTTTTAAAGTGTTCTACATTTTCTATCAAGTAACTTTTGGGTATCTCTTACGGTTTACCAGATATGCAAAATTCCACAAAATTCATCCAGAATAAAGATGTTTTCAGAGGCTATTCTCAGAAAATTCAAGATATACATTTTTTTTCAGTTAAATATCTTTAATATACGATATTTGAATCAAAACCGTTAGAGCCATGTTTTGAGAAAATAATAATTTTCGAAAAAACTTCTATGTAAAGGGTAGTTTGGTGTGGGGGATTTTCTTGGAAATCTTCGTATCGTATCCTTGGAAGATACCAAGTTTGGTATTTAAAGATCTTTTAGTTTTTGAGCTAAGCTGTCCACAGACACACACATGGACCTTTTTCCACAAATGATTTTTCTTTTATTCTGGGGGACCCAAAACATGCATTTTCGTGAGATCTCGATATCGAATTTTTGGGTGTAATATAACAGGTATCTTTTCTATACGTGTAGCGAAAGTAATAACCATCGGTGGCACAAAATTGCCAGCAGCGTTTGTGCAAGCTACTAGTGTAGTGTTAAGTCCCCTTTCTCCACTACTCCTACCTGATCTTTCCCTTTAAGAGCAATCATCTTTCCTCCTTTAGACTGAACCGTGCTGAAGCCTGATTCATCTCCATTGCAAATCGTTAGTAGACATTGTTTTGTCAACTAAGTCTTCTAAAATGTCAAAAAAGTGATTGATATTGACTGTGTTGAACTCTTTAGAACGAGCCATTTTCTGCCTGGTGTAGACGTAGGTTTGGGTGCCTCAGCATGAAATTGTACTACCACTTTTTACCAGCCTACCACATTTTCGTATTGAATCTATTAGGCATGTGTGGATAAGCTTGCTCACATCTACTATTGACAGACCACAGAGCAATTCCTCGAACCTTAGCAGGTGATTTACAAACTCACTTCAGCAGGATATGGTGGTATACCTCGTTTAACTTCACCTCTCAAATGTAATGAACGTTTTATTAGGGATGTTATATTTCCTACAACATTCATTTACGCCAATCTGCTTTCTCTTAAATGTTTCAATACTATCGCTCATATCTTGAGGTTTCCAAGCTCCATGCGCTCTTTGCCATTGTCCAATATTTCTACAATAAAAGGAAGCCAAAATTAGATTTCAATGTGAGCGTTTCTCAAATCGCACTGCTGAGATTTAAGAATTCGCAAATGGGGTGTGTTTAGCAACTCGTCTATTTTATGATTGTTTTAAACCTACGCCTTAATGTATGGAGTCCATAAACCAGTTATTCATGTAAAATGAAATAGAATAGCTGTATATTTGCAGAAAAAGCAAGATATAATAACTGTCAATTACCAAGAAGTCCATATCTTATGAAAGCCGTCACAATATTACATCCAAAAACTCGCTTTTTCTCAGTGATAACACACCAACAACGCAACCGTCTACGGTAAAACCTGTGACTTATGGCGGGAACCAAACCTAGTTCGTACAAATGCCGCGAGAGCGCCCCAATCTTAGCCACCCATGTTCGTGCGATTTAGAGAAACTTTCCTTATCATAGAAGCCATGAAAAAGAAGGAAAACCGATTTTCAATCTATAATTTGCATTTTTGTGGCCAGTGCTATTCATTATTATCTTTTAGGAGTGGGAAGGACTGAGGCCAGTCTTAAGATCAACTTCCTAAGTTTTGAAGATATTAGAGACTTCGAATATATAATAAGTTTCTCACAATCTGCAGATTATTATAGATCATACTCTTAATGGAACACTTTTGGAAATCAGCAACTAGCATTTCTTTCCGTTGAAATTTTAACTTAATTTACAAGACTAATGTTTTATTTTTGAACCATTAAAATACTTAATCATCCTGTTTGTTAAATCAGATAGCAGGCATTAGGAGGAGTATTTATGGAAACTTATTTTCACGCTATTATAAATTTTAAAATATCGGGGAACCCATATGGAGGAGTAACTTGAAGTAGATAAATCACTCAAAATTACTATTGCTACTGTATTGTTAAACGGAATTCCCCATGTGAGTGCAATATCACTCGATTCGATCAGCACAGATGATGTGCTGAAGCATATTCAAGGGTAGCAGTCGAGGAAGGTAGTAAAGAAGGGTTGAAGTACAGCGTTAAGGCGTGGGAGGGTGATAATTACCCCCTTACCATGTTCTATGACATTACGATTTAAATCACTTCACTCGAAAGGGCTCTACACCCTACAGTTACACTCACACGAAACTTGAGCGCTGAATTTAAGAATTGCGTTATAGCTACCGTTGTAAACGAAAGTGCTAATGACGGTATTATGTATCGAGCAGACAAGTAAAAGTGGAAGGTTTACATTTTTTAACCCCATCAGAGTTTTCAATTTCATTTTTCTCGATTTGCAGGCTGGGCAATACTGATAGGATACAACTTTATTAAATTCTTAGTGTAACACATTACCAAAAGTTTATGCTAGTCTTCATTTTTTGAATATCATATCCCTTAGATGAGCACCGCTTTGACGACATTCTGTTAGTCATACTGTCCATAGTTTGGCGCTGCAGTTTTTCTGAAATGACTTCTCTCTCCCTTTGGACATTTCTTTCGGTTCAAACATCGTATTGTGTATCATCGGGAATACTTTTTTCAAGGTCCGGAAATCGGGATGACTAAAGGATATCTCTAATCTGAAAATTAGGAGTCCAGGAAGTTGTTAAACGGTTGCCATTGGTAGTAAGTAATATTATATGTCTAGTAGATCATCATGTTGCATCCATGTCTCGCTTCGGGACTGAAGAATGTTTCCCTAATTGCTCTTATTTTACATCGAATGTAAACATCTGGCCTATTTTGATTTGAGAAAATCTTAAGTGTTTCATTCACATGGCTTTCTCTACGTCTCTACAACAAGTTATTGTTAACAAATTTATTCTTCTATTTACTTCATGATTATCGAGAAACAATTAGTAGAAATCGTCTCATTACTTGCTTCCATGTAAGTAGAAAGGGAATAATGGAGTATCATAGGCTAAAGTGATAGTCAAAAGCTGGTTGGTACGTTAAAGTTAAGAAGAAAGAGAATGCCATAGGCTAAAGTGATAGTCAAAAGCTGGTTGGTACGTTGAAGTTAAGAAGAAAGGGAATGCCATAGGCTAAAGTGATAGTCAAAAGCTGGTTGCTACGTGATTGAAATTTCTTTGTTTGTATAGACAGGAATTGATAAATTGGATTGTTGGAATAGACTGTAATTGAAACGTAACCAGAATGGGTTAAAGGTCTCAGTCACGTGCAGTCAAGAATGTGATGAATATTAGCAAATGAATGTTTTTGTGTAATGCTGTGTCGAGGATGTCGGCAGAAACTGTTGGATTATAGGAGTAACACGTTTGTTCGGTTACTGCCAAAATGTTTACGATTTTGGGTGCATAAAGTCATAAAAGGGACGTCCATTTGAGTTGGTTGTTCGACAACCCCATAACGTATATTTACAGTTTAGATCGTCTAGTAAGAGTGTTGAAAGAGTAATGATTGATATCAGACATTGTAAACATTGTAAGCACATAGTTGAGTTATAAAACTGCAGTTGTTGCTGGATTGAATTCTAATGCCTATAATTTCTAATTCTTTAATGCTGGGAAGTAATATTTCATCGTGTGCTATGTTGTGTTTGATTAATATAGCTACTGCACCAGAAGCTGCGTCAGAAATTCGTGATTTTTATATCCTGGAATATTAAATGTTTCGTTGGTTATAAAGTGGCTTTCTGTGATTCATGTTATGTCTATATTGTGGCTTGATGAAAAGGCGATTAAAGAGCTTCATTTACAACGAAGACCATTAGCGTTCCGGTTTATAATCGTGAAGTGACGAAGGAATACGTCATTGCGTGCTGCCATTTTGGAAAGCAGATGACGAAAGAGATATAGGAAATTCTTTAATTGTTGGCAGGTGTGAATTCACAAATGCAACAATGTGTGGAACAATTTGGTTAAGCAACATAGTGAAAAGGGCTTCTGTTGTCCGTGTAGTTGATTGATTTTGCTGTTGGATGTTTGTGCGGACATTACTTTGCCGCTGCTTGAGTTGCATCTGTTCCTTGTGTTGAAGTAGACGAAGACGGAATGAGATTGTAAGTTGCTGTTGGTTTGTTTGCGAGGTACCTCGATCTGTAGATTGCTGTGGTAGAGTAGGATAGCCGGAGTATTATTATATGATTCAGATGCAGCGCTCTGTTGCTTTCTTTGGAAATTAGAAGGCAGAGAAGACAATTCACACATTTAAACGTCATTGTTTTAGCGTTTGGACATTCCGAATAGTGATGTGCTTCGAGACATCGTACACATCTTGGTTGTAGTTGACGATTATTTTAGTGTGTCCGTAATTTTGGCCCGGTGTGCACTGGGGCATATCCCCGATCTGCCTCCGTGGTTCAACTTGAACCATACTATAAAGAGGCGTGTTAGATTGGGGATAGACTTTCCCTCATCCTTGTTGCCTAACTCCACTGCTTCTGTTTTCCAAACAGACGTGTGATTTTGTGTACCGAATAGTTTAGTTGCTGTAGCCCTTCTAGGTCACCAAAGGAGGGTTAGTGTGATTACAGAGAACTTGGATCTCTGTTCATGTTCTTTATTGAGCTAAAGTAGGCCTCATTGACCTAAAATCACGTGAAATGGATGTATATACCTTAGTAGTGGAACCTTCAGGTTCAGTATAAAACCTGGAGTTTCTATGTGTGCCTATAGCTTTAACTAAATCTGGTCGCGTAGGCATACAGGGGGACTATTAGCAAATAAACTTGAATTGGAAGTTGAAGCTTGTGAATCTCGTATGTTTCAATTTCCATGTGATCAGAAGATAAACTGGCGTTGTTTTGGACCTGCATGTTGTCGCAACTGATAACAGCATTGTTGCTGTTGGTCTTCAAGCTTAAATGTAGGTTACCCTTTGGCATTCGCAATGATATATAAAATCGTTAAATTACACATAAGGACACTGAACTTTAGCAACTGAACACAACAACGTGAACTATTTTACAGTTAAAATGTGCAATTCTAATACCTTACTCAAGGCCTACATAATATGCGAACAAAATTACTTTCTTTTTGCTGCAATCATGGCTCCCCCGTCGTCTCCAAATTTCGCAAGTCCTTTCATCCTGATGACTTTTGCATAACTAGGTAAACCGTAAAACACTGACAGTTTCTAAGTACACAAGAAATGTAAGTTTTTGTTAAAGGACACCATATGTCAGAAAGTTAGTTTTTATCTATTTATTTATTTTACTTTACTTTACTTTGTCAATAGAGTGAATCGTATCCGAGATATTGCTAGTTAATGGTTTAAAGCTGTTTTAGTCATACTTTTCTCAGATGGGAAACCATCTTTCTCTCTTTTTTTCCCTGTCCATGCAAACGAACGGAATTTCATGATTATCATAATCAGATAGCGATTATATTTTGCAGGATTTGACTCCGCTTTACGTTAATGTCTTTCCTTTTTTTTTTTTTTTATTTTAGTAGTGTTTAACGCACGCCTTTACTACTTGTGGCACCGCAGGCGATGACACTGGTGATATTTGAAATGAAGATGGAGCACCGGTGGAATGCGATGGCGGAGAAAACCGGAGAAATCCCGCCCCTGCGCCGCTTTGTCCACCACAAATCTTACATGCGGTCGCTTGAGATTGAACCCGGGCCGCCTAGGTGAGAGGCATGTGGTCTAACCACTCGACCACAGCGCGGCCGATTTCTTTATTTCCGTTGTGCGTAGAATGAAATACGTTTGTAAAATGGTAATTTCTGCTTACATGTGTCTAGAATAGATAGAAAAGTGAAGTAGATAGAAGAATGAGCTTTT
This sequence comes from Hymenopus coronatus, assembly GCA_030762935.1. Lineage (NCBI taxonomy): Eukaryota > Metazoa > Arthropoda > Insecta > Mantodea > Hymenopodidae > Hymenopus > Hymenopus coronatus. Next base: position 90,262,537 of record CM060883.1, read on the forward strand.
GTGGCAAGGTTTTTACTGCTGAGTAGGCAGAGAAAGTCACGCGAATAAAACACATCAGATTTTTAGACAAAGAACCGTATCGGAGACTATGTGTGTATATGTGAACAGCATAACTCAAAAACAAAAAGTCCGATCAATGTCATACTTGCTTTTTAGTTCAGCATCTTCCATGGATGGTCGTCTCCTTAGCGCGGTGGGAGACCTGGGTTCGATCCCCAGTACCGGCGTGGGGATTTTTCCCCCGCTGGGAGACCTGGCCCGGGGTGCACTCAGCCTCGTAAGGTCCCTTGGGGGCCAATTGAAGAGCTACTTGATGGAGAAGTAGCGGCTCCACGTAATGATGACCACATTAACCGGACGGGGGGACTCGAGGCGCTGACCACGTCTCACCCTCCAATAGTGCACCCCATCCATAACGTCTGTAGTGGACCGAGATGGCGGACGCAGCAGCCGGGCGGTAGGCCAAGGTTTCCCGTGAGCTGTCGTGCCATGGAGTTATTATCTTCCATGGATGCGATAATAAGATTTTCAAGAAAATCCCCCCACTCCAAGCTAAACTTTACATAGAAAAATGTTCCAATATCTTTTCAAAAATAGCGCTAAAAATTTTTATTTAATATGTTTAAAATAAATTATATATATATATATATATATCTTAAACTATCTGAGAATAGACTCTAAAGTCACATTTTGGATGACTTTTGCACAATTGGTACACCGTAAGATACAAACAGTATTTTGCTGCACGAAAATGTAGATCACGTTAAAGCATACGATTTATGTCAAATGCACTTTATTGTGGAATTAACCATTTCTAATATATTGCTAGTGGTTTGGCAGTATATAGTTTTTCTTTTTTTGCAAGTGTGAAGTCGTTGCTCGCTTTTTTCCGTTTCATCCTAGTTTTGGAAGGGGAACAAATGTCAAAGCTATGACATAGCGACCAGCTCTTGTAACATTTCATTATATTTAGTCTTGTGTATATCTTTACTTCGTTCGCAGTTAACACGATGTATTAATAAAAACATTCCGCTAATATTTATTAGGATCGCGTTTAGCTTTTGTATGAATGGTAGAGAAAGTCTTGTGAACGTAACAGATCACACTTTTATTAATCCTTGTCTTTGTACTCAATATTAATTCAGTTTAAAAGCACCTGCTGTCAATGGATTAAACCCAGGTCAGCCTTAAGTTAATGCTCGTTAAAACAATCCCAGGCGACCAGTGCACCGTGTCAATGTAGCCAGCCTTCCGCCATTCGTGCCACAACTACTGTCATACTTTCTCGACCACGTGACATGCACACGCGACATATTGAATGTGAAACGAACAGAGCCCTTATTCCGACAATTTAAACGGTAACTAAGTTATTCTATTAAGTATAATGCAGATAAAATTGATAGTCGTATCAAAATAAATGCGTGCACATGTAATAATTACATCTAAAAAATCACGTGCAAAAAAATAAATATCATGCATGCAATAACTTACATTTATTCGCTCTCTGGAACCGGCTCTATTCCCTCCAGATCGGAATCGTCGTCTGAACTGTTTGTACTGCTGCTTTCCAAATCAAGTTTGATAACCAGGTTATCAGCAATAGTGTCACTTAAACTATCCATCGTGTTTTCAGTAACGGTTGCTCATGTTCGAACTGCAAGCAACCGTCACTGTAAACAATGTTGAGGAAATAGGTGACTCACACGAATTGCATGCTGGGTCTTAAGGCTCTGTTTAACGGTATAAACCGGCGTTTGTTAAACTCGTAGGTATTTCAATGTTGAGGAAATAGGTGACTCACGCGAATTGCATGCTGGGTCTTAAGGCTCTGTTTAACGGTATAAACCGGCGTTTGTTAAACTCGTAGGTATTTGTATACAATATTATACCATTTAAGAATAAATGTATTGTGTCATTTAGAATTACTGCGCGCATTGCTACTGTGTTGTAGCACGGTCCACTGACCACGTGGATCAGTTTGGGTGGGGATCAACCTAAGAGTGAATAGAAAATAGGCATGTAGCATATTAATCACTGGATATGGATTTTATTACGGTTGAGAAGTGACGTTTTTTGTGATGAAATCCTATTCTTGCAAACATATAAAATGAACGACCATGATAGTCGATATCCCGGGCATTGCGAAACTTCCTGCTCAATAACACACATATACAATATGAACGGAATAATCGCAACTAGATTCGCAAAAACCCATGGTTAAACATCACAATGCTGCAAACCTATTTCTCCCACCTCAACATCACCTCAGTCATTGTTGTTTACATTTTTCATCAATGACTTCCATTTAGTCTATTGATCACTTCCAGAAAATGGTTTCCATCTAATGCAATATAACCAGGCATAGGAATCTCTAAGTATTAAAGCCAGACAAAGGAAATAAAGTTCACTCTATTTGAAGGTTACAATTCATCCCAATCTTTCGGGCCGCGCCGTGGCCGAGCGGTTAGACCACTCGCCTCTCACCTAGACGGCCTTCGATTCCAAGCGACCGCATGTGAGATTTGTGGTGGACAAAGCGGCGCTGGGTAGTTAAAGCGGGTGTTAAACACTACCCAAAAAAAAAACAAAAAACAATCTTTCGAAAAGTTTGTTGGTGACCACAGTCCATCAGTGACAATAGGTTTCTGTTAATCGCAGTTTTGTGCTGTTATAATTGTTTGAGATTAGATAAGTTGGAGCCAGTTGCTTAAGAATCTGTAAGTTGATTTTAAGCAATACCTATAACGAAACTTAGCATTACACTAAGAATTCATCCGTGCTCTTTCCTTATAACTGCACGATGAAATAAGACGTATGCTTATCATTCAACCATTTTCTGAAAATCATAAGGTAGCATTTCCTTTAATTGTATATAAATAAGGCAGCTTTGGTTTATACTTGACCTACATTTTATTTTCATTCTAGGTTTCTAGTTTGTAATATAACTAAATACATGAAAACAGTTTATATAGAGATGTTATGAGGGTATGTTTTTTCTTCAGCTTTTGTACCTATTACACAAATACGTGTAAACAAAAAAGTTCACGACAGCTATAGTTAAAGATTTCATAGATATAGTTCGGCATACATGTTGAAACCTTTTCGCTGAGCTGATTAAATCATTTAAGCGAAAAAAGCTGGGTTGTGCGCTGGCATTGTTGAAACATGCGACGCCTGGCGCAGTAATTTATAACCCCATGTGTAAGTGCGTGCGCGGCAACCCCTGTATAGGGGGGGGGGGAGAGTCTACATGTAGCTACTAATAATGTGGCAGACTGCGTTCATAAAGCTAACCGTAGCACTGACGTCTGTCGAGATTAAGGGGAACCACAGAGTTCCACATTACTAATTTCGTCTTTAGCCCCAACATTTTCCCTAGTTCTTCCTTCATTTCAAGGGCGGTTTACAATGTCGACGTTCATTCTTGCATGGGGATTATTTGTGATACATGATGCTATTCTACGAGGGTATCCAGAAAATGACGAACGATTTGGCATAACTAAATAAAACGAAAGATGTTACCACAACACTTTATTTACAAAGATACAGTACCTTACTCTATTTTTCAACGTAATCGTCATTGCTATCTAGATATTTATTGTCACGTGGTACCGGATTTCCAATTCAGATGTTGTACTCTTTCACCGCTAAAGATCTGAGCCAAGATGTCACTGTCACTTTGAGGTCTTCATCAGTTGGGAAAACTTTTGCACCCAAAAAGTCATTTAGGGTGTCCAAATTGAATCACCGGCTTTTCTTAGCTCTTTTATCAACATTTGCTTTCAACTCCTCCATAACGATTGATGAACTTCCTCTCTGGTCTTTATTCCTTGATTGCTTTTAAATTAGCCTATATCCTCACTGAAGATTCGTTCATTGCATTATCGCTATACACTTGCGTTATATGCATATAAAATTTGATTGGCTAAATATTTGTTGCATTAAAAAGAAACGAAAAAGTTCTTTGGTGGTAGAAAATTATAACAATGGCGTTGAAAAACTATTACCACATGATAATAAATGTCTTGACTGAATTGAGATTACGTTGTGAAATAGAGTAAGGTAGTGTAAGTTTGTAAGTAAAGTTTTGTGTTGATATCTTTCTGGATGACCCTCGTATTAGCCACAATATAGAGCAGATGGAAGTGGACTTACCACAGCACCAAACTTATAGCGGTGCTACTGGGCAATGCCTAGGCGACAACGACTGCGGCCTTGCGATCGATCCACGGTGACCTCCAATCTGAACCAGGCGTCTTTTGTAGTTTCCTTGGGTCGTCTTTCCTGTAGCTATGCCATTTCTTGTGGCTGTCACTTCCTTGTCATCTGAAAGAACAGGGACGGTGTATGTCGGGTTGCGGCTGGGCGGTGGTTGTGGTCTCTGGGGTCATTGCAGACGTACTGTGTAAGGACACATCTTCGGCAGCTTTCGGACGGGCGCCCTTTCAGGTTTGAGATTTGAGAGTAGGACCCGGGGGTTCGAATTGGTTTCATCTGGAAACTTCAGGAAAGCTATTAATGCTTGAGCCTTCATTCGGAGCTGTTCATTCTTCGGATCTCTTCCTCATCTTTTCTCTCGGGGGTCTGTAAGTAGCAAAGGGTATATGCGGTGCTCTGCCAGAGTGGCTGGATATTTCTTCCGCGATAATCCTATCCTTTAACCCTGAAATCGAATTGGGTGACGTTGGCTTTCTGTGATCAGGCTTAAGGTCTGGTATCATACATGCAGTTTAACCGGAAGTTTGGCAAAACCAAACCAAAAATTTAACTGAGGTGTCGCCATTATATAACCTTCTGGTTAAGTTAAACTGTAGTGCAATGATATTGTATACCTAAAGACTGAGAAAACACATCGTTAATATTCTTCTTAGCAGGAGCTAAATCATATTGATCTGTCACGTCATAATGTGCTCCACTCACATGACTTTCTCTTCGTCTTTGTAACAAAGTATTGTTAATAAACCTAATCTTCTACCTACTTCATGCTTATCCAGATAAACATTAGCAGAAACGGTTTTATTACTTAGTTACTTATAAGTAGAAGGGAAATAAGGGAATACACTAGGCTAAACCGACAGTCACATGTTTTAAAATGTGGTAGCAATGGGATTGAAATACGTTTCTATGCGTGGCCACGAGTTGACAAGTTCCTCTATGAGAAAATGTTGAGTATTCTAAAACTGAAACCAATAACAAGAAATATCTCGAAAACGGTGAACTCCACGAAATATATATGACAGATTGTGTACTTCAACATGGTCTACATATTTTGCGTGACAATTTTTGTCTAGCTCTTAAGGTTTACTAGTTATGCAATAATTAAAAAATCTGATGTGTTACACTCACATGACTTTCTCTAGCTGTTCTACAAACTTCATACATAAGATTCTTCTTCTTTCTGCACCTTGCTAATCGTGGTACTCATTAGCACAATGTTCTTATTATTTAGTTCCGTATAAGTAGGAAGAAAATAAGGGAATGCACTAGGCTAAAGCAATAGTCAAATGTTTTAAAAGCTGTCGTTGTGCGATCGTCATCACAAATCGCTTCCTTTCTTGGCCAAGAGTAGAACAAAAGAAAAACGGACACACCCGTCTGAGAAAAGTATAAGTACTTCACAACTGAAACTAATAACAATGAATACCTCGAAAACGGTAAGCTCCACGAGAAAAATGTATATGACATAACTTGTGCATTTTAACAACCTAAATTTTTTGCATAATAAGTTTTTGTCTATCTCTTACGGTTTACTAGTTATGCCAAATTAAGCAAAATTCATCCAGAATAAACAGGTCTTCAGACATTATTCCCAGAAAATTCAAGATATACGTTTTATTTGTTAGGTAAATATCTTTAATATATGGTATTTTAATAAAAATCGTTAGAGCCATTTTTAAGAAAATAAAAATTTTCGAATAAAGTTGTTTGTAAGGGGTAGTTTGGGGTGGGGGAATTTTTCTCAAAATCTTCGTGTCGCATCCTTGGAAGATAATAAACTTAAATACCAAGTTTGGTATTTTAGCTACTTTTCGTTTTTGAGTTATCGCATTCACAGGCACACGGACACACACACACACACACACACACACATACTCACACACACATGGGCCTTTTTCTGGAAGTGCTTTTTTTGGATACAGAGGGTCCTAAAACATGTATTTCCGGTGAAATCTCGGTATCGAATTTTTGGGTGGAATACAATACTTCTCTATCCCTATGTACATTGTACATATGGGGCTAGAGAAAGTAAAAATGATTCAAAATAGAGGTCTTAAGAAGCTATTCCCAGAAAATTCAAGACATACATTTTAGTTTTCAAATAAATATCTTAAATATAGAGATTTTAATAAAAATCTTTTGAGAAAATCAAAATGTTCGAAATTTTTTCCATGTAAAGGGTAGTTGGGGTGGGGGATTTTCTTGGAAATCTTCCTGTCGCATCCTTGGGAGGTACGGAACTTAAATACCAAATTTGATATTTAATGGACTTTTCTTTTTTGAGCTATGCTACCCATAGGCACACACATATACAGACCTTTATCTAAATATGCTTTTTATAATTCAGGGGGTCACAAAACATGTATTTTCGGTGAAGTCTCGGTATTGAATTTTCTGGTGCAATACAATACCTTCTCCATACATTATGTCATGGATACTCTTCGATACCCACAGTCTCCTGATTTCAGTAGTATTGCAAAATTTATGTTCATCCTTTTACTTTCTCTACACGTACTATGTAGGTACATATTGTATAGAGAGGGTGTGTATTGCACCCAAAAATTCGATACAGAGATTTAACTACAAAAATATGTATGCCTTCTCCCCCCCCCCCGAAATAAAAGAAAAAGTATTTTTAGAAAAATGTCCGTGTGTGTCTGTCAGTCAGTGTTTGTGTGTGTGTGTGTGTGTGTGTGTGTGTGTGTGTGTGTGTGTGTGTGTGACTGTGGGCTGCATAGCTCAACAACGAAAGTCCGTTAAATACCAAACCTGGATACCACTCTCAAGGATGCGACAGGAATACCTTCACAGGGAAAACATTTTGATAGTTTCGATTTTCTCAAAAATGGCTGTAATGATTTTGATTAAAATCTCGTATACTAAGCATATTTACATCAAAGATAAATGTATATCTTTTAATTTATGGGAATAACTTCTATATACCTCTTTATTATGGATGAATTTTGCTAAGTTTTGCGTAACTGGTAAAGAATAACATATAGACAAAAACTTACTAAACTAAAAATGTAAATTGCGTTAAAACACACACTTTATGTCATATAATATTATGTCATATGTTGACCGTTTTCGAGATATTGACTTCAGATTTAAAATATTTGTGAACTACTGGTTATGCATAGAAACGGATTTCAAACACATGGCAAACAGATTTTAAAAGATTATATTTTTATCGTTTTAGCCAAGTGTATTCCAATACTTCCCTTCTACTTACAAGAAAGTATTTCTGCTAGTTTTATCTCGATTAGCATGAAATAGAAGAATCAGATTTTTAACAATAATTCGTTACAGAGATGTAGAGAATGCCATATAAATGCCATTATACGTTTTTACTTCATTTATGCCTTGTTCCCTCATATTGTAAACCAGAAATATTACATGTTTTAAATCACAAATTCTTTTGGTGCTTTTCGATCAATATTAATCGCTGTTTTACTTTCTCTAGCCCGCATGTACAATGTACATAGTTAATTGAGAAGGTATTGCATTCCAGCAAAAAAATTGATGTCGAGATTTCACCAGAAATGTTCGTTTTGGGGTCCACTGAGTCCGAAAAAACACTTTTAGATAAAGGTGTGTCTGTGCATGTGTGAGTGTGTGTGTGTGTGTGTGTGTGTGTGTGTGTGTGTGTGTGTGTGTGTGTGTGTGTGTGTGTGTGTGTGTGTGTGTGAGGACAGCATAGCAAAAAAACGAAAAGACCGTTAAATGCCAAACTTGGTATTTAGGTTTGGTATCTTCCAAGGATGCGACAGAAAAATGTTAAAGAAAATCCTCCCACCACAAAGTACCCTTTACTTGGAAGCATTTTCGAAAATTTTGATTTCTTCAAAAACAATCTAGAGATTTGAATTAAAATCCTGTATGTTAAAGATATTTACATCCGAAATAAAATGTATTTGTTGAATTTTGTGGGAATAGTCTCTGAAGACCTCTTTATTCTGAATGAATTTTGCCGAACTTTGATAAATCTAAACCGTAAGAGATGGACTTACTGCACAAAAAATGTAGATCTCGTCAAAACTCACAATTTATGTGTTTTATGTTTTTGATATGAAGACAACCGTTTCTGAAATGTTCCTTGTTATTGACTTCAATTGTAAGGTACTTATATTTTTCTCAGAAAGGAAGTGTCCGTTTTTCTTTTATTCTACTCCTGGCCAAGAAAAAAAAAGCGAACTGCAATGACAATTCCATAACGACAGCTTTTAAAACATTTGACTATCACTTTACCATCGCATTCCTTTTGTTCCGTCCTACTTATAATCAACTAGGGAACTATTACGTTTATCTCTATTAGCATGGTGTACAAAGAAGATTAGTCTTTTGTAAGAAGTTTGTTTGCTGAGCAGATAGAGAAAGTCATGTGAGTGTAACACATCAGAGTTATGTCAGATTCCTCTGTTTTGACTTGAGTTAGGGTTGGAACACCATCTGGCTTTGTTTCAGCGTTTCCTCCCTTAGCGGTGTTTGGTTTACCCCAGGTATTTCATTTCCCTTTACCGCATTCTTCTGAACACTCGAGGGGAGCCAACTGACGGAATATCGGCAGCTCCATCTCACAGTGTCACACGCTCTTCTCTTACAGTTAAAATGCCACAGCTGTTCTTTTGATGTAAAGCGTCTTGCTATTAGTATAACACTAGAGAAGTACATTGTGCATAGTGTAAAGAGAAAGTATTGTATCACACACAAAAATTCCATACCGAGATTTTACCGGAAATACATGTTTTGGGACCCCCCGAATCCCTAGAGACACGTCCTTGTGTGTGTGTGTGTGTGTGTGTGTGTGTGTGTGTGTGTGTGTGAGGGAAGCATAGCTCAAAACAAAAATTCGGTTAAATACCAAACTTGGTAGTGAAGTATCTTCCAAGGATGCGACACGAAGATTTTCAACAAACCCCCAACTACCTTTTACATGGAACGTGTTTCGAAAATTTTGATTTTCTCAAAAATGGCTGTTACGATTTTGATTAAAATGCTTTATATGTAAGATATTTTTATAAGAGTTCACTGTTTTCGACATATTCCAAATTATTGGTATCAATCATAAGGCACTTAAACTTTTCTCGGATGGGAAGATCGTTTCTTGTTTGTTTACTCCTGGCAAGCAAAGATAATGAAATTTCAGTTGTTGCACATAGCGACCGGCGTGTAAAGAACTTGACTATCGCTTTAGCCTGTGTAGTTTTTTATTTACCTTCTAATTACAAGGAGGTAGTAATAAGAATCATTCTGATTACGTTTATGTTGATGTAGATAAAATATGCATCATTTGAATATTTTTTTTTCAGACTAGTTAGTCAGATTTGTTTAGCACCCACACAGGAGAGTGAAGCAACAGGCGGGTCTACTTATGAGAACATCGCACTCTTACATTTATATTACTTTCCTTATCTTTTACCGTTTATTATTAGTTATACGATGACTGCTTATTTGGCATTACACCAGATAAAGCTTTGCAAAGAAATAGATACATTAACATTTTTGTTATACAAACAAAGATAACAATGGTAGTTAAATGTTTAAGAACGGGACGCTATGTACTGTCCCTAACATACCATTGAGACAGTCCATTATTAACTACGATAGCTAAAAATGGACATCAAAGAAATTCATTTGATAGATAAAATAATAACCGAAGTTTCAGCGAGTACAGAGATAGTATACTGAACTACACATCATAACATAGCCGCTATAAGTCACACATAAGCAAACAGTAAAATTCTATAGCTTGAATGTATAGCGTAAAACAAAAGAAATATAGTTTGAGTTGACACGTGCTGGTGTATGATTAATGGTGAACACCTCTTTTTGGTTATCGACGCTTTGTCGAGTTGAAGATTCAGGATTAGGCGATCTCTGGTGTCTTCTACCCCGGCTAGCTAACTGTATGTACATAGGAACTTGTGGATGCTATAAGGTGAACATTAAATAATACAAAATTGCCTAATTCGCAGCGACGATTAATTTAAAATCTGTTTCCATTTGATATTACTCGACACGAATATTGCCCTTCCTTAATCTTTGACTAATTTGCAGTACTTTGCGTTTGACTTTACTATAATAGAGTATTACATTCTGAACGGTACAAAATTGATTAGGAGCGACGCGGACTCAGGGCACGTTACCACGAGCTAGTCCCTATGCAATGCTTGTACTAAAATTCCATTTATATTGGGTGCAACCCACGCTAATCTCGCCAATTAGAAAAATTGATGCTGGGCTACGATTGGAGGGTACTTTTGTTTAAATTTAAATAATTATTTTCTCGTTGGCTCAAGAGTAGCGTCAGGAAGCGTTCTCGTACGGACCTACCGCTTGGGGGATGAAGAGGCAGGCGCCTTACTGTCGCTAAACCAGATGTTCAGAGTTACACCCTCCGAGAAACTCAGTTTTGCCTATCTATGTAGCTTTACCGAGAAACAGATCTTAAATTAGGTCCCTATTTATTCATCAATATAGCTCAAACAGGTATTCAGTATTATACTGACTTTCTAATGCTATGCCTACATTGTTTCTCTTCCAAGAATTCCCGTTTATATTAATTTGAATAATGTGCTTTCATTAATTATTTAGCTACTTTTTTTTTTGGTGGGTCTGATATTTTGCCCCAATTTGCCGGTCACCTATTTGGTCTTTTATCGGCAGGGGCCACACACATGGTCAGAACCTGCAGACTGAACAAACACCAAAAAAAAAAAAAAAAAAAAAAAAAAAAAAAAAAAAAAAAAAAACAAGGGGACAGCTCCCCTAAGAAATGTATTACGGTGCGTAGGGGAATGTTGGTCCTCAATCCAGCTTCTTTTGCGTCACTTTAACAGCATGGTCATATCGCGAGCTTTCAGATTGTACATAAAATAATTATTTACCTAATGGTAAAATACAAAATGCTTACATTTATACTGCACAATAAATCAAAAAATGTATATTTTTTATAAATAGTATAGACTTTTTAATTGCGTGATGGTTGAGTAGAGCACTTGGTAAGTGACTGAAGCTGACCTGAGGTATCTGTTTGGTATACTGCAGCAGAATGTGTTGTATTGCAGGTCTCACATTTTGATTCTGGTTCTTTATTAATGACGAAGGAATGTGTCAGTTTGCAGTGACCATTTCTGAAGGGTAATTACTGTTTGCTCCGGCGTTTTAATTTTCGGATAGGTTCCAAGAAATTGATAGACCCAGCTCGGGCATCAAGCAGCTTGCTGTGGGATGTTGGCCATGTCGTCTTCCAGTTTTCTATAAACTGTTGTTTGGTGTTTCTAATGTCGTCTTGATGTGTATAAGTTATTCCGTGGTCACTGAAAGGATGTCGGATGGCTTCCTTTGCAACTTCATCGGGGTTTCCTTGTCCACGGATATTTGCATGTGACGGTACCCAAGTGAGCATTACCTGTCCACTGATATTTGCATGTGACAGTACCCAAGTGAGGATTACTAGTCCACTGATATTTGCATGTGACGGTACCCAAGTGAGGATTACTTGTCCACTGATATTTGCATGTGACGGTACCCAAGTGAGCATTACCTGTCCACTGATATTTGCATGTGACGGTACCCAAGTGAGGATTACTAGTCCACTGATATTTGCATGTGACGGTACCCAAGTGAGGATTACTAGTCCACTGATATTTGCATGTGACAGTACCCAAGTGAGGATTACTTGTCCACTGATATTTGCATGTGACGGTACCCAAGTGAGGATCACTTGTCCACTGATATTTGCATGTGACAGTACCCAAGTGAGGATCACTTGTCCACTGATATTTGCATGTGACGGTACCCAAGTGAGGATTACTTGTCCACTGATATTTGCATGTGACGGTACCCAAGTGAGGATCACTTGTCCACTGATATTTGCATGTGACAGTACCCAAGAGAGGATTACCTGTCCACTGATATTTGCATGTGACGGTACCCAAGTGAGGATTATCTGTTCACTGATATTTGCATGTGACAGTACCCAAGTGAGGATTACCTGTCCACTGATATTTGCATGTGACAGTACCCAAGTGAGGATTATCTGTTCACTGATATTTGCATGTGACAGTACCCAAGTGAGGATTACTTGTCCACTGATATTTGCATGTGACAGTACCCAAGTGAGGATTACTAGTCCACTGATATTTGCATGTGACGGTACCCAAGTGAGGATTACTTGTCCACTGATATTTGCATGTGACGGTACCCAAGTGAGCATTACCTGTCCACTGATATTTGCATGTGACAGTACCCAAGTGAGGATTACTTGTCCACTGATATTTGCATGTGACAGTACCCAAGTGAGGATTACCTGTCCACTGATATTTGCATGTGACGATACCCAAGTGAGGATTACTTGCTTTCCAGAGCGCTCAATGATACAATAAAGGTAAAGTATGCCACTTGTTAAAGGATGTGTAGGATTCTCATTGGCAAGAATATTGCTTGGTGAATCAGTGTAAATTACAAATTCTATCTAATTGGGATTTTGAATGATGTACTGCAGGTGCTCCCTTAACTGCAAAAGTTTCACTGGAGAAAATGGAAAAATATTTCGATTGTTTATAGAGCATGGCTTTATAACTGCACAGCCACGACGTCCATCATTTGTTGTTGAGCCATCCTACAGTTTTGCAGACATTTTTGGAAGCCGGTATTTTGCAAACATGTGTTTCGTGACGAGACGTGGGAACTTACAGAAATTCGCGAGTGTCCAGTAATCGCTGCAGCTCAAGTGTAATTGCAATTTCGCGAATAGCAATATGTTCTTCAAGGCCCTCATTTCTTTCAGATTAGAAACTTTGTCGATAAACAACCAACCATTCTTTATGCATTTTGTGGCGTGCTTCTTTTATTTATGCTTCAATGTGCGGTTGGTGCAGGCGCTGCTATGATCATTAACAAGCAATAAACAGATATAATAAAAGGTATATCCACGTGGTATTTTTGTAGTATCCCACTCCCGGAATAACAGAAGAGTGCTCATTGTTGGCGAGGAAATATGATAATTAATAAGTACAGTCTAATATTCAGAACCATCTGAGGGACTAAAACACCATACTGTTTCTATGGAGTAGTAAGAAGCAATTCAAAATTGGCAGGATTTCTAACTAAATTTTAACAACCTTTAACCTAGTAGGAAGTATTGGACGTTGAGTGAATGAAGAGAGTGAAATAATGCTCAAATAACCCGGGGCCCAAAGCTTAGAAATTGCCGTATATTCGGCTTAAGGATAAGGAAAACCTGGGACAAAACCCTTATCCGGGTAACTAACCCTCACCGAGATTCCAACGTGAAACCTCCTGGATATGAGGCAGACACGTTACCCTTATACCACAGAGGCGGTGAACAGAACTTTGATAGAAAGGCAAAAGCAATGAGCATTTCGAAGAATCAATAACGATATCTTGGTAATGGTTTGTTCTATTAAAAGAGCTCTTTTGGTATAAATTGTATGTTGTTTATTTATTTATTTGTTGTTTGTAGTAACACGTTTTCGCCTAAGCCTTAAAATATGCTACCTACAAAATTTTCTTCGAATGAAGTAGAATACAAAATACACATATTTATTTCCATGTAAAAGAGTAGTTGAGATGGAGGATTATCCTGAAAAGTTTCGTGCCACATCTTTGAGCGATACTTTGCTTAAATACAAAATTTGGGATTTATGTGGTTATTCGGTTATGAGTTACGCTTATACGGACCCACGCATACACATGCACAAAGACACACACATACGCGATTTTTATTTTTTTCTAAAGTTGCTTCTTTCTGGATTCAGGCGTCGTAAAGCATACCTACATCCATTTCTGATGAAATCTCGTCATCGAATTTTTATGTGAAAGACAATGTTTATTTTGGATAGGTGGAGTCAGATTGAAAACTTCAATGCCATAACCGAGATATGAATCACGGATCTCCCGATCTCTAGCTCTAACCTTTGAACTACATGGCAACTTACCGACACGGCATTAAATTCCTCAACCGACTCGTATGTTTCCCTGTAAATCACAAATCGACTTATAATGTTGACATATTACGAGGGCCATCCACAAAGGGACAGAGGATTTGCCATATTTAAATAATAACGAAAGTTATCAACACAAAACTTATTTACAAGGTTACAGAAAATTACTCCACTTCGCACCGTAATCTCCATTCTGTCAAGACATTTATTGTCACGTGGTTCCAATTTTTCAATGCCGATGTTATACTTTTCTACCGTCAAAAACTCATTGTTTTTGTTTTTTTTTTCATTCACTAAATATTCGGCCAGTGGAATTTTATAGTTATAAACGCAAGTGTACAGTGAAAATGCAACAAACGAGTCTACAGTGAGGAAATGGCGCATAATTTACGAGTAATCAAGGAAGAAACAGTGTGTACGAGAAACACCGGAGTGGAAGTTCATCAACCGTTATGGAGGAGCTGAAAGCAAATGTTGATAAAAGAATTCAGAAAAACCGGTGTTTCACTTTGGATGGAAAAGATTTTCAACCGATAAGACTTCAAAGTGACAGTGACATCTTGACTCATATCTTTAGCGGTGAAAGAGCTGCATTGAAAAACCGGCACCACGTGGGAATGAATACCTTGATAGCAATGACGACTATATTGAAAAATAGAGTAAGGTACTGCAATTTTGTAAATCAAGTTTGGAGTTCATAACTTACGTTATTATTAGTTATGCCAAAGTTATCACTTTCTGGATGACCCTGGTACTTATGATATCGTAAATCTAATAAAATATGCGTCGTGCTAAAATACTGTTACCCTACATATCCAACTTCTGTCCTGCACATAGCTTGTATTGAAAAAAAGTGGTGTCTTCCATTCACATAACTTTCTCTACATCTCTGCAAATAATTAATATTCTATTTATTTCATGCTAATCGAGAAAAAAATGGCAGAAATAATCTTTTCTCTGGCTTCCATGTAAGTATAAGAGAAATAAGGCAATAGTATAGTTTAAACCGATAGCAAAATCTTTTAAACGTTGGTAGCTATGTAATGAAGTTCTTTTGTTGTATGGCCAGGAGTTGAAAAATCCCCGTATAAGAAAAGCATACGTATTTTAAAACCGAAACCAATAACAAGGAACATCTCAAAACGGCCAACTCCAAGAAAAAAGTATATATGACATAAATTCTTTGTTTTAACGAACTCTACATTTTTGTTACGTGAGTTTTTGTCTATCTCTTACGGTTTACCAGTTGTGCAACATTCCGTAAAATTCATCCAGAATAAATATGTCTTCAAAGACTATTCCTAGAAAATTCAAATTATATTTAACGGATCTCATTTTTGAGCTATGCTGCCCACAGACACACACACACACACACTGCGGAAAGACAAACACACAAGCACATTTTTCTAAATTTTTTTTGGATTCAGGGGGTCTCAAAACAAATATTTCGGTATCGAATTTTTGGGTGCATTACAATACCTACTCTATTCACTATGTACATATTATGTGTAGAGAAAGCAATAATTAACCGATATTTATTTTGTTTACTATACTTAGTAGAGAAAATAAAAGAAAATGATCACCTAAAATGTTTAAACCAATTTATAATATCTGTATCGAGTTCTGAAGTTTTGGCAGACTGGTTTATGTCATGTCTAAACCACAAACTATTAAGGCTAAATAAAAATTGTTAGAAATATATGTGTTAATTTATAGAAGAAGGCTTTTTAGTCTGGAAGTTTCTTGAAAATATTCGGCATTCATCCGCAAAATACTGTAATAACGGTGAAGCTGAAAATGTAACCTTCTTTCAGTTTAGAACTGCGCTGTTTAGATGCACGCTTGCTTCATTTTCTAAATTTGTTTATAAATTTTAATATTGTTTTCGTATTTACTTAATATTTAGCCAAACTGAAAAGCGAAATTTGAAAAACAATAATATGATTTAATTTTCCTTAGGATGCAAACTTTCATCACAGTATGCATTTCTTCGGGATGTTCTTGCCAAAACGTTATAGAACAGCAATTCTAGATATTCAAGAAAATATTGTCATCAAAGAATGTATTACGATATAAGGATCTAAAACTGCAATGAACAAAGGCAGAGCTAATTGGTGCTGAGAACGATTTTATGTCATTTTAGTTAAAAACTGTGTAAGCCTAGACATACGAGTGTATTTTAATTTTGGAATATCAACCAAGTACTCAAACAAACTCTGGTAATTCATAAAACATTAAATCTTGCGTATCTTTATTTTACTAACTACTCAAGACAGTCGAAACTGAATGAACCTCTTCTCTTCGGATTACCCTCTTCTTGCAGGTCTTCTAAGGCAAAGCTGTCGAGAAGCAAGCATAACCATGAGTCCAATACTTGGAATAGCGGGGAGGAGCCAAAAATTAAAATGGCATGATTAAAGGGACAATTTAGCTCACTGCAATGGCCAAAATTAGGCAGTTTCAACCAATCGCGGTCTACTGACTGGAGCGATATTGTCGAAACATCTTAACGCAGCTGATGTTCACTTCTCTGTAATCTTGTCGCACATTACGTTCGTTTGTTTAATCTCCTGTCTCGATTATTGGTAAAAAGGTGACAAGCCAGTCAGCCAACCTTCAATTTTAATAACTGTCAGCTCCAGAATTGTACTTTGAATGAATTCAGTTACAATATTTATTTAAACTTTTATCCAGTTCATATTGTATTAAGATAAAAGAAGGAGTGAAAATAATCATTATTTATGTTTCTTATGTATGAGATGAGTGCAATAACCTCAAATAAAATGAGTTTGTTTCCATGTAATTATTAAAATCTGAAATAAAATAATTGTTCCCTATTTCTATTGTTGCTATCGATATTCGTACATTGGGTCGGCTTTATCATAATTCAGGAGGCAGTGAAGAAAAAAAAAAGCATGTAAAACGGTAACGGTAACTAAGCATTGTCGAATGCGGCATCTACCATTTGAGAACTAATGTAAGTATTACAATCATAACCTGATAAAACCTCCCTTCCTATACATTATAAATGATTAATAGTCTATTTCGCTGAATTGTCTTATCAAATACAACTCGTGTTTCATCTCTTAGAACAGTTCTCTCGTCGCTTCGCTCCGGTCGTGAATTATCGACAAGACGAAAACACTCGTGGTATATTTTATGAGAATAGGAAAGTCCGCGGATGAAATTGTGAAACTAGCATCCGCCTAGTGCCTGAGAAAACCGGTGATATAAGCCTTCGGCCACAAAGTTGGGCTCCTGTACTTTGAACTCGGGACCCAACTAATACGGGCCATAACCACCTAATTTAAGTAAAACCCCTGCTAAAATTATAGAACCTGAAACAGGAGCTTCAACAGCTACCAATTGTAAGAGACGGAGCTCTTGAACTTTAATTATGTTTATGAAGTTTGATTTAATTGGGAGGATAGGACTTTATTTCTTACTTTCTCTAGCACGTATGTACAATGTACATAGAAGATAGAGAAGAAATTGTACTCTATCGAAAAAATCGATAGCGAGGTTTCATCGGAAATGTATGTTTTAAGTAATCATGAATTCAAAATGAAGAAAATATATTTTTAGAAAACGTCCATGTTTGTTTGTCCTCCAGACCAAACTACCCATTACATGAAACTTTTTTTTTTAATTCTTCAATTTTATCAAAGGTGGTTCTAATGTTCTTGCTTAAGGGTATTTAGTACAACACAAATAAAATGTATATCTTAAATTTCCTGAGAGTTGCCCTCTGAAGTGGCTGGTAAACACGCAAAGTTTAGGCTTAAAAATTGCAGATCTCTTTAAATCACAGAATTTGTCAAATGCTGTTTTACTTTCTCTACACGTACTATGTACATAGTGTATAGAGAAAGTATTGCACTCCACCAAAAAATTCAATACCGTATTTTCAGAAAAAGGTCCGTGTGTGTGTGTCTGTGTGTCCGTGTGTCTGTGAACACGATAACTCAAAAACGAAAAGTCGGTAAAATACCAAACTTTGTAATAAGTTTAGTATCTTCCAGGGATACAACACGAGGATTTTGAGAAAAATCCCCCCACCCCTAACTACCCTTTACATGGAACCTTTTTCGAAAATTTTGATTTTCTAAAACATGGCTCTAACGATTTTGATTAAAATATCTTATATTAAAGATATTTACCTGATAAGCAAAATGTATATTTTGACTTTTCTGGGAACAGCCTCAGGGATACGACACGAAGATTTTGAGAAAAATCCCCCCATCCCAAACTGCCCTTTACATGGAACTTTTTTCGAAAATTTTGATTTTATAAAAAATGGCGCTAACGATTTTGATTAAAATATGGTATATTAAAGCTATTTACGTGATAAATAAAATGTATATTTTGAATTTTCTGGGAATAGCCTCTGAAGACTACTTTATTCTGAGTGAATTTTACGGAATTCTGCATAACTGCTAAACCGTAACAGATGGACAAGAACTTACCATACAAAAAATGTAGAGCACATTAAAACACACAATTTATGTTCTGTACATTTTTTTCGTGGAGTTGATAGTTTTTTAGATATTCCTTGTTTTCGTTATCAGGTTCGAAAAACTTAACTTTTGTCAACTCTTGTCAGTCTTCAGTCACATAGCAACCAGATTTTGACTATCACTTTAACCTATGGTACCCCCTTATTTCTCTTCTACTTATAAGGAAGCAAGTAGTAAGACTATTTCTGTTAATTTTTTGTCGATTAGCATGAAATAAATAGAAACATAAGCTTTTTAACAATAAGTTATTGCAGAGATGTAGAGAAAGTCATGTGAATGGAATACATCAGATTTTTATTTTTGGTGCTAACCATTTCTATGCTAGTCCTAGTGTTTTGTTTATATTTTGCAATACTTAAGGGAGGTGTTGTTCATATTTTTCACCCTGACTACTAAAGTGTACTATTTCGCCCAGCTAAACAAAAGTCTCTACTTCTGCTTCATGGGCTCTGATTGCTGCACTCTGAGGTCAGATGCGCGAAACTTGAAGTGCAAGAAGAAGCCGTGTTAGTCTCCGACACCGGCTTGCACCGAACAGATAAAGTTGAATTGAGTTTTAATTGTGTATGCTGCGGTTCATAGCGTCCCATTCAATGTTGGGCTCGAAAGACCTCTTAATTTTCTCAGAGACCTCTTTATCAGACTTGAGGTTATTTTACGTGCCGCAAATCTACGACATGGGACCAATGGCTTCACTTCCCTAACTAAGGAATTTCCATCGCCCTCCGCTTGGTATGAATCCGCGACCTTGGGGACATCCCGTTTGGCTGTGCATCCTATAGGTCTGTTCTAAATGTATTCATAATAATAAGTCAATTTATTCCCAAAGTTCATTACTGTAGTGTCCAGAGGATTTAGAGTAACTTATTTTCGATGGCAGAGACAGAAGATCACTGGCAGTTTTGAGCAATGAAGTGAAAAAAGGACAACAGTCACTTCTATTCATGTTAAATTTTCTATAAAGAAAAGCTGTGTATAAGAATGACAAAGACCAACAAATAAAAAAATAAAATTCAAAATGGAGAACATTCGTTGCTAAAATTTTATGGTGGAAAGAAACAAAATATTTTGGAAGGAATGCCTTATAACTGCTCATTTATTACAAATGAGATAAACAGCGTAAGCCAATATTGTTTCCTATGGAAAGGAAACCTTTTTATGTTAGGAAACTTTGAGGAAAATAAGATTGTGGAAGAATCAACCCGACGAGGAGCAAAAAGACTGACCGTATCCATGCCTTATGCTTATCGCTACAAAGTGGAACAAAAGAGATCGGAATTGCAACATCATCACATAGCGATCGGTGGTTAAACGTTTTGACCTAATGTATTCCCTTCTTGCCCATGTGTCTATCTACCTACAAGTTAATATGTAATAAAATCATTTCTGAAGTGAATAGAAGAAATAAGTTTTGGTAGGAATAGCTTGCTGCAAAGTAAGTATAGAAATTCAGTAGAGTATAACACAGATGACTGTTTCCCTCCATAATTCGTAAATTATGTATTCTAGATGTATTAAACTTGTTATTTTAACTTATCTTTGTGTACATGGCCAAGTTACACCATGAGGATAATTCCTCTTTTGAATGGTATAATATCACATATATAACTTTTCCAAAGGCTGTAAGATATTCGCTCTGAGGTCCTGATGTTCCAGGAATAATTTTTATATACAAAACATTTCTTCACAAAACCTGAGTAAGAAATCGTGCTAATTTTAAGCCAATTATGTCATACAGATATTAATTCACGTTTTCAGACAGGGAGGTGTTGTACCATTGTGTGGAAACATAATATTCAGATTACCTTCCTGTTGCTGTTGTGCAATTGTGTTACAGTTTAAAGTGTAACAATCCGGAGCACACATTAACTACATTGTTAAGCAGGAAACGATGACGATAAAGGGGGGTAAAGTACATGGAATTAAGAAAAATCGGCTAATTCGCTCTAAATAATGAGTGATTCTTAAGTGGTGCCCATCCCTTCAGATACTGAAGCAGCATTTTCCACACTATTGTTGCTTGGCGAACGCTAAGTAAATCTTATATTCAAGTGGATAACACTTATGCTATTAATATTAATGAAAACAATGAATAGGATAAATGATGAAATGTTCCTTATAAGCATCTGATATTTATTATATTATTGAAAGGAGTGTGTTTTACAGAAATAATCCAGAGACTTTTTTACTTTCTCTACGCGTACCATGCACATGGTGTATAGAGAAGGTATTGTCTTGCACCCAAAAATTCAATACCGAGATTTCACTGGAAATACACGTTTTGGGAACCCCTATATAAAAAGAACACTTTCCCTGCACGTACTCTGTACGTAGTGTATAGAAAAGGTATTCTATTGCACCCAAAATTCGATACCCAGATTTCACAGGTTATATTTTTGGAGCTCCCTGAATAAAAAAAAAAAGTATTTTTAGAAAAAGGTCCTTTGTGTGTCTGTATGTGTGTGTGCGTGTGTGAGTGAGTGAGTCTTGGGACAGCATAAGTCAAAAACGAAAAGACCGTTAAATACCAAACTTGGTATTTAATTTTGGTATCCTCCAAGGATGCGACACGAAGATTTTAAACAAAATATCCCCACCCCCAACTACTCTTTACACGAAAAAATTTTCGAAAATGTTTTTCTCAAAAATGGCTCTAACGATTTTGAGTAAAACACCACATATTAAAGGCATCTCCATCACAAACAAAATTACTTTTCTGGGAATACCTACTAAACACCTGTTCATTCTGGATGGATTTTGTATAACTGGTAAACCGTTATTGATACACAAATGTAGATCTCCTTAAAACACACAACTTATGTCACGACTTTCTTCTTTTTTTTTTTTCGCAGACATTCGTTGTTTCAGTTTGAAACGTTTCTCATACGGGAACCTGGCCAGGCAAAGAATCCCATAGCAACCACATTTTAAAACATGTGACTGTCGGTTTAGCCTAGTGCATTTCCTTATTTCTCTTCTACTTATAAGGTTATAAGTAATAATAGCGTATCTAGTAATGTTTATCTCGAATACCATGAATTAGATAAAAGAGTAAGCTTATTAATAATAACATATTACAAAGATGTAGAGAAAGTCTTGTAAACAGAACATATACTTTTTTTTTAATATTAAGTATGGTATAATGAAACCGAGCGCATTGGCGCCACGTAACGCAAGCGATTCGCATTCGGGAGATTCCGGGTCGATTCTCGTCGATCCCCCACTCCTACCCATAGGCTTTCAAGGGAGACCATTCATGCTGGAGTGGTCACTCATGCTGGAGTGGTCTGTTTGACCCACAAAGTGTCTGTCCCTCCATATTGCTCCATTCAGCATTTTATTCATACTTCAGCGTTGGTCTGTTTCAGGGCTCCAAGTGTCGGTGTAACGTGGGAAAAGTGCAACTTGGTCTCCGGCTAGCCGTTCTTAGGCCTATGTGACACAGAAACGTGATCAAATAGATATGATAAAACATTTTACAGCATCTTTGACCACATCTAGCTGGCACATACTTCTGTGGTGGAAGTTATACCCACCATCACACCTTTGATCATATCTGTGGTTAGAAAATAAAATGGCAGACATTACACGTGTTCTGTGATTACAGCCAAACCGCTCATTTCCGTTATGAACCACATGAAATACTTCACAATTCAAAACATAATTACTATACAAAACAGGAACAAAAGGCTGTAAATATATAAAAGCATAGCAGAAGCCATTATGAAGTGCATGAAGGATATACACATAATGATGCGAGGAAAAACTTAAAAACATTAGGAAGTCAATATTTAGAAGAAAAAAATTAAAGCTATTTTAAGCTGCTGACCTTGTTATTGATACTCATACATGTAACATTAATTAACGTTCTTTAAGAAATTGACTCATTTTTAGGTTAAGTTTTAAGTAACGTTACATAAAAAAATTTTGCAAATGTATGTAATAGAAAGTTAAAGTAAATTTTCTTATAAATATTCAACGTTCTAAACAGAACAAAATAGGAACCATTATTACATCTGGTGGTGTTAACTGTTGGATGTGCTTTAGTAAAAGATGTGAGGAAAAGTTTCACATAGTGCAATACACTGTACAGCTTTAATGTGATCGCAATACGTGATGAAAGGTTTTATCACATTCTGTGACACTGAAATGTGATAACTAAACCCTAACACTTAGTACACAGAAAATGTAAAGCTCCTTAAACAACACAGTTTATATCACAAACATTATTTTCGTGGAATTGACCGTTTTCGAGATATTCCTTATTATTAATTTCAGTTTTAAATTACTTTTAACATTTCTCATACGGGTACTTGTGACACTATGCGGGGCCGGATCCCTAGTCAGTGTGTTTCAATCCAGACCATTTTCAGCGAGAGAATAGGTACTCATGTAAACAGAGACACGTGCACCAAAGCGAGACAAGTGCACGTTCATTGGCTGATGTCATTATAAGTACATCGGCTACAAAGTAGTTCACGAGTGCTAACAAAAACTACTGGATCTCCTCTATATTACGTAACTACGGTATGTTTAACGTGTTATTATGTAGATCTACGACAACTTGAAAGTAAAAGAGCAATCAAATTGCAATTAATTTGAAAATGAGCGAATAACATGCGCAGACCACCCTCTGCTGGTCAGCAGGAAGCAGGAAAGTGTGAGCGTCAGTTAGCCATCATGGCCGAACAAGTGGAGTTTTTAAAACATTGCAGAGTGGTGAGAAAGTCATAATTTTGAATGTGTTTGTGAGAAATATCCCACGTTGGCAATCAAGGATGTTGTTAACCTGACAGTGGGGTTTACAGCTGTGTCTCCACTAAGCATAAATTCCTCGCGCAGTGAAAGATTAAAAACAGGCAAGTTAACCACGCCTGGAAAATCACAGAAACGCAAGAAACCAATATTAGAAATTCAGTGTGACGAATTTGTTGAAGAGTGCAGTGCGTCGAAAAGTTCACCATATCTTCCACATTAATGAGCCACCTACAATAAAGAAAAGTGCTTGCTTTTGTGAACGATGATCCTGACCTTCCAACGTTCAAGCAAACATAGTTTCGAATTTCGAAAAAGAAACGCCAAGAACATTGCTGTTGACCGTGAGGATGTGTTGTTATAAAGAAGAGATTACCTTAGGCAAAATCGTGCTTACAGACAGCTAGGGCGGAAGCTGTATAAAACGTGGGTAAATTAAAGCCACCAACTTCGCAGGTATGGGTAGACACTACCATCAAGAGCAAAAAGCAAGCATTTCTGTTGGGGCTTAGTACAGGACTAAAACACCCTACTCGTAAAGGAAGATGACTCATATTGGAAGAATTCACCGGGAGGTGAATTGATTATGGAATCTAAAAAGACAGTCGACTAGCAGAAGAGATAGCAGGCGAAGTTTTCATTGCTGGTTTAAAACAAGCATATCCTTGCTGGAACCTAACGATGTAATAATCATGGATAATGCGTCCTACCAAATACACTATAGCTTAATAAAAAGTAGGGTATACAGTGTCGGAGTCCCAATCAGACTCCGGAACTGTATTTAAAAAAAAAATACAGGACACCTGTGATATTTCGCGCGACACGCGCTGCCAGCGCATTCTAGCGGGTCGGCCTTGAGTAGCGATAAGGGTGTTGCTGTAACTTCGGTATAGCCTACATAAGAGCAATAATGATTAATTAAAATGTAATATGTATACAGAGTGTTATAAGGATTATCAGACAGAATTATTGAACCATGTCTGGTAAGGTTTGTGCTGTGTTTGGCTGCAATAACTTTGAACTTCTGAAGCTCTCCAAGTCCTTTTTCCGCTTTCCACGAGATAAAACAATGTAAGTAGATTATATTATTGTGAAACGTTAATATAAATAACCACTGCAGGGAAGCAATAATCTGTAAATGAGTAATTGCTCAACATCTCTGAGGAAAATCCATTTGTTGAAATTTATAACAGTAAGGTATATATTTTTCCATGATGCCCCACACCTGTTGAAACCAGTGAGGAATCATTTGAAAAGGCATGATATGAGGTAATGTCTGGCCGTCGTGTTTTAAGCCATTCTGTCAGTTGTGGCATTAAAACGCATGTTGCGTTTAATTCTATGTCTGATGAAACATTTCATTGAAAAAATGGACTGTCAATTTGATATTGTCAACTCGTCTCAAAATCATTGTGCTAAAGAGTTGCGCTTTGCAATAAATGACGAACGTAAACATTTACTGTATTTCAATGAATTATCAAAATTCTTAGAATACACCATTGTAATGAACATTGGGGAACAATGTAACCCCAGATTCCTCAAAATTCAGACAATATTTTAGACTTGCAATTACAACTCAGTTATTACAATCGTCTGAAGACATAAATTGTGCAATGGATATAAGCAAGTTTTTAGTTCTAAAGTCTGATTTGTAGGAAAAATGTAAATAATTTGTAATTCAGACTTCTGCACTAATTATACCAGAACAGCAAAGAGATGATTTTCCAGTTAATGTTCATCAGCGTGCAGATTCATATGTATGCAACTGAATATGTGCAACATTGCCTCATGAGGAATGTATAAACAAATTGGTAGACTTTGATGAGAGCAGAGGTAGTAAACTAAAAATGTACATATTACTCCGAAGCGTTATGAAAATGATAGATTCATGTTTCACAATGAATCTGTACAACAGCATCAATACTCTAATGAAAATGCTCTTCATTATCTTTCTGACTGTAGACTTAATGTTAAATTAAGGTTAAAGATGTGTGTAGATGATGCATTATTCACTTGCATATGTGAAAGTTGTAAAGATGTGTTTATTGACAAAGCAATCAATGTGTTAATAAAATGTTATTTGAAAATGGAAAAAAGAACAATGAAAAAAAAAAAAAAAAACAGGTAGAACCATTAAAGCAAAATTTGTCATGCATCTAAAAGCAATTCCTGTAGAGCCAATAACTTTACATTGTTTCTCTGCATTGTTTTGTATTATATTGACAAAATATTGTTTGAATAAATAAAAAATAACAATGCATAATACAATACCATTATTGGGATTATTCTTTTCCTAACATTCATAATTAATCACTTGTTCCTTAAGGCCAGGCCGCTAGGAGCCTCATTATCTACCTATCTCTCAGCTTAACACAGGGGAAAATGGAAGTGTCCAGTATTAAGCTATAGTGTATTTGATCCTACCACAGATTGAAACTGGACCCCATTCCCAACATAATGACATCATCACCTGGATGAAGATGAGCTATACGCATTGTTAAGAATGCCAACGAGGGAAAAGCTTACGACAGGTTTGTTACAGATACCCTGCAAATGAAGCAGGACATAGGGTGGTGAGATAACCTGCCTACCACTGCATGTTAAATCCAATTGGAGTCAGGTTAAAGGTCTCGTTGCGCGCAATAATAAAAGTTTCGAACTTGCCAGGTCAGAGCATTGTTAACTGTGGAGAGGGAAGAAGAGAAGTTCTGGGAAGCGGATTGTCTGCATGATGTAATTGTTGACCGTCTGATTATCAGTCCAGGAGATCTTGATAGAAGTAGCGTGGAGGAGGAGGGGGGGGGAGGAGCAGAACTCCGATCTGGAAGCCGATTGTCTGCATGATGTAATTGTTGACCGTCTGATTATCAGTCCAGGAGATCTTGATAGCAGTAGCGTGGAGGAGGAGGGGGGGGGGAGGAGCAGAACTCCGATCTGGAAGCCGATTGTCTGCATGATGTAATTGTTGACCGTCTGATTATCAGTCCAGGAGATCCTGATAGGAGTAGCGAGGAGGAGGAGGGGGGAGGGAGGAGCAGAACTCCGATCTGGAAGCGGATTGTCTGCATGATGTAATTGTCGACCCTCTGATTATCAGTCCAGGAGATCTTGATAGCAGTAGCGAGGAGGAGGAGGGGGGGACAGGGGAGGAGCAGAACTCCGATCTGGAAGCAGATTGTCTGCATGATGTAATTGTTGACCGTCTGATTATCAGTCCAGGAGATCCTGATAGCAGTAGCGAGGAGGAGGGGGGGGGGAGGAGCAGAACTCTGATCTGGAAGCAGATTGTCTGCATGATGTAATTATTGACCGTCTGATTATCAGTCCAGGAGATCCTGATAGCAGTAGCGAGGAGGAGGGGGGGGGGGACAGGGGAGGAGCAGAACTCCGATCTGGAAGCAGATTGTCTGCATGATGTAATTGTTGACCGTCTGATTATCAGTCCAGGAGATCCTAATAGCAGTAGCGTGGAGGAGGATGGGGGAGGGAGGAGCAGAACTCCGATCTGGAAGCGGATTGTCTGCATGATGTAATTGTTGACCGTCTGATTATCAGTCCAGGAGATCCTGATAGCAGTAGCGAGGAGGAGGAGGGGGGAGGGAGGAGCAGAACTCCGATCTGGAAGCCGATTGTCTGCATGATGTAATTGTTGACCGTCTGATTATCAGTCCAGGAGATCCTAATAGCAGTAGCGTGGAGGAGGATGGGGGAGGGAGGAGCAGAACTCCGATCTGGAAGCGGATTGTCTGCATGATGTAATTGTTGACCGTCTGATTATCAGTCCAGGAGATCCTGATAGCAGTAGCGAGGAGGAGGAGGGGGGAGGGAGGAGCAGAACTCCGATCTGGAAGCCGATTGTCTGCATGATGTAATTGTTGACCGTCTGATTATCAGTCCAGGAGATCCTGATAGCAGTAGCGAGGAGGAGGAGGGGGGAGGGAGGAGCAGAACTCCGATCTGGAAGCCGATTGTCTGCATGATGTAATTGTTGACCGTCTGATTATCAGTCCAGGAGATCCTGATAGCAGTAGCGAGGAGGAGGAGGGGGGGGGGAGGAGCACAACTCTGATCTGGAAGCGGATTGTCTGCAAGATGTAATTGTTGACCGTCTGATTATCAGTCCAGGAGATCCTGATAGCAGTAGCGAGGAGGAGGAGGGGGGGGGAGGAGCAGAACTCCGATCTGGAAGCGGATTGTCTGCATGATGTAATTGTTGACCGTCTGATTATCAGTCCAGGAGATCCTGATAGCAGTAGCGAAGAGGAAGGGGGGGGAGGGAGGAGCAGAACTCCGATCTGGAAGAGGATTGTCTGCATGATGTAATTGTTGACCGTCTGATTATCAGTCCAGGAGATCCTGATAGCAGTAGCGAAGAGGAAGGGGGGGGGAGGGAGGAGCAGAACTCCGATCTGGAAGCGGATTGTCTGCATGATGTAATTGTTGACCGTCTGATTATCAGTCCAGGAGATCCTGATAGCAGTAGCGAAGAGGAAGGGGGGGGGGAGGGAGGAGCAGAACTCCGATCTGGAAGAGGATTGTCTGCATGATGTAATTGTTGACCGTCTGATTATCAGTCCAGGAGATCCTGATAGCAGTAGCGAGGAGGAAGGGGGGGACAGGGGAGGAGCAGAACTCCGATCTGGAAGCGGATTGTCTGCATGATGTAATTATTGACCGTCTGATTATCAGTCCAGGAGATCCTGATAGCAGTAGCGAGGAGGAAGGGGGGGACAGGGGAGGAGCAGAACTCCGATCTGGAAGCGGATTGTCTGCATGATGTAATTGTTGACCGTCTGATTATCAGTCCAGGAGATCTTGATAGCAGTAGCGAGGAGGAGGAGGGGGGGGGAGGGAGGAGCAGAACTCCGATCTGGAAGCGGATTGTCTGCATGATGTAATTGTTGACCGTCTGATTATCAGTCCAGGAGATCCTGATAGCAGTAGCGAGGAGGAGGGGGGAGGAGCAGAACTCCGATCTGGAAGCGGATTGTCTGCATGATGTAATTGTTGACCGTCTGATTATCAGTCCAGGAGATCCTGATAGCAGTAGCGAGGAGGAAGGGGGGGACAGGGGAGGAGCAGAACTCCGATCTGGAAGCGGATTGTCTGCATGATGTAATTGTTGACCGTCTGATTATCAGTCCAGGAGATCTTGATAGCAGTAGCGAGGAGGAGGAGGGGGGGGAGGAGGAGCAGAACTCCGATCTGGAAGAGGATTGTTTGCATGATGTAATTGTTGACCGTCTGATTATCAGTCCAGGAGATCCTGATAGCAGTAGCGAGGAGGAGGAGGGGGGAGGGAGGAGCAGAACTCCGATCTGGAAGAGGATTGTTTGCATGATGTAATTGTTGACCGTCTGATTATCAGTCCAGGAGATCCTGATAGCAGTAGCGAGGAGGAGGGGGGGGGGAGGAGCAGAACTCCGATCTGGAAGAGGATTGTTTGCATGATGTAATTGTTGACCGTCTGATTATCAGTCCAGGAGATCCTGATAGCAGTAGCGAGGAGGAGGGGGGGGGAGGGAGGAGCAGAACTCCGATCTGGAAGAGGATTGTCTGCATGATGTAATTGTTGACCCTCTGATTATCAGTCCAGGAGATCCTGATAGCAGTAGCGAGGAGGAGGAGGGGGGGGGAGGAGGAGCAGAACTCCGATCTGGAAGAGGATTGTTTGCATGATGTAATTGTTGACCGTCTGATTATCAGTCCAGGAGATCCTGATAGCAGTAGCGAGGAGGAGGGGGGGGGGGGAGGAGCAGAGCTCCGATCTGGAAGAGGATTGTTTGCATGATGTAATTGTTGACCGTCTGATTATCAGTCCAGGAGATCCTGATAGCAGTAGCGAGGAGGAGGGGGGGGGGACAGGGGAGGAGCAGAACTCCGATCTGGAAGAGGATTGTCTGCATGATGTAATTGTTGACCCTCTGATTATCAGTCCAGGAGATCCTGATAGCAGTAGCGAGGAGGAGGGGGGGGGAGGAGCAGAACTCCGATCTGGAAGCGGATTGTCTGCAAGATGTAATTGTTGACCCTCTGATTATCAGTCCAGGAGATCCTGATAGCAGTAGCGAGGAAGAGGAGGGGGGAGGGAGGAGCAGAACTCCGATCTGGAAGAGGATTGTCTGCATGATGTAATTGTTGACCGTCTGATTATCAGTCCAGGAGATCCTGATAGCAGTAGCGAGGAGGAGGAGGGGGGAGGGAGGAGCAGAACTCCGATCTGGAAGAGGATTGTCTGCATGATGTAATTGTTGACCGTCTGATTATCAGTCCAGGAGATCTTGATAGCAGTAGCGAGGAGGAGGAGGGGGGAGGAGCAGAACTCCGATCTGGATGGAATACAACCTCTTTGAGATTCAGATTAGGTATGTTTTTCATTTACTTTGTATACTGATCTTTATATTTCTTATTAATGTTTTTCAGTTCAAAGTGGTATACGCAATTGTTACCTAATAGTAGCGTGTTCCTGTACTATAGCGCGAAGAGAACTGTTGGAAGGCAAGCGGTGACGTAAAACAAAGTTGGCTACATTGGAGTGTTATCATTTTATAACACTGAGTGACACAATTCTGTACCCTTAACATTACTGACATCTGGTAAAAGACCTACTTTTAGCATCAACTGTCCAAAAACAGAATTTTTAAATTGAATAAGCCATTTATTTGCATACAACATAGCGGATAGTTGGATTATGCAGAATATCTCGGAACTATTGAGTCTATTTTGAGTAATTGCAGACCTCTAAATCATAATCTAGAAGAACAAAGTTTCATGATCGAAATCGTTTAACAAAACGGGTAGTTGGTATTTTAGTAGAGGTTAGAAAATACGACAGATGGAAATCACCCACTCAAGCAATTCGCTAAATGCAGTTGTGCTGAGTTTTTATGCAACAGGAAGTTATCAAATACGAGGGCCATCCAGAAATTGACAGACAATTTGGCATAAATAAATCATAACGAAAGTTATCGACACAAAACTTTATTTATAAAGTAGCAGTACCTTCAACGATTACTTTCAACGTAATCGTTATTCCTATCAACATATTTACTAGCATATTTTCAACGCAGATGTACTCTTTCACCGCTAAATATATGAGCCACTTTGAGGTCTTTATGGCTAGGAAACTTTTCCATCCAAAAAGTCATGTACAGTGTCCTAACTGAAACATCGGTTTTTCTTCATTCTTTTATCAACATTTACTTTCAACTCGTGCATAACGATTGATGAACTTCCACTCCGGTCTTTTTCGTAAACATTGGTTCTTCCTTGATTACTCGTAAATTATGCGGCACTTCCTCACTGAAGATTCGTTCATTACACAATCACCATTCACCTTCGTTATTCGCCTATAAAATTGGATTGGCCGAACATTTTGTGCATTCAAAAAAAGAATAATTTATTTGGCGGTAGAAAGTAAGTATAAGATCGGCCTTGAAAAACTGACAATAAATGCCTTGACAAAATGGAGCTTACGCTGAGAAATAGGGTAAGGTATGTTGATATGTTTCGCTATCATTTAGTTATGGCAAATCGTCTGTCGCTTTCTGGATGGCCCTCGTACATACCTGTATCATATGTACATATAAATAAGCAAATATTTTCAAATTGCAAAACCATAAAATACACACTAAGGAATTTTCCCGTGAGAATCACACAATGGAAAGGCAAAACCCTTTAAAATTAACGCGACACAGGTGTGTTTCCTATAGAACAGTGTGTACAGGTACATACCATTGACAACGACGGTCAGTGTGTACTGCTGTAAAATGTACCTGCATACGCAGCGGTATTTGTCAATCTGTAATAGAAAAGCATTAGCAGTCTAAGACGAAGGTACATTTGAACGAAAACCCTAAGAGGGACAGTTTTACTTGTATAGTGCTTGGAAAATTGCAAAAAGTTCAAAATGTAACACATTCGAAAGCACGTAAGGCATATAGTTAGACAACGTATAACAAGAGGATTTTACTTCAGTTTTATGTAATATATTAATTGTCTTAAGACCAGCGTGAAGTACACGGAACCTGGAAATACCACAGCTCGAATTGCTGGAGCTCTACTGTATCTACATTTATATCTACTACACGGATTGGATAATATTTAGCGCCAAACATTAAGTATCCATACAACTGAAGTATAGAGTCAGGAGACAGTTTCGCTTAAATTAGAAAACACATAAACATAGTTGGTATTTCATATTACAAGAATAATAAAAAGAACATCTTGCATAGAAAAATTCTTTCATGCTTTTCTATCAATCAAATTTATTTCTACTAGCTGCACATGAAACATTTAGTTAATATTGTGCAAACTAATTTAAATATCTAGAAGAATAAAACAGAATTTAAATAAATAAATGTTGGCATTAAAATCTAATTTTACGCTTACGCTTGTCTTATTATTGTACAACCGTAGACAATCATAAATACGCTCAAACAACACTGAACAAATCTGGCCAATCGTGTTCCCGATTTCAAAGCCTTGGAACATTCGGTAGTCAATATTGAAAGTTGAAAATGGCACATTATTAATCGTATGTACATTTTAATCAAATAGCGGTTACCTGAACTTCAAACTCAGAACAATAACATTACAATTAAAATACGCGTTTCTTACCAGATCATTTAGCTGAAATATGGCAAAGATTGAGAAAACGAGACTCGGTCTATAAAAAAAAAACAATCCATAAATGCCTTTCTTGTGACCTACTTCCATATATTTCTGTCACAGCTATTGTGTAACGCTTGGTATTCAAACCGACAGATGCAAACAAATGTTGCCTGTCTTTTCTGCAATAGATATTTTAATAAATATCTTGAAGGTAGGGCCAATTAGATCCCAGCACTTTTAAAGGTAATAAAATATTGTAAAGAGCTTAATTTCACCATCCCCTCTGGAAAAACAGGGAATATATATAAAGATTACCACCTTGGTCACTCTCAAACTTGAAATTAAACTATAATGTTTTTCAAATGGGAAGAGTTCTACGCTGCAGCGAATGAGATGCGTTATCGTGCTCTGCGTTGCCAGGTTGCTACCCCCACTCTTTTCATATTTCCCTCTCACTCGCTCACTGAGCATGCAATCTTCCTAGCGACATAATGTCTATTCATGTGTATTATGAAAACTATTTCAGCTAAAAATCTGTGGTTTTTACCATTCTGCTACGAAAATTACTTCCATCTTCCGTGAATTAGTTTTTGCAAAATGTAGATATTTTGTCTTGGCGCAAGTAGTATCTATGAGAGACGGAATCACTTAGCCAGTTAAGCGCGAATACATTACGTCAGCAGAGCAGCGCTCAAGGACAAACCTCGCCCACCCCATTTGAAAGCCACTATAGATCTATTGAAGCACAGCGAAAAGAAATCCACTGATATTTAAACGCATATACAATGAAATTAAAAGTAAGTTTACCAATTACATATACCAGATGAATCCAAAACAACTGAAGCTGGCGGATGTGCAGTACTGATCAGTGCTAAAGCTCCGTCGTTTAAACTGCCACATTTATGTTCCATTCTCACCTGTGAACTTTATGCAATCAAACAGGCAATGCTGAATGTTAAAAAAATGCAACACTAACATTTCATTATTCTTTCTGACACCCTGAGTTCATACAGGCAATCAGATATACCAATACAAGACGTCCAGATTCATTGAAACAAAAGGGAAAAGAAATTGTCATCTTATGGATACCTTCACCTAGTGGCATAACTGGTAATGAACTGGCAGACCTTGGAACAAAGAAAAGCATACAGAACTCCACAACTCGAAACATCATTACTCCTGACAGAGATTTACTCACGTTCATAAATAATAAGATTAAAAACCTTTGGGGCACACACTACAATGAAAACCTAAATACATGCCAATATATATATAACAGAAAATAAGTTTCAATGTCAAGATTAAGAATTGGACACACCAAGTTAACGCACTCCTATCTAATTACCAAAGAAGAGCCACCAGAGTGCAGCACTTGTAAAATACCTCTAACAGTAAACCACATCCTACAGAATGCACCATATACAGAACATTTAGATAGAAACACAACATATCAGGAAGTACCACAGCTCTGAATAATCCAAAGTTCTTTCATAATAATATTTATTATTTTAAGGATATTTCTTCGTATAAATCAAAATAAAGGTAAGTATGAAATTTCATGAAAATACACAAAAAATAAACTTTTTTATTTTAATTCCATAAATAATTTTAAAATTCCTGGATATAAGACAGATATAATTGGCCTCCAGGCGCCATTTCTAAATGTCTTATGTCACTGGAGCTGCAACAAAACATTAGAGATGAAACTGTACTGAACTCTGCAAGGAAAACTTCAGTTCGACGAAATTTAATTCTTATCATGCAAAGTAAAAACAGAAGTTGCGCAGAAGAAAAGGACAGATAAGTCAGCAGTAGAGGAGAGGAAAAGGAAAGCTGAGGGTCCAAGGTACCGATCTGGTGAATTTTAATGTGTGCCTTGCAATCAAATCTTTCTTTGTTTTCTCGCTATTGATATTTTCAGCATTTTTCTTCCTGTAAAATGCTCTTTGCGCAATAGTTTTTCTATTACAAAAATAAAATTGCTGTACATGTTCACAGAGGGACAATGAATAAGAATTGCACTAGGTTTACTGTTAGATGCACTTAAGCATATGCTTTCAAGTTTCAAAAAAATATATATATTTATATGAGAAATTTTGTTTAAACTTTTTCGAACATAAACAAAAAAAAAAAAAAAAAAAAACACACAGAAACCTAGAACAAAGTGGATATGTTAAAATGTTAGACCGAATTAATAATTTCATTTTGTCGCAAGGGACATTCTTGGTGCCATTGACCATGACTCCTCTAGCTCTTCAGTATACAAACCTTTAATTGAAAATGTTATTCTGTTATCTGCATCATGCCAATCAAGATAAACATAAGCAGAATTAGTCTTATTCTACCTTCCTCATAAGTAGAAAGTAAATAAAATGCACACGCTAAATCGATAGTCTCGTCCTTTAAACGCCGGTCGCTATGTGAAACAATTGAAACTCCAATCTCTTTGCTGGTCAGATGTAAACAAACGAGAAACAATAAGAAAAATATCCTCCCGTTTGAGAAAAGTTTAAGAGGCTAAAATTGAAACCAATATTCTGGGATATCTTAAAAACGATTAGGTTATATATATATATATATATATATATATATATATATATATATATATCTCAAACTGTGTGTTTTAATGAGATCTGCATTTTTTGTGTGGTTTGCCAGTTATATAAATGTCATCCAGAATGAAGAGGTCTTCAGAGATTGTTCCCAGAAAATTCAAGATATACATTTCGTTGTCATAAAATATCTTAAACATAAAGTATTTTAATAAAAATTGTTAGAGACATTTTTGAGAAAATCAAAATGTTCGAAACATGTTCCATGTAAAGGGTAGTTTGCGGGGGGTGTGATTTTTTTGAAAATTTTCGTTTGGTGTTCTTGGAAGATACCAAACTTAAATACCAAGTTTGGTGTTTAACGGTATTTTCGTTTTTGAGCTATGCTGTTCACAGACACATTCGGACCTTTTTATAATATTCCTTTTAATTCAGGGGTCTCAAAACGTGTATTTCCGGTGAAATCTCGGTATCGAATTTTTGGGTGCAATACAATACCTTCTCTATACACTATGTACCTAGTATGTATAGAGAAAGTAAAAGCGTTGCCTGTGTGTGTAATAGTCAGGCAGACACGGTTGATACATGTGTAGTGATGGGGCAAAGCCTGAATAGCTGCTCTATTTTCATTCCCCGAGGGTTGGCAATAACATGCAGCAGCAAAGTGGACTTGGACATGGCGTCATTCAGTATTTTCCCCTGCAGTAAGCACTTAAGAGTCAGAGATAATAATGATCGGCAGAAGAGGGGAACATATTGCTTCCGTCTAATTGCTTATAGAGAGAGAGAGAGAGGGAGGGAGAGAGAGAGAGAGATCCTCGCGGTTTTTATCACACGCCGTATTTTGCTCACTAAAAGCCTAAGCTTGAGTGATGTGCAACTCTGCTAAAATGTATTATTTCTGTTGCTACCAACTCTGACAGCAAGAGTAACTGACGTTCTAATATATGTTGAACCTCTCATATGAAGTTGTCATCAGTGTAATGGAAAAGAACAAGCCTTGAAGCTCTACTATACCCTCTACTGTACTCCATAGAGTTTACATGAAAGTGTTTTAAATATAAAAATTAGGGAGTAGGTGTTTCAAACACACACACAAAACTGACCACAATGACAACAGCTACTACGATTGTGTTGCTTCAATAAATTCCTCTCATTAACATGTAGATATAATAAACTTGGTTACCTGCTTACCATCGAGAGGGATGACTGAGGCAATTTCGTAGCCCTCATTTGGGAGAGGTCAGAGGTTCGATTCCCATGAGCGGGGTAAAAAGCTACTAACGCCCTAGCCCAAGGCGAGCCTGGGAGTGTGAGAATCCCCGCACTGGATTCGAAGCAGTGCGGCACTATCCACAAAAAAAAAAAAAAGAAAAATAAAGGATACCTACTTTAAACAGGAGTCCCATGCCTCACTTGTGCAGTACCGCATAAAGCACCTGTGCATTTCTGGTGGTCTATGAATACTGCCACTGGCAGTAACAGCGAGTATATGACTGAAGTGCCAGAGGACATGTGACTTGCGCCCTGAAGGCATTGTGTGGTTAGTGGTAGTGTCAGTGTGTTGGAAAGTCTCATGAAGTGGACGTGGATGTGTATGGCGTGGTGAATGGTTCAGTAAACTACGTAGTGGTTGTGTGTGGTATTCATCTTCATTGATCGCAATGAAGGCCTGCTGCGTCAGATGAGGTTCCGGAGTTGGAGCGGCGTCAGTTGACGCCCAAGTCGTTTGTTGGGGTTCAGAAGTCATCGATGTTGAAATTTCTGCTGGATGCTGATGTTGGTGTTGTTGGCTGGTGTTGAGGTGTAAGTCTAGTCGAGTGAGGCCTTCCTTCTCGGACTCTTGCTTTTTGGCAGCTGTGTCGAACTGTGCAGCGCAGTTGAAGGTGAAGTTCCGCAGAACAACTGCGGTGAAGGCGATGGTTGGTTGCAGGTCCTGGATTCCGGCCACGATTTCCTGTACTTTGCGTGGCGTGTGTCTGGGTGATGGCAGCCAGTGCCTCCTCAAGCGAAGCCAGTCTGGCGCTGATGTTCAAGACCTCAGAGGTCCTACCTGACCCATGTTTTCTGCAGGGGTTTCCGCGGGTAGGATTATTCCATTCCCCTGATTATCTCTCCATGATGTTTCCATTGTCATTTTATTCTTTCTTGATCCCGAAGGTTTAAGTTTGGAAGTGATGGAAACACTGCTCGGTGCGGCGTGACAGGGAGAAAGGATGCGCAATGTGCTTCTAGATGTGCCCAGCAAAAAGGCTGGGGATACAGTTCAATAAAGAAGTACAATGTGTGTTTATTGGGGGAGTAGTAATCTCTTAGCCATCTATTGATTTTTTTCACCGATGAAAAGTACTGTTCTTCTGGACGGACATATGGTGGAAAATGTTTCCAAAAACTGTGAACTCTAGAGAGATTGTGGGTTTTTTCTCATGTCACAGTTTCAATGCAATTTCTTTAAATATGAATATCAAGATACTTTAGCACTCAATTGCGAACATGGCTAATTTTTAATAGTTTCCGGTGAGAAAGGAGACTTCAAATCTGAGTTTCTGAAATTCTGTACATATCGTGTCCATATCATCAATTTCACTCTAATTTTGCATACACAAAACAAAGTTTTGTAAGCCTTCAAGTTTTAACCCTAAAATACCAGGGTCATCCAGAAAATAGTAGACAATTTGGTATAACTAAGCAATAACAAAAGTTATTGTTAACTAGACAATAACAGAACTTTATTTACACATTTACCTACAGTACCTTACTCTATTTTTCAACGCGATCACCATTGCTGTCAAGGTATTTATTGTCACGTGGCACCGGCTTTTCAATGCAGATGTTATACTCTTCCACCGCTTAAGATGTCACTGTCACTTTGAGATCTTAACTCCACGGCACGAAAGCTCACAAGGAACCTTGGCCTAACGCCCGGGCGCTGCGTCCCTCGTATCGGTCGATGATGGACGTATTGGAGGGTGAGACGTGGTCAGCGCCGGAGGCGGTTTTTGTGGTCCTCATGACCTGGAGCCACTATTTCTCCATCAAGATCTTCATGACTGGGAAATCTTTTCCACCCAAAAAGTCATGTGCGGTATCCAAAGTGAAGCACCGATTTTTCTTAATTCTTTTATCAACATTTGCTTTCAACTCCTCCATAACGATTGATGACCTTCTTTATCGCACACATTAGTTCTTCCTTGATTACTTCTAAACTATGCGTCATTTCCTCACTTCATTGTATTATCACCATACACTTGCGTTATTTGCCTATAACATTTGATTGGCCGAACAGTTTGAACATTAAAAAAAAAAAAAAAAAAAGAATAAAATCTTTGGCGGTAGAAAAGTATAACATCGGCATTTAGAAACTGGTACCGCGTCACAATAAACTCCTTGACAGAATGGAGATGATGTTGAAAAACAGAGTAAGGTACTGTAACCTTGTGAATAACGTTTTGTGTTGATAACTTTCTTTTTTATTTAGTTATGCCACATCGTCTATCACATTCTGGTTGGCCTATATAGTTTAAACTCCGCAAATAAAAATTTACATTGTTAACCCTCATATCAAAGTAGAACACAATTGTACCATAGGATTTGGCAAAAACTCTAGGTTACCCTGCAATTTCCAAAATCCTTAAACCCTTTATTTTCAACCGTTCTGGATCATAGGAGTTTAAACACAAAACGGTATCCTAATTTGTGTGCACTGATAGTTTATGCTTTCTCTACACGTACTGTATACATAGTGTAGAGAGAAGGTATTTTATTGCACCCAAAATTCGATTCGAGATTTCACCTTAAGAGCATGTTTTGAGAACCCCTGAATCCAAAACGAAATTTTAGAAAAAGGTCAATGTGTGTATCTCTCTACATATAGGTACTACTTGCACATTGTATAGAGAAGGTATAGTATTTCACCCCAAAATTGATACAGTAATTTCACCGGAAATATATTATTTGAGAGCCCTTGAATAAAAAAAAGTAAAATTTTTAGGAAAAGGCCCATGTGCGTGTGTGTGTGTGTGTGTGTGTGTGTGTGTGTGTGTGTGTGTCTGTCTGAGGACAACATAGATTAAAAACCTAAATAACGTTAAATATCAAACTCGGTATTTAAGTTTACTATGTTTCAAGAAGGAAACGAAGATTTTAGAGAAATGTTTGGGAAATGTTTGAAAATTCTTTTGATTTCAAAAATGCCTCTAACGATTTTGATTAAAATGTCGCCTGTTCAAGATATTTACATCATAAATAAAATTGTCTATATCTTGAATTTTCTGGGAATAGCCTCTGACCACCTCGTTATTCTGGATGAATTTTACAAAACTGGTAAACCGTAAGAGATAGACAAAAACTTACTGCACAAAAAATGTAGATCTCATTGGAACACAATTTGTGTGATATAGATTTTGCGCGAAATTAACTGTTCCTGAGAATCCCTTGTTATGGTTTCAATGTTAAACTGCACTGCTTTTCTCAAACGGTAATCCACTTTTCGTCTCCTTTTGTTTTACAAGCGAACCAAACTTTATTTGTTTACCTTTTAAAAGCTTTAGCTTTAGCCTAGCGAATCCCCTTATTCCTCTACTAGTTAGAAGGAAGGAAGTTGCTGTTGTTTATCTCAATCAGCATGGTATAGATGAAAGAATCTTTGGTAATAATAGCTACTTCTGCAGAACAGGTAGACAAAGTTATGTGAATGTAACCCAGGTTTCCCACACACACACCAAGTAAGGTTTTACTATCTTCTGTTTTTACTTTCTCAACACGTACTATGTAATATATTGTATACAGAAGGTATTTTATCGCACCCAAAAATTCGATACCGAGATTTCACCAGAAATACATATATTTGGATCTCCTGCATGAAAAAAAAAAAATAGGAATAGTCAGTGTGTGTATGAGTGTGTGTGTGTGTGTGTCCGCGTGTTCCTCTGTCTGTGAACACGACAGCTCAAAACGAAAAGTCGGTAAAATATCAAACTTGGGATTTAGGCAGTATCTTTAAAGTATGTGACACAAAGATTTTGATAAACATTTCTCCATCCGAGACTACCCTTCAAATGAAAAAAAAAAAAAAAAATCGAAAATTTTGACTTTTTTCAAAAATGGCTCTAAAGACTTTGATTAAAATACGATACATTAAGGACATTTACATCACAAATAAAGTATATATCTTGAATTTTCTGGGAATAACCTCTAAAGACATCTTCGTTATGGATAAATTTTGCTGCACTTTGCATAATTGGCGAACCGTAAGAAATAGACAAAAACTTACTATACAAAAACCGTAGATCTCCTTAAAACACAAAATTTATGTCATATACGTTTTTTTTTTTCGTAGAGTTGACTATTTTTTAGATATTCCCTGTTATTTTGTTTGTCACACGGAAAGTTGACATGCATAGAAACGGATTTTATTCACATAGCAACCAGTTTTTTTAAAGATTTGACGATCGTTTTAGCCTGGTGTATTCCCTTACAAGGAAGCCAGTAATTCAGACAATGTCTGCACATGTTTATCATAGAAGAGCATGCATTTTGTAACAGCGCTGTAGGGAAACTCAAGTACAGATTAAAATGAAAATCTACAAGGTTCTCTTCACAAGTAAAGTTATTACTCCGAAAATGAAGCACAGATTGATGTAATGCTGTTGTTTACATTATCCTGAATTACCAGTAAAATGTCTGCACTTATAACCCAAGTATCACAAAGAATGTTCCTTGTTTGAGCAAGTGTCCCTCAAATGCCTAATACCGCCATTTGCTACGAAAACCGCATTTGACAGTTCAGAAGGAAACAGTAAAACGGAAGTATGAAAAGTAAATCGTGTTAGATGAGCAATTATGTCAGTTTTCGGCCAGGGACAACCCAAAGTCAGAGTGCTTGGTCCATAGGAATCACCTTCTAAACGTGTATCGCCCAGTTTGACAGTCCAGAGCAAAGATATGCTCACTTGACGGGTACCGATTGTGTACAAATAAATGGCATATGAAGAATTTGAATACAACTTAAAACATAAACTTCAGGCATGAGCGAAAACATGTCTTTTAAAAATTACTGTCTATGTCACCCCTTAGTTAGAGAATACATCCGGGTAAGTCAGCTAATAAGATGATAAATACAGCATTAGATGTTAAACACACACACACACACACACAAAGGCTTTATCGGCATTGTTGTTTTTATGGGAGGGTTAGTGCTTAACACCCGCTAAAAGCACAAATGGAACCGCAGGCGATGACAATGATGATACATGGAATGAAGATGGAGCACCGGTGGAATGCGATGGCGGGGGAAACCAGAGAACCCGGAGAAAAAACGTCCCTGCACCATTATGTCCACCACAAATCCCACATGCGGTCGCTTGAGATGAACTCGGGCCATCTAGGTGAGAGGCGAGGGGTCTAACCACTCGGACACGCCGTGATATGGCAGGACTGTAAAGAAGTACCAAATAAAAATTTTGAGATAGGGAACTTACGGGTTATGGGTTCCAGATATTTTTTGTTACAGCATATAATGTATTAAGGCTAGCACGCCACTGATCAAACCGCAGTGGACCGTGACGTGAAAACCTTGATTTCGGACTGCATAGACATAGCATTATTTAACGCTATAGTAGGAGTGTGCATTCGGGGTCAAAATGTTGAGTGGGTTGAAGCTTCAAGCCTACATAGATACCTTATTTTTATCTTGTCTCCTTTGTTTGTACTTTATAATGACCCGTACCTATTTTACTGCTTTACGTAATATGATTTACTCGTACTGAAAAATAAAATAAATGTAATGTACGATTATCATGTAGGTGCTGCAGAGAACGCTTCAATTGACAGTTGCATGTAACATCTGAAGAGGCACACTCCCCCGTACAGCTTGAAGGAGTTTCTAAAATTCAGTGTATCATACATATAGCACAGTTCAAATTTATGAAAAAATATCATTATTGTGTTAAATGAACTTCAAATGAAATAAAATTGACAAGCATTAAAGCGCCAATGCTATGGCGAGATTACGCAATTTCAACCAGTCGCAGTCATCTGACTGGAGCGGTATCTCATCGCAGCTGATGTTCATATGTTTGAAATCTTGTCGCACCTGACGTACGCTTGTTTAATCTCCTATCTTGATGATTAGTAACAAGGTGACAATTCAACTTCTGAATTAAATTAATTTAGTTCAAAATAAGAGCGAAAATAATCAGTATTTTTATATCTTATGTATGAAATGAGTGCAATACCTCAAATAAAATAACTTTTGTTTCCATTTCATGTATTAGTTATTAAAAGCTGAGAATAAATGATTGTTTCCTATTTCTACTGTTGCTATCGATATTTATACATTGGATATGGGCACGGTCGGCCATATCATAATTCTGGAGGTAATGAATAAAGAAAGAAAAAAGAAAACATTTGGTAAATAAACATTTCTCCCATTTGAGAACTAATGTATTATTACAATCTAACCTGCTAAAATCTGTCTTCCTATATATTATAAATTATTAATAGTTTATTTCGCTGAATTGTCTTATCAAACACAACTCGTGTTTTCATCTCTTAGGACAATTGACTCCCATTGTTTAGCTACGGTCGTAAATTATCCACAAAATGAAAACTCTCTTACTATTATCTATGATAAACATTGGATCAATAACAGTCAGCAGTCTGGTGCATCAGGAAAAATAAAGAAATGTAAAATATTAAGTATAGCAATAAATGATACTAGAATTTATAAGCTATTATAAGAAATAACAATAGTAATAATATGTCTTTAATTAATATAACTATACAATGAATGTAAATTACGATACTGACGAAATTAATTTGCAGATCCAAATTTAAAACGAAAGCTGTAAATGTTCATCGTATCAAAGATTAAAATCTATGTTGTGATGAAACGTCCTTCTATACATTTTCTTTTCTATATTTTTATCGTTTTTTCTTTCCATTCTTTCTTCCGAGGATAATTATATCGAAGTATAATCTGAGTTTTGTGTTAAACAGCAGATGGCAGTGGCGCTCCCACGCCCAGTGCCCGGCTTCAGTAACCAGGTTATGTTTAAAATTATGCTATACATCAGCTCCAAGGTCTGATGCCTTTACATCTTACTACGTTGCTCCAGGACAAGCAAATGGCGTTGGGGTGCCGTCCGGAATAGCTGTATTCATTATCTGTAATCGCAATTACCATCTATTTTGAGTTTTAAAATTGTTTTTGGCTGAAAGTGGAATTCA
Source organism: Hymenopus coronatus (assembly GCA_030762935.1). Classification (NCBI taxonomy): domain Eukaryota; kingdom Metazoa; phylum Arthropoda; class Insecta; order Mantodea; family Hymenopodidae; genus Hymenopus; species Hymenopus coronatus. The sequence goes on from CM060883.1 coordinate 90,305,389, forward strand.
GGGTTGTGGTATTAAATATCCAATCGCGTATCCACCTTAGCCACTAAAGGAAAACAAGATTGGTCGTCATAGGGGATTTGAAGCAAGAGTCTTCCGAATTAGGCCGGAGCCATCCCGCTCCGTATTCATATTTGTTATTTATGAACTTGTAAATGTGTATTTTCCGTCAAATTTCGATTGATCAAATCGTAGACGGATACATTTTCTTCACCTGCCTTAGATAAGCGACAAGCAAACACAATGTGATGATAGAGAACAAATGCTTCTAATCTTGAGCAGACAATATGAAAAACAAATCTGATGTGTTCCATTCACATGGCTGTCTCTACATCCCTGCTACAAATTATTGTTCAAAAGCTTTTGCTTCTATTTACTTCATGCTAAACGAGATAAAATTAGCAGAAATGGTCTTATTACTTGCTCACTTGTAAATAGAAGGGAAATAAGGGAGTACTGTATCGTAAAGGGATAGTCAGATATTTTTAAAGCGGGCTGCTATTTGATTGAAGTTACTTTGTTTATATAACCAAGAGTTGACAAATTCACGTATGAGAAAAGCATAAGTATTAAAACTGAAACCAATAACAGCCAACTGCACGAAAAAAAATGTATATAATATAAATTATGTGCTTTAACGAGCTCTATATTTTTGTAATGTAAGTTTTTTTTATCTTTTACGGTTTACCAGTTATGAAAAATTCAGCAAAATTTATTCAGAATAAACATGTCTTCAGAGGATATTCCCAGAAAATTCAAGCTAACACTTTATTTGTCATGCAAATATCTTTAATATACGATATTTTAATCAAAATTGCTAGAACCAGTTTTGAGAAAATCAAAATTTTCAAAACTTCTTCCATGTAAAGAGTAGTTGGGAATGTGGGATTTTCTTGAAAATCTTCATGTTTTATCCTTGGAAGATATTAAATACCAGGTTACGTATTTAAGGAACTTTTCGTTTTTGAGCTCTGCTGCCCACAGACACACACACACTGATAGGAAGACAGACAGACACACACACGGACATATACTGCAAGTGAAATCTCAGTATCGATTTTTTGAGGGCATCACAATAACTTCTCCAAGCACTATGTTCGTAGTACGTGTATAAAAGTAGAAATCGACTGTGTTACATTCACATGCCTTTCCGTATCTATTAAGATTCATCTTTATAAACATTCTACAAACTATTCTAACAGAAGCTCGTTTTTTCTATGTGCATCATATTAACTCAGATACATGCTACAGAAATAGAATCATGACACATTTCTTTATAAGTATAAGATAAATATAGGAAAACAAGCGACAGTCAGATGTTTAAAAGGTGTCATGATCATTTAGCTTTGAAATTCCATACTTTTTCCATGACACCACGAGAAAAAATAAATAAAAGAAAATAATGACCACTCCTCTCATTGCATGTTCAGCCACGTTCCGTGAAGTATTGCATGTCTTCATTTGAAACGAATTGTCGACCTCAGGTGTTCCTTCCAATGGGAAAAAAGGTAAAAAAGTTTGGAGCCAAATCCGGGCTGTAGGGAGGGTGATGTATGATATTCCAGCGAACCTGCTTCAACAGGTGGTGGTTTTCTGGGCTGTATGAGATCGCTCGTTGCCTTGAAGGATGACGACATCATCAGTGAGGAGTCCTGGCCGTTTCTTCCTTTTCTTTTTTTTTTTTTTGGGTTTAACTACTAATGGCACCGCAGGCGATGACACTGATGATACATGAATGAAAATGGAGCACCGGTGGAATGCGATGGCGAGGGCAACCGGAGTACCCGGAGAAAACCCGCCCCAGCACCTCTTTGTCCACCACAAATCTCACATGCGGTCGCTTGGGATCTAGGTGAGAGGCTAGTGGTCTAAACGCTCGGCCACGGCGCGGCCTCGTTTCTTCCTGATTGCACACTCATTCGTGTCATAATCTCTCAATATCGGTCAGCGGTCAATGTGCCCTCTTTCTAAAAATATTCGCGCTGTCCCAAAACACTGTGACCATCACCTTCCCTACAGATAGCGCCGCCTTAAACTTCTTTGTCTCTGAAGAAGAGGGGTGTTTCAACCCCATTGACGATAGTTTGTTTCGTCACCAGTGACAATGCGGTGGTGAAAACTGTTCCCTTCCGTGTGGATCAGTTGCAAAAGTTGTAGACTTGCCCCCATACGCTTTCCCTGTTTTGGTTGGACATATTTCATGGAATATATCGGGAGCAAACTTACCGAAACTGAAGAGTATCGTAAATAATGTGATGAATGCTTCCAAAAGACATTCCTAGTTCTACAGCCATATGTCGTAACTTGATCTTCCTGTTGTGCTCCTCCACGTGAGCTGCTGTGTTGGGTGAGCCATTGCGGACCTCGTCAGTGACGTTCTCTGTGTCGACCGCAAATATTCGGCACTAGTCTGCGAATGCTGGTGAGGCTGTAATGCTGTTTGGCCCACAGACATCGAATAATCGAGCGGATTTCTTCGTGAGACCAGTTTTCCAGATGAGTCGCCGTTTGTGTTTACCTTGCAGTAGCGCTGTATGTAGCAGTTAGCTGAAACTCTGCAGATATTAGAATTACAGCACACTAATAAGTTCGCAATGAAATACGAAACATCACGAATATGGGCCTCGTAACCCTAGTTACTTATCATCCCTCATATATATTTATATATCTGATTCGTTGCTTTTATTGTTTACCTTGCAGTAGCGCTGTATGTAGCAGTTAGCTGAAACTCTGCAGATATTAGAATTACAGCACACTACTAAGTTCGCAATGAAATACGAAACATCACGAATATGGGCCTCGTAACCCTAGTTACTTATCATCCCTCATGTATATATATCTGATTCGTTGCTTTTATTGTTTTATTGTTATATTGTTATATATCATTTTAATTAAATGCCATTTTCGGGAAAATAAAATATAACCAACATTGTTACTATTGTTGCCGTTTTGGGGGGGGGGGGGTACTGTAACTGGAATTTGAGTTCTGCGGCGCACAGAGACACATGCAAGTGCACACACACACACTTACACACACATATATGCATAGTTTTCCAAAAATCTGTTTTGGATTCGGGGAGCCTTCCAGTGAAATCGTAGCACAGAAGTTTTGGATGGAATATAGTATTTCCTGTACTTGCTATATCTAATCAGCGGAGAAACCAAAAAAGAAAAACAATCTCATTAGTGGAGTGCGAAAATTTTTCTGCAGTGTGGCTAAAAATGCTTCTATATAATTAGATATTTAGATTTTTTGTTTTTCAGACTACCTTTGCTCAAGTACGGATAAATAATAAACGAGTAGAACAAATGCCTACACCTCTGAATAAATAATTCAATTACTTTTGTTTGTGAACGCACATTAAAAACTGAAGAGTAAAACAAGAGAAGGCAGGTGCTCCAAACATTTTCTAAAGAGAGGTTTCCATTTCGCATTACGCAGCAAAAACATAAATCGTGAAGTTATTTGTGAATAACTATCTATTTCAATCTAGTTACCTAATAATTAGTCGTAAATCAGACGGCAGTAAATATACAACAGCTGTAGCGTCCTACACACCTATAACTCATTCTGAAACGAACACATAAACGATACGAAGCGTAACAACGAGGTCAAATGTAATGGACACTTCGCGCGTTTGACATAATACATGTATAGGAAAGGAAGTATCAGCGTCACGTTGATTTCTGGGTTGAGGAGGAGTTTAAGGGCGATCGCGTGATTCTGACCACATCACTAATGTAACATATTGGCTCGTTGGTGTAGTTAAATTAAAATGTTGTCCTTGAATACTAACTGCAATGCATTTTGTGTTACTGGTAGATTGTGTAACTGATACCAAGTAAGTACATATATGTATAATGTAGTGTAAGAGAGATATGCGACTTACAACTTTTAAGTACTTTAGGCCCAGGATTCATAGTATAGCCAACTATTATGGTATTATTTCAGTCTGGTTCTACCTATCCAACTCATGTCCTACACACGGCTTGTGTGAAAAAACAGTTATTCCAAGTAATTTATAGTTCGTGGCAAGCCAATTGCTTTTCTAAATACTTGAAAAAACCTGTAAAAAACCAATAATAAATCAAAATTGCTTTCATTATTTTATTGGACTTCAAGAAAAAAATTGATGTGTTCCATTCACATGACTTTCTCTACATCTCTGTAACAAATTATTATTTAAAAGCTTATTCTTCTGTCTACTTTATACTAATCGAGATTAAGATTAGCAGACATGCTTTCTTGTAAGTAGAAGGGAAACAATGGAATGCGCTAGGCTAAACCGTTAGGCAAATCTTTTAAAAGCTGGTTGCCATTTGGATGAAATCCATTTTTTTTTTTGTTTTTTTTTTGCATTGCCAGGAGTTTACAAATTTCTGTGTGAGAAAAGTATAAGTATTTTAAAATTGAAACCAATAATAAGGAATATCTCAAAAATGGTCAATGTGTTTCAACGAGATCTACATATTTTGGCTAGTAAGTATTGGTGTATCGCTTAGGCTTTATTTGTTATGTAAAATACAGTAGACTTCATCCAGAATAAAGAGGTCTTCACAGGTTATTTCCAGAAAATTCAAGCTATACATTTTATTTGTCATTTAAATATCTTTAGTATACGGTATTTTAATCAAAATCGTTAGAGCCATTTTTCAGAAAATCTAAATTTTCGAAACTTGTTCCATGTAGAGGATAATTTGGGGTGGGGAGATTTTCTTCAAAATCTTCGTTTCGCATCCTTAGAAGATGTTAAACTTATATACCAACTGGTATTTTATCGTCTTTTCGTTTTTGAGTTATTGTGTTCGCCGACAACTTGACACACGGACACACGTACATTTCTAAAAATTATTTTTGTGGGTACAGAAGACCGTAAAACACCAATTTCCGGTGAATTCTCAATATCGAATTTTTTGATGGAATGCAATACCTTCTCTATGCAGTATGTACATAGTACGTAAGTATTAATGACCTCAAAATCTCTTACTGTAGTATTTACATTGCTTCTTGGCATGACAAGTAATAAATGAATTGTAAATTTACCCTACATTACCAAATTTGTGTTCAGAAAGATTAAAACTTATGTATCAATTATTTCATAAATGCCACTTTGAAATGTACAGGAATCATTTTAGATATTTTTTTATCTCATCTAAAGTGGACACTAGAAGTCCTATCCGCCAAAGTTAATTCGAGAAAATGCGATTTAAAACACACCAGGCGTCCTCCATGATTCATACTTTCCTAATGTTTCTCCCAGTGCTGACTTAATGGCAAATGCCGGAGAGATACTCTAAAATTCACCCTGAACATTACATAAGGTACACATAAAAACAAGAATCAAACTCCCATCTGATAGTAAAAAAAATCAAGTAATGAATAATAGACTATAATAGCGCCAAATTAAGTTTAAAAATCATAAATATTAATACTCCAGTTTTAAACTTTTACAATACAAGAAATAGGGTGTCTAGGAAATTTCCTTACCAAGTATCCTTTCCCAATAATTTATTCATACGTATTATGAGGGTCTTATGCAATAAGAAGAACTCCAATCCAGACAAAAATTCATTTCCGGATTTCACTGAGATCCTTTGAAATGCAAAACGCAGAACAAGATCCTGTGAGTGTTATGTGTCCTATGTGTGCGATGTGTGTGTTCTTTTGTGTATGTGTATGTGTTTGAGTATGTGTTTGTGTGTGAGTGTGTGTGTTTGTGTGTGAGAGTGTATGCGTGAGTGTTTGTGTGTGTTTGTGAGTTTGTGTGTGAGTGTGTGTGTTTGTGTGAGTGTGTGTGTTTGTGTGTGAGTTTGTGTGTTTGTGTGAGTGTGTGTGTTTGTGTGAGTGTGTGTGTTTGTGCGTGAGTGTGTGTGTTTGTGTGAGTGTGTGTGTTTGTGCGTGAGTGTGTGTGTTTGTGTAGTGTGTGTGTTTGTGTGAGTGTGTGTGTTTGTGTGTGAGTGTGTGTGTTTGTGTGAATGTGTGAGTGTGAGTGTGTGTGTGTTTGTGTGAATGTGTGAGTGTGAGTGTGTGTTTGTTTGTGTGAGTGTGTGTGTTTGTGTGAGTGTGTGTGTTTGTGTGAGTGTGTGTTTGTTTGTGTGAGTGTGTGTGTTTGTGTGAGTGTGTGTGTTTGTGTGAGTGTGTGTTTGTTTGTGTGAGTGTGTGTTTGTTTGTGTGAGTGTGTGTGTGTGTTTGTGTGAGTGTGTGTGTTTGTGTGAGTGTGTGTTTGTTTGTGAGAGTGTGTGTGTTTGTGTGAGTGTGTGTGTTTGTGTGAGTGTGTGTTTGCGTGAGTGTGTGTTTGCGTGAGTGTGTGTTTGCGTGAGTGTGTGAGTGTGTTTGTTTTTGTGTGTGAGTGTGTGTGTTTGTGTGTGAGTGTTTGTATTTGTGTGTGTGTGTTTAATTGAGTGTGTTTGTGTGAGTGTGTGTTTGCGTGAGTGTGTGAGTGTGTGTGTTTGTGTGTGTCGCTTTCCAAACTGAAATCTACGAGCCTTGTGGCCTCACTATTTACATCTCCTGATTACAGAGTCACACATTTCCAGAAGCAGAAGTAATTATTACAGGTACTCTTTACACACAGGTTTAACCATGTTATACGCAGGAGGGATAGTGTTTACACGCATTGCGCATTGACGGTGGCAAGATATTGGCACGAACAGCTGGAAGTAGTGACTGTGCATCCTCTTCATGGCTAGTCGTCCCAACCAGCACCAGTTTTACGGGTTAGGCCGCTGGCTTCTTCCATCGAAGCAGCATTTGCATACCGTAAACAAGTTCATTATTGTACTTCCTTGCCATTATTGTTGAAATTCCTTTCCGAAGAAAGCGATATAGCCACAGCATTTCACTCTGCTGGAAACCTCATCTGTTGGGCTGCAGGTGGTAACGTGAATTCATCTGGTGACTCACGAACAGGATGTCGTGCATGTCTTGTAGGTTCTTCATATATTTGGCTTGGCTGATATACACTAGGGAAAGTCCCAAACATTAGGTCTGTGTGCGTTTTGTCGCAGCGGACTGCAGCCACTAGCTTATTGTACTTCAGACCCCAGAAGGAGAGGATGGGATGAGATTAATTTCAAAGGGGCCAAAACCGTACGCCGGAGGAAGAGCCACTGTGGATGGTCCGTGACATATTCCAAGTAGTTCTTTATCAACGACAGGGAGAGTGCCATGAGTCGGCGCTGCTTGTCAGATCAAACTTCGGCCGCGTTAGACCATTCGCCTCTCGAGAACCGCATGAGGATTTGTGGTGGACAAAGTGGCGTAGTAGCGGATTTTCTCCGGATTCTCTGGTTTACCCCACCATTACTCTGCACCGGTGCTTCAAGTTCTTTTCATGTATCATTTGTGTCATCGCCTGCGGTGCCATAGTAGTAAAAGCGTGCATTAAAAACTGCATAAGAAAGAGGTCACACTTCCTGGGTCTATGGACGACTAGCCCCGTCGTGAACTCTATTTTCAGAACGCAGCTACCACCACCGCAGTCCTCGCCGACACCTACAACTCTGAAAGAGACTATTTGTATAAAATGGAGATGAAATGAAGGGAGAGGAAGTTTGGAGGAATGGAGAAAATTCCCCTGAATTCGCCTAGTACCCGGGAAAACCTCCGTGTAAAACCCATGGGTCAGAGAAGTCGGCCGCAGGAATCGTTCTCTCGACCTCAAAAATGCCAATCTCAGATGAAACGCCTGAGCCACCTGGCTCGATAAGGTCGTAAGATAGACGTAGTTCCCTTCTAAAGGGCCAAACTGTCCTACCGGTGGTGTGCTGGATTGAGAACTAGTCCAGCAAGACATATTGCACCCTAACATCCCTGCCTCTTTAGTAATTGGCCACAACCTTGCTCAGATGTTCCTCTAGAGTCTTGATATAAGCTCATTCAGGCGTTTGACTGCGGTGGAGAGGGGTTGTGCATTGCCGGTCGCTCCAGTATTTCTCTCGGCACGTCACACTCAAAGTTGCTGCCCTGTTTGACATATAACTCTAGCGATACCCCAAAGCGACAGAGACAGTTAGTGATGCTCTTAGTCTTTATCTTGTATAACCAACATTGTCGGGCACAAGAAGTCGCCTTTTGATAAGGGTTAGCCTATACCTCCGGTCACACGATGAACTAATCTACAACTACCAACAAATACCTGTTACCATTGTCTGACATATGCGTTGACTCATAGCTATGCGTTCGAAGGGTACTTCAGCGTTATACTGCTACATGCGACCCCCGATTCTGGTGTACGGCCGTATACACATGCCAATGGAGCTACCACCTCTCAGCGTAGCCTCAGCCAGGAGTACCGTTGTCCGAATTGGTCCTCCAGAAGTCATTATATGTACTTCTTCAAGGATTTCCGTCTACTTGTTCTCAAAGGTGGCTCAATTACTCTCCCTGGGTCTTTCCGTTAGGTGATTCCCAAACTCTACCAGAATAACTCACTGGTCTTCAGTGAGTCCGATTGGGCCCAGCAGGACTTTCTCACACTACTCTTGGGAGCGACGTTTTCCCAGATGGGTCTAGGCCCTTCTTTTTTAAGGAGTGACGCAAAATCGCCGTCAACCAGCTCCTCCCTCCACAGGTGCTATTTCATCCATCTACAGGCACCACCGAAATCACACGGAGAGCTGCTTCAACGCCCTTCTTCTTTAAGGAGTGACCCAATATCGGCGTTAAGCAGTTCCTTCCTCATAATGCTTGCACTATCTCATCCTCTCATCCATCTACAGGCACCACCGAAATCACATGGACAACTGTATCATGTGCCTTCTCCTAATGGCCAAGTAAGGGTACAGTGGTCAGCTCTCAGATGGAATTTCAGATGGTGCACGCATTTTTGGACACGTTTCAGCGCCTTTGCTACTTCTAGTAGCTCTCAGCGGATAAAGTTGTAGTTCTTTTCCGCTTTAGACGCGTCTTGCTGTAGTAGGCTATAACACGCTCCTGACCTTCCTTCGTGTGGGAAAGTATGCTTAAAGTATCGGTTTCCCTGGCTTGGTGTTCTCAATAAAATCGCCGCCAACTTCCAGAAATCCCAAGATAGCGCATTGCAGAGACCTGATTAATTGCCTAAAATGCCCTCTATGCTCCTCCTGACTACATGGAAGGTCGCTGGTATTTTATCAGACGAGTGAGACATTTCGTGAAGTTGGAGCAACCTCTAATGAACGTGAAATAGTAGCTGCATAGGCTCAGAAAATATGTAGCTCTCATTGATCTTTCAGTTGATATAATCTCTCCGTACTCAAGCCTTCTCCGGATCAGTGGCCACCTGAGATGGTGACTTTATGTGGTCCAAGATGTCACTTCTTTGGCTGACCTCATGGTACGGTTCTCAAAGTGGCCTTCTATTTTGTTGCCCACGATGGCGATGTCCAGACATAGCAGGTGGTATCGTAAATGAAACTTCTAATATCCGATTCAACGAGGCGCTGGAGGGTGGCTGATTCATTTCCTCATGCAAAAGTATATAATTGCCAAAGTGTTTGGCGTGCTGAAAACTCGGTCTTCTCTTTGTGTCTAGGCACTAAAATCACTTGCCAACATCTCGATTTCAAATCCAAAGTCGAAAACCTTCTTCTTCACCAAGATTACAGGAGAGCACCAAGGACTTTTTGACTCTTCAATAATTCACTTTGGTTTCACGTTCTCCAGCATGTATCGTTCTCTACTTATTTCACCAGAGGAGCAGATCGTGTTGATCACCGGATAGGCTGGGCGTCTCCGTTTTAATTTGCTGGTGTACACAATCAGTGTGACCATAATGGACATTCCCATGGCTAAAGACAAAGTGGTATGGTCTAAAAGGACGCAGGAACCTATCTAACTGTAAGGCTAACAGATGGCTAGCCGCTCTCCTTAGCAAGTTCTCCAACCGCGGCTTCGGATCCTGGTGGTTCTTTGAGTACATATACTTGCTGTTGGCTTGCACTAACTCCTTCTCGGCCTGAATGTCCAGAACTATGTCTGCTGGATTCAGCTGCCTCACAGGCACTTCCTTCTGACACTGCAACAAGGTCCTTGAAACGCATGGTTCGTTCAATGGTGCCTTTCAATCCAAAACCAGATTGCTTGACTGCCAAATCGCTAGTTGCGCTTTTAGAATCACTTCACTTCTTGCTGGCAGACTTACATCGTCGGACAGGATCACCCCGCAGAGCCCCGAATGGTTGTGGAGGCTCCGTAGCAATATCTTGTCTTAGTCGGGTCACAAAATTCTCCGCCGGCCTAATTCCTGAGAGCATTCATTCCCAAGGTATGAATCACTTACTCAGAGACCTTCGCGACGAATTCTCACAAGCTCAGAGGCGCCGTTCCAGGACCAACTCCAGCAAGATTTCTTTCTCCATAGGCAAATTTTTGACCGATGACGTCATTAATTTGTAGGGCCAACAGAGTTTTCATGTCGGCAAGTCCTTCGCCATGTCAGGTCTGGTTTCAGTCACGGCTGCATATATGTGTACTAGTATCCGGCACAGTTTTCCTTCTATCCAAACTCTTAGATGAAAATGTCGCCACTCTTTTGCTCAACGTAAGTAGCGTACCTCGGCGGCGCGGTGTAAACGGTCCCAACGTGTACCACCCCATTACGATGCTCAATTATTTTCTGTCTGCTGGTAGGCATTGTAGTGGACAGTCTTTTACCAGGTGTCTTTGTCGGCCACACCCCCAGCACCCTCCAATTGAATGGTTTTCCCCTACGGGTGCTTTCCCTCTCTCTCTTTCAGTTTTTTTTTTTTTTTTTTTTTTTTTTTTTTTTTTTTTTTTTTTTTAGGTGAGCGCTGTTGTTATTTTGGACACATGCTGCTGTTAATACATTATGGATTATCTTATAGTCGCCGAGCTTTAGGCAACATCTTATCTCTGCATCGCGCATCAAGTCGACGAAAGAGTAGACATTTTCCTGAGACCAGTAACTGGAAACTGCCGAAGTCAGGATCGCGTTTAGTACTTCTGCTGTACCTGGAATTTGGCTATCAGTAGTGTGGCTGTTTCTCCTGCTGACCATTGGTTGTGGTGTTTTTAATAAAATTTACTAAATCTAAATTAATATCGATAAAATCGTCAATTACCATACTTTCCTCAAATTCAGAATTCCCTTCAGAAGCTTCAAAAAGCATAAATTCTTATGTAGATTAATGTAATAATGAACAATTATAAGCAAGAATATAACTCGGTTTGGTGGGGGGAGGGAATGGATTGGCAACGATGGGAACTGTTGGAGGACGACTTCCAACTACGTGAACCCCTTCCTGCAGGATTTTTAAGGTATTTTCCGACGTCCTACAAGACATGAACAGGCGTTAACGCGTCCCCGACATCACTAGGAGGTTTAGATGTTGGTCTCCTTCATCCTTCGTTCAAGATCGTCCATATTCTTCGTTTTTCGGCAAGTTGTGCGTCGGTTTTGTTGGCAATCTCCGTCTTAATGTTGGAAATTTCCGTCGTCATTTTCGTACTGATCTCTATTTTATCTAACCAGATTTAATTTTCTCTACTCTCTTCTTCATTTTGGATTTCATTTCCTCAATTCCAGAGTTCTTTTACTCTTCCATTTTCTCCATTTCAGATCTCATTTTCGTGTCCAACTTCTTGGTTTCGACCAAAAACGTTTCATTTACACCTCCATCGTGACGATCTCTTCTATTTTGAGATCAGTGTAACCACATCTGTATACCCAATTTTACGTCTAGTCGTTACGACGTTCCTTCGACCACTTCAGCTTTCTTTCCAATCCGAGGTCGATTTCCAAGCAGAGCTCTGTGGGTCTCGTGGCTCTGTTTTTTATATGACCTGATTAGGTGGTCCAGAAGGAGAAGTGATTGTTACATGTGTTGTTTACACACAGGTGTGGCCAAATTACACGCATGTGCGACATTGCGTCAAGCAATGGAAAACAAGCGCCGGTGTAGGTGGCAAGGTACAGGCGCATACATTTGGTGCAAAGCCACGAGTACCGTCTGGAACACAGAAGTACCGCTATATTTTCCCTGCTAATACTTAACTTATAAAGCATACTGTTTTGTGTATTACTTTCTCTACACATCCATGTACCTTAGTGTACAGAGAAGGTATTGTATTGCGCCAAAAACTCGATACCGAGATTTCACCGGAAAAAAATATTTCCAGACCCCCTGAATCCAAAAAATAAAGCATTTTTAGAAAAAGTGTCCGTGCGTGTCTGTGGACAGCATAACACAAAAACGAAAACTTCGTTAAATACCAAACTTGATATTTAAGTTCAGTATCTTCCAACGTTGCCACACGAAGAGTTTCAAGAAAATCTGCCCACTCCAAAGCACCCTTTACATTAAACATTTTCAAAACATTTTATTTCTCTTCTACTTATAACGAGCTATAATAACACTAATTCCGCTAATATTTATGTTGATGTAGATAAAACATAAGCTTTTGAGTAAAAAGTGTGTTTACCGAACAGCTAGAAAATATCATGTGAATAGAACACTTCCCTTCTACTTACAAGGAGCCAAGTAATAAGGATAATTTCTGCTGTTTATCTCGATTATCATGAAGTAGATAGAAGAGTAAGCTTTTCTTCAATAACTTGTCACAGAAATGTAGAGAAAGTCATGTGAATGGAACACATAAACATTTTTAATCAACGATGCAACGGAATAAAATCTGATGTGTTCCATTCACATGACTTTCTCCACATCACTGTAACAAGTTATTGTTAAAAAGTTTATTCTTCTTTCTACTTTATGATCATCGAGATAAACATTAGCAAAAATTGCCTTAATTACTTGTTTCCTTGTAACTAATGATACTCAAATCGTTTAAAAGCCAGTTCCCATGTGCATGAAATCCGTTTCTATCCATTACAACTTTCCGTGTGAAAAAGTTTAAGTACTTTAAATCTGAAACATATAACAAGGAATATCTCAGAAATGGTCAGTTCTACGAAAAAAATGTTTATGATAAAAAGTATGTGTTTTAACGTGATCTACATATTTTGTCTAGTAGTTTTTATCTATTTCTTACGGCTTATCAGTTATGCATAATTAAGCAAAATGCATTAAGAATAAAGAGATTTTTAGAGGCTATTCCCAGAAAATTCAAGATATACATTTCATTTACCATATAAATATCTTTATTATACGGTTTCTTAATCCAAACCGTAAGGGCCATTTTTAAGAAAATCAAAATTTCCGAAATGTTCCCATGTAAAGGGTAGTTTGTGGTGGAGGGATTTTTCTCAAAATCTTCATGTCACACCCCTGGAACACCCTAAACGTAAATACTAAGTTTGGTATTTTACCGACTTTTCGTTCTTGAGTTATGTTCACAGACAAACACACACACACACACACACACACACACACACACACACACACATATAGGCGAGGCTGAAAATGCTTTTTTTTTTTTTGATACAGGAGACTTTAAAACGTCTATTTGCGGTGAAATTTCGGTATCGACTTTTTGGGTGGAATGTACATAGTACGTATAGAGAAAGTAAAAATGACTGCAGCCATAAGCACGAGGACGTTATTTGTAAGAACTCGCCCATTTCTGAAATTCCAAATTGTCCGCTAAATGCAGAATAAGTCTAAATATACAGCTAAAATGTCAACAGTTGGTAATACCTAACTTATCAATGAGTAACATGAGAATCACAATGCGACTAGAATTAGGACTGAAGTGCTTGATATGGTCACAAAACAATATTCGCAAAGAGAGTGACTTAAGTATGCAAAGGTTTTCTGTTTTAAAGAGTAGAATTTTTCACCTTTAGGATATGTAAGATTCAAATTACAAGTTTATTGTAATTAAATAAAATACTGTAAACACTCATGGATACAAAAAGATATAATTGGCCACCCGGGGCTACTTTTAAATGCCTTATGTCTCTGAAGCTAAAGCAAAGCATTAGAAATAAAACTGGACTCGGCAAGAAAAACTTCAGTTCTAAGAGATCTAAACCTCATCACGAAAAATAAAAACCATAGGTATGTAGAATCTAAGTAGAAATGCAAGAGAAAAAGGACAGGAAAGGCAGCAGTAGGGTAGAGACCCTATCAACCTGGTGGATTTTAGTGCATTCCAATCTTTCCTTTCTTTTCTGGCCATTGAAGTTTTCAGCATTTTTCGTCCTGTAAAATGTTGCTTGTAGAGCAGTTTTTTTTTTGTTACACAAATAAAATTTACTATACATGTTAACAGAGGTACATTGATTAAAAGTTGTCCTTGGTTTTACTGTCATGTGTGTTTAAGCTAATGTTTTCAATTTTCAAACACATAAATTATGACAAAAAATCACATTCATAACTTTAAACAAGTTTGGATCCTAAACTAAAGGACACAGAGAGAAACCTGTAGCAATTTCACATTTGTCGCAAGTGACGTGACAAAAACATAAACATAGTTGACCATAACTTCCAAACCACTAGGGCAAATTTAATGAAATTGGCACTGTAACACGTGTGCGTTATGTTTTAAAGGTGGTTGAAATCCATTTATTGCAGTGTTCGTAGGTAAACAAGTTTAAGTATTTTAAATCTGAAACAATAACCTGTCATATCTCAAAAAATGGTCCTCTCTACGAATAAAATGCATATGCTATATTGTGTGATTCAACGAGATCAGCATATTTTATGTAGCAAGTTTTTGTCTATCTCTTACGGTTTACTAAATGTGCCAAATCAAGTAAAATTCATCCAGAATAAAGAGGTCCTCGGAGAATATTCACAGAATATTTAAGATATACATTATATTTGTTATGTAAATATTTTTAATATACGGTAGTTTAATGAAAACCGTTAGAACCATTTTTGAGAAAATCAATTTTTTTTTATGTAAAGGGTAGTTAGGAGTGGGGGGAGTTTTCTCAAAATCTTCGTGTCGTATCCTTGGAGGATACAAAACTTATATACCAAGTTTGGTATTTTACCGAGTTTTCGTTTATTAGTTATCGTGTTCACAGACACTCACACAGGGACCTTTGTCCAACAATGCTTTTTTTATATACAGGGGATCGTAAAACGTGTATTTCCGGTGAAATCTCCGTATGGAATACAATACCTTCTCGATAATTCATGTACATAGTAAGTGTAGAGAAAATAAAAAGCTAGTATTCGTTTGGAATTGCAAACTTTCATGTCCGTTAAGTAAAGGCGAAGGCCAAGTTTAAAGGGTACGTATGGCGTTAAGCAATTTCAGTGATAAGGTTCACTTTGTACAGCACCGACAGAAAAGGGAATGAAAGTGTATCGAGCTAATATTGCAGCTTTACAACATAATCGACCAAGAAAATTAATTTGGTGTTATCGTATTATAGCGTTAATCACATGTAAAACAATTTAACAAGATTAAATAAACTAAGGCTGGAAAATTTATTGCACCAATTTCTGTTGTACCTGGAATGGTATTATTGTAACCTACCTGGTTAGTGTGCAAAGCTTCCAGACCATACAATCATGTCATTGAAGCTTATTTAAAACATACCAGCGTTTCGAATAACATACAAGCACTTATGTCGAAAACTGCGCGTCTGGTTAAAACTTACCACCCTTGAATTTTATTTTAACTTAGTGAAATTAATTAATATACTGGTTATCCTGTAATATTCAAGGAGATTTGTATTTTCTACCAGAATGACAATTTTATGGCGCAGAATGTTTGGTAAACTGAACCACTTGGAACCCTAGATAATTTCGAAAATTCAATTGTTGCGAGTTCACCAGGAGTTTGAGATGTATTTTCACTTTTGCATTTAATTTGCCATAATGCGAGGTACATCCAGAAAGTAAGTTCCGTTTCAATTTATCTCCGTTGCAGCGCTGCGATCGCAGTTCCGCACATGCGCGGGGTAGACGATCTGTATCAAGGAGAAGAAACGTGCACCATTTTGAGATCAGTGTCAGCCACATTAGCTTTGTTGTGCTTGTTTACAATGTCGGTGTTGATTGAAAATCCCGCCGCTTGTGAAATCAGATCTGTGATTCGTTTTCTGAATGCTAGGAAAGTGAAACCAATTGAAATTTATCGGCAAATTTGCGAAGTTTACGGACAAAATGCGATGAGTGATTCAATGGTGAGAAGATGGGTCCGACAGTTCAATGAAGGACGTAGTGAAGTGCACGATGAAGAACGAAGTGGGCGTCCATCTTTGGTTACAGAAGAACTGGTTCACGCGATTGATGACAAGGTATAGGAAAACCGCAAGTTTACAATTAGTGTTCTCGCTATGGAATTTCCCCAAAGCTCACGATCACTAATTCATGAAATTGTTACCGAAAAACTGAAATTTCGTAAACTTTGCTCACGAAGGGTACCAAAGATTCTTACTGAGCAACACAAAACAAAACGGATGGGTAGTGCACTTCAGTTTTTAACCCGTTATGATGAAGACGGCGAAGAATTTCTGGCACAAATAGTCACAGGAGATGAGATTTGGGTTTCTTACGACTCCCCTGAAAGTAAGCTGCAATCAATGGAATGGAGGCACACTTCATCCCCAGCAAAGGTTAAGCCGAAACAAATCTTGACACCTCGAAAAATGATGTGCACAGTGTTCTGGGACTGGAAAGGCATCTTACTCAGTGATTTCTTACCGCGTGGTCAAACAATCAAAGCAGATGTTTATTGCGAGACACTTAGGAATTTGCGCCGCGCAATACAGAATAAGCGCCGAGGATTGCTGTCAAAAGGTGTTATTTTTCTTCACGACAACGCACGACCACACATTGCAAATGTGACGAAAAACCTCCTACAGGGATTTGGCTGGGACGTGTTTGACCATCCTCCGTACAGCCCTGACCTCGCTCCTAGCGACTTTCATCTGTTCTTACATCTCAAGTCTTTCTTTGGCGGTCAACACTTCAACAATGACGAAGAGCTGAAAGAAAATGTTTTCAACCTTTTGAAGACAAGCGGCAAACTTCTATGAAGAAGATATACAAAAACTTGTGCCACGCTATGACAAATGCCTGCAAACTTTCGGCAGTTATGTGGAAAAGTAGTTTAAGAGTTGTAGAATTTTGTGCAATAAATACTTATTCTGTATCTGTAAACAATTTAATTTTATTACCAAACGGAACTTACTTTCTGGACGTACCTCGTAGAAAGAATATATACTGCATTCCACTCAAAATTCAAAATCAAGATTTCACAGCAAATACACGTTCTGAGACTCCCTGAATAAAACAATACGCTATGTTCTATTCATATGACTTTCTCGACCTCTCTGTAACAATTCATTCTTAAAAAGCTTATTTTCTATTACTTTCATGTTAATTAAGATAAATATTAGCAGAAATGGTTTTATTATAAATGAGCAGACTATCCTAAATAGCAAGTCAAAACTTCTAAAATCTGGTTGCTATGTCATTAAAATTCTAATGTATTAGCAGTTCACGAATTTCCGTATGAGTATAAAAATATACCCACTAAAAAGAATTAGCTTGAAAATGATTAATTCCACAAAAATTGTAGATATATGAGTAGATTGTACAGCTTTACTTTCTTTATCACGTATGTACAATGTACATATAGGTAGGGAAGGTATTGTATTCCACCCGAAAATCCCGTAACGAGATTTCACCAGAAATTATGTTTCAAGAATCAATAAAAAAACAAAACAAAACTAAAAATAAGTTTTTAAACAAAGTCAGTGTGCATGTATCTGTCTGTGTGCGTGTCTTATGTGTGTGTGTCTATCTGTGAGTATGCGTGTCTTGTGTGTATGTGAGTGTGTCTGCGTGTGTGTGTATGTGTCTTGTGTATATGTGTGTGTGTGGACAGCTTAACTCAAAAACACAAAGTCCGTTAAATACCGAACCTGGCATTTAAGCTTAGTATCTTTCTAAGACGCGAAACGAAGCTGCCCACATAGAAAAACATTATGTTCGCAAAAATGGTTCTAATGACTTCGATTAAACTATCGTATATTAAAAATGTTTGTGACAGTTAAAAAGTATATTTTGAATTTCCTGGAGAGCCTCTGAGGTCCTCCTTATTCTGAAAATCACTTTTGCACAACTGATAAACCGTAAGAGCGAAACTAAAGCTTGTTACACAAAAAAGTAGATCGCGTCAAAACACATTATGTCTTATACATTTTTGTTCTAGAGCTAATCGTTTTCGAGATATTCCTTATTATTTGTTTCAATTTTAAAATAATTATAGGTACTGTTCTCAAACAGGATGTCGTCCGTATTTCTTTTGTTTTACTCCTGGTCATGCAAAGAATCGAATTTCTATGGCAATCGTGTAGCGAAAGCTTTTAAAACATTTGACTTTTACTTGAGCATAGTGTATTTTCTTATCTAGATTAACATGACTTGAAAGAGAAATAATCTTCTGTAAGAACTTTGGCCGCAGAACAGCTAGAGAAAGTCATGTGAATAGAACACATACGATTTTTGTGTAGTAATGCTTGTTCGTATCTTACAGTTTATTGTTTATGCAAAAGCAATTCAGAATAAACAGGGCTTCAGCGTTATTCCTAGGAAATTCAACGTATACATTTTAATATACAGCCCCTTATGCATAATTGCTAGAGGCATTTTGGAATAAATACAAAAATTCGAAATTTTTCCGTGTGAAAGATAATTTATAGTTTCCTGAAAATCTTCCTTGAAAAATGCTGAACCTAAATATCAAATCCACCCCAAACTACCCTTTACATTGAAAAAGTTTCGAAATTTTTAATTTTCTCAAAAATGAGTCTGACTATTTTGATTAAAATACTGTATCTTAAAGATATTTCCATGGCAAATAAAATTTATATCAGGAACTTTCTGGGAATAGTCTCTAAAGACATATTTATTCAGGATGAATTTTGGTGTATTTTCGTAGCTAAGTAAACTGTAAGAGATGGACAAAAACTTATTACAGAAAAAATTTAGATATCCTTGAAACACAAAATTTATGTCTTATACGTTTTTTCGTGGAGTTGACCTTTTTCTAGAACGTCTTTGTTATTGGATTGGGTTTAAAATATTTAAAATTTTGCTACGCAAAGAAATGGGTTTCAATCCCATAGCAACCCATTTTAAAACATCTGACTATCGGTGTAGCCTGGTGTAGTCCTTTATTTCTCCTCTTTGTCTCGATTAGCATGAAGTAGATAAAAGAATGAGCTGATTAACAATAATTTGTTGCGGATTTATAGATTTTTTTTTCAAGCCACTGACGAGGAGAAGTTATGTGACTAAGTGGAGTCTAACGTTATTTATGGAAATAATGTTATAGACGAAAATTACTATTACAATGGGCTGCTTTTCCTGCGTACAAATGCGCACGATATGGGAAATGAAAGGCATTTACTAGTGAAAGCGTGTTGAAATTGCAAATGCAAACCTGATCATGTGAGTGAGATATGGTTGTCCCGTGGATGTCGGCGGATTCCAGCAATGAAAGCGAGAACTTCCTTCTAACACACAGTGTCAACAAATGCTGAGCTACACAAAAGGAAAATGCGAAGAGAGGCGAGAGCGAAATTTCAGGAAGACGTTCTGGGTAAACATGGGCTGCATTCGAAATAAAGTTTTGAGATGATGGCAGAGTTTACTTTAGGATCTTGTCTGGATAAATAATAAAATATATTCTTATAGCTGCTGCTGCCTTCAGAGCTCTCTTAGAAGCAAACTTGGGTATAACTAACAATGTATCGTTCAACTACCACATTCTAGCAGCTGAGTAATGAATACAATAGGAGCACCGCTTTCAAGCAGGAACCGTAGTTTCAGCAGACATGGCAGGCATCTGCTTGTTAACTCCAAACTACTATTATTTCACCTTTTGTAGCCTACTTCCTGTAATGCGCACTAAGAACTGTAAGCTAAACATAGCAGATCGAGAATGCATGTTGGGAAAATTCAGCCCTACTGGCCTCTTATTCCCAATATGCACTCTCGACCTGATAAGTAACTTACAGTTCGTGGTCAGCCAATTACTTTTTGAAATAGTTGATATTACAGTAAAAAAATCAAAATTGTTTTTCAATATTTTATTGAGCATTAAGAAAAAATCAGACTGCTCCATTCACATGATTTTCTCTACATCTCTGTTAACAAATTATTGTTAATATGCTTATTATAATAAGGAATATTTCGAAAACAGCCAACTGTACGAAAAAAACGTATATGGTATAAATGGTATGTTTTATCGTGATCCACATTATTTGTGTAGTAAGTTTTTGTTTGTCTCTTACGTTTATGCAAAACGCAATAAAATCATCCAGAATAAAAAGATCTTTAGAGGCTATTTCCAGAAAAGTCAAGATATACATTTTATTAGGCATGGAAATATCCTAAATATAAGAAATGTAAATCAAACCGTTAAGAGCAATTTTTGAAAAAATTAAAATTTTTGAATTGGGGGGAATTTCTAGAAAATCTTCGCGTCGCATCCTTGGAAGATACCAAACTTAAATACCAAGTTTGGTATTTAATGTTATTTACTTTTTGAGCTATGCTGTCCACACACACACACACACACACACACACACACACACACACATGGACCTCTTTCTAAAAATGTGTTGTTTTTTTGGATTCGGGAGACGGAAATATATTCTTCCTATGAAATCTCACTATCGAATGTTTGGGTGCAATGTAATACCTTCTCTATACACTATATATATATAGAATGTGTAGAGAAAGTAAAAATGAATTCTTGGTGTGAACAAATGAAAGGCTACATCCAAATTATATGGACAAAGCCTTCTTATACACTCTTTTGTTAATGCATTTTGCAATAGATTCTTTACTTGAAGTAGCACATGTCTTGGGTGTTACGTCATTTCCTAATTGTACTGTAAGTATTAATGACCTCTCAAACTCTTACTGTAAGTACTTAGAGTGCTTGTTGGCATGACATGTAAATTTAGCTTACATTACAAAAACGATCAACTTACATATCAAATATTTCAATAAATGTATTACAACGGCATATATTCCTCCAACTTCCTCCCCCAAACTCTCCCTCTGTCCTCACTTTCAACATAGGGCATACTTATGTGCAAAATAAGCAAGGCATATGCAAAGAGTGTTCAATTGGCAATACAGTGTAACCTTGAGGCTTCCCCTTCTTCCCTTCGTGCACAGTTGATTCACAAGTTGTTTACATCATCTCATAACGTAGACTGGGGGTAACACTATTAATGAGCTTTCTATGTTTTGTGGCTCAACACCGCCCAATTAGTAATATTTAATTACAATGACAATTTAGCTCAACCATTAAAGCGCCAATGCAATGGCCGAGTTTAGGCAGTTTGACCTTGGGCCCAAAATCCACGTATTTGTGTGTGATAAACAGTTTAACTGAAATATGAAACATCAGTTACAACACCTAACTTGGTAAAGTTCAGTATCTTACCAAGATACATCACGAACCTTTGCATCGCTTTGCCTTATCACACTTAATCAGTTCTTTTCGTCTTTTAGTCTTGCTGAGTTGGATTCCCTCTCTCTCTCTCTCTCTCTCTCTCTCTCTCTCTCTCTCTCTCTCTCTCTCTCTCTCTCTCTCTCTCTCTCTCTCTCCCTCTCTCCCTCTCTCTCTCTCTCTCAGAGTCAGATGGCTCAGGCGTTTCGTTTGGGACTGGCTTTCGAAAGGTCCGGGCTCGGTCCCCGTTGACCGCACACTCTAGCACTGGCGTTTTCCGTTGTTTTGCTGGGGCCCCTTAGGCGAATGGTGGGGTGCTGTATATCTACCACTGTTCTTCCTTTCTCGTTCATTCCCCTTCTTCTTCTTTCAGGTCGGTGCAGGTGCGGCTTGAGGCTTTGCAGGCAGATGGCACGATTGCTTGTTCCGAGTGAAACTGTTTCCCTGGTTTAGGCTAGATGCCGTTGTAGTGACCTCCTTTCGGCCTCCCGGCACTTGTATAGCCAGAGCTAACAACTTGTGAACTGTGTGTGTCTCTGCGCTTAGCCCCGTTTTTCCTACTTGCTGCAACCCCCCCACCTCTGACTCTCACAGCGTCTCTGTTTCTCTAACTCAGTCACATTTTCTTTACTTTTATGATTTCGTAGATTTCTTGCTCTGTTACACGTTGTGTATATTAATGTTATCTTTCTGCCACTTTCTCCAAAGATCTGTACATCGACGGAGAACAGTACTGTATAGCAAGAGCGTAGACTTTTAAAATGTTACACACTGTTAACGGAATTCACTGACATTAGAACAAAAACTGATGCGTTCCATTCACATGGCCTTCTCTACATCTTCTGTAACAAATTATTGTTAGTAAGCTTATTCTTCTCTCTGCTTCATGCTAATCGACATAAATATTAGCAGAAATGGTCTTATTACATGCTTCCTTATAAGTAGAAGAGAAATAAAGAAATACATTAGGCTGAACCAACAGTCAAATGTTTTAAAATGTGGTTGCTATGGGATCGAGGAACATTTCCTTGCGTGGCCAGGGGTGGCCAACATTCTGTATGAGAAAAGTTTAAATATTTTAAAACTGAAACCAATAAGAAGGAATATCTCGAAAACGTTCAACTCCAGGAAAAAGATTAGAATGATACTTACTGTGTGTTTTAACGAGATCTACATTTTCTGTGCAGTAAATTTTTGTCTATCTCTTACGGTTTATTAGTTATGCAAAAATCAGAAATATGCATTCAGAATAAAGAGGTTTTCAATGGCTATTCCCAAAAAATTAAAGATATACATTTTATTTGCCATATAAACATTTTAAATATAAGAGATTTTAATAATATCTCAAAAACGGTCAACTCCACGAAGAAAATGTCATAGCATAAATCGTGTGTGTTAACGAGCTCTACAAGTTTTGTGTAGTAAGTTTTTGCCTATCTCTTACGGTTTACCAGTAATGCAAAATTCCACAAAATACATCTGGAATAAAGATAAAGCTTCAGAAGCTATTTCCAGAAAACTCAAGATATACATTTTGTTTGTCATGTAAGTATCTTTAATGTACGGTCTTTTAATTAAAATCGTTAGAGCCATTATTAAAAAAATAAAAAATTTCGAAAAGTTTTCCATGTAAATGGTAGTTGTTTTTCCCCCCTTTAAAATCTTTGTTGGCACCCTTGGAATATACGAAATTTAAATAGCAAGTTTGGTATTTAACGGTATTTTCGTTTTGAGCTATGCTGTCCAGAGCCACACACACACACACGCACACACATGGACCTTTTTCTAAAAACATCTTTTTGATTCAGGGGAAACAAAACATGTACTTTTGGTGAAATCTGTGTATGGAATTTTTGGTTGCAATACGATACCCTCTGTATGCACTATGTACATAATACGTGTAGAAACATCTCCCTGTATCCAAGTTCTAGCTTTTATCCTCTTCTCTGTCATCCTAATCAAATTCCTCCAGACCCAATTTCCCATTCCTCTTTCACTAATTTTCAGCCATTTAAGTCTTCCTCTTTCACGGGAGTTCCATTCTAAAACTTGTTTTGGTAATCTTATCTCAGGCATTCTGCGGACATGCCCCTATCATTCTAACTGTTTATAAAATCTAAAATGAAATTTTGAACTTTCATGGCTTGTCTTATCACTTTGTGAGAGACTTTTTTTCTAACTTAGATAGGTATCTAATGGATCTTTTGAAACGGTCCATTTCGGTAGATAATAATTTAAATTCCTATTCAGTATCCAAGTTTCTGCTCCATAATTAACGTATTTCTAATTATTGATTTATATATCTGTAATTTGGTTTCTAAAGTTGTCCCATAACACTCCATTCCGCATTTTCAGCCTGAGCTATAACTGTTTGGTCATCTGCGTAACTTAGCGTATAAATTATGAACTATATGTGTATTCCGATATATCTGCAATTATTTTTCCAATTTTTAGAGCTTGTTTTATAAAGATGTTGAAAATGTTTGGTTATAAACTTCATACCTGACGCAAACCTTTGGTAACTAAACATTTCTCTAATATGTTTTTCCCAATCCTAATTCTATATTATGGATTTATATTTAGTCTATATCTATATATGAAATGCAGAATAACTATGGTTTGCCCAATTTAGAATGGGACGCTGAGAACCGCAGCAGAGCGTCCATAAATAACACGCCATTTCATTTTTACCATGGCTTGCTCTAAAACTTCCCATAATTTCTTGAAAGCTAAATCTACCAAACAGAAAAAGAAATGTTGTTTCTTTGTATAACAATTATATACCTATTAGTCCCATTAATTCATACGATAAAAAATCTGATGTGTTCCATTTTCTACAGCACTATAACAAATTATTGTTAAAAATCATATTCTTGTATTTTATGACAATCGAGATAAACATTAGTAGAAATTGTCTGTTTACTTGCTTCCTTGTAAGTAGAAGGGAAATAAGGGAATACACTAGGCTAAAACGATAGTCAAATCTCTTAAAAGCTGGTTGGCATGTGGTTGAAATCTATTTCTATGCACGGCTAGGAGTTTACAAGTTTTCATGAGAGAAAAGTATTTTAAATTAAACAAATAACAAGGAATATCTCAGAAATGGTCAATTCCACGAAGAAAAACTTATATGACATATATTGTGTGCCTTAACGTGATCTACATTTTTTGTGTAGAAAAATATGTCTATTTCTTACGGTTTACAAGTTACGCAAAATTCATTCAGAATAAAGAGATCTTTTTCATTATAGCCATGTTTCAGAAAATCAAAATTTTCGGACATTTTTTCCATGTAAAGAGTAGTTTGGGGTGGGGGATTTTTCTCAAAATCTTCGTGTCGCAACCCTGTAATATACTAAACTTAAATACCAATATTGGTATTTTACCGATTTTTCTTTTTAGACTTTATGGTGTTCACAGACAAACAGACCACTTTCTAAAAAATACTATTTTTGGATACAGGTGACTCTAAGCCGCGCATTTCCGGTGAAATCTTGGTATCAATTGTTTGGTGGAATGCAGTACCTACTCTATACACTGTTTACATAGTACGTGTAAATAAAGTCATCGATTTCGATGAATTGTGACAGTGCCTAGCGGCCATAATCGCCATACGTGTGTGAGCGGCTTGCATCGGTTGTTATTACGTGCATTGTTACACCTACGTAAGCGGACACGTGCGCCGTCGACGAGTACTTCAACATCGAAGCTCCGATTGTTGCGTCTGTGTGAGTTTGTAATATCTGCGGTTGTTTGATTACTTCTGGAAGTTTCTTACACATCATCAACAGGTATCTATTCTCCATCCAGCCTTACTTCGCCGCCAATGTGAGCAAAAGCAACATGTTGCAAGGCTATGATTGGCTGCTCAACTTTTCCTGTTTTTCTCCATTACAATATAGTTACTTTTAAATTGCCGAGAGCAATGTCGTATTACACTACGCAATGTCTAAATAGTGTAGTATGAATGATTAAGAAACAAAATTATATCTTTATGTAAGCATGCATATGCATTATACAGTTCGTTTCTAACAGTTGCTTCTAGTCAATAAGTAATGCGGAAACATGTAGTGCCAGTGTACTGACATATAAGCAAGAAAACAATTATTATTCCTCATGCATTTATAAGTTTAGTGAGAGTACCTTTACTTTGTATTAAATAATATTCTTAGCTTAGCGGCAGAATGTATGTATGTTTCCCAAAGCAACATAAAATGTGTAAAACTTTTAAATTAGCTGAGGTGCGACATCTTGTGCCAGCAGCTGACAAGTGACAGTCGAAAGTGCAGTGCATGTGTGTTACACATTGTTACGGATGAATGGTGGACATTGTTGTTGGCCCACTGTGATGATTCAGACAGCAATGACTCGCATCCTGAAGTTCCATATTCAGGTAACTTTCTGCTTTGTGACAGTATACTGAAGAAAAGCGCTGTGCAAATGTGATTGCTAAAATTCGCATAAAAACTGTTGGGAAATTTCAAAACAACATGGATGCATCTTACAACTCTCGTAGAAAAGCAATAAACAGCATTTATGCTTATCACCTATTCAACAATAACCTGAAGTTGCTCGTATTGAAATACATAACTGTAGGAAGGCATCTTTAGAACGGGAAGTCTGCATTTCTTTGCTATCGTTCTTGTTTTACTCCTGACCATGGGAGGCGAACGGAATTTCAATGACAATTTTGTATAGCGTCAGCTTTAAAAACCTTTGACCGTCACTTTAGCCTAGTGTATATCTACTTATCACGTACTGAGCAATAAGACATATTTATCTTGATTAACATTATGTTGGTAAAAGAATAATGTTTTGTAAATAAAGTTGATTTGTATAACAAATAGAGAAAACTCAATGGGAAACATCAACATTTCCTGCGTGTACTATGTGCATAGCGCATTGCATTCCACCCAAAAATTCCAAGTCGAGATTTCCCCGGAAATATGTGTTTTTAGGTCCCCTCAGTCCACTTTCACTTTCTTTACACATACTATACATATGTAGTTAGAGAAGGTATTGTATTCCACCCAAAATTTCGATTCGAGATTTCACCGAAAATATGTTTTGAGGTCCCCGATTCCAAAAAGCATTTATAGAAAAAGGTCCGTGTGTGTAGGTGGGTGTATCAAACTTGGTATTTAAGTTTACTTTCTTCCAGTAAAGATTTTCAAGAAAACCCCCTACCCCCAAACTATCCTTTATATGGAAAAATTATCAAAAATTTTGATTTTTTCAAAATGTCTTTAATGATTTTTATTAAATTATCATATATTAAAGACATTAAAATGATAAATAAGGTATATTTTTTAATTTCCTGGGAACAGCCTTTGAAATCCTCTTCATTCTAGATAACCTGACTATAACAGATACTACACCAAAAATGTAAACCTCATCAAAACACACAGCTTAGATCCTTTACATTTTTGTTGTAGAGCTAACCGTTTTCAAAATTCTTTGTTATTGGTTTCAATTTTATTGATTTTTTCAAACAAGAAGCAATCGCTATTACTTTTGTTTCATTCCTGGCCATGCAAAGAAGTCAATTTAAATGACAATTGAATAGCGACAGGTTTTATAACAGTTGAATAAGCCATGTGAAAGGAACACATCAGATTTTGGGATAAATTTTCCTCTAAAAGTTGATAGCTGTGCTGAGAATAGCAGTTTCAGCTGTTGCAAACTATGTGACTATCTGCTTCTTCCACACATTGCAAATTTCTTCCTAAGATTTTACTGTAAATAAAATTTTATTCAATTAACATTTTGGACTATAAATTGGATTGCCATTAATTTTGGAAAGATATGTATGATCCTTTTCTGAGAAATTATTGAGGATAGTTGAATGAAATATGGGGTTAATAAAATACTTTGTGTTTTATGATGTTAATAAAATGGTTGCTTAATTTAATAAAATAATTAATGATACATTTCCAACAATATGTCATCATAAAGAAAATATATCATCGTTAAAAAAAAACATTTGGTATAATTTTAGTTCAATCAAATTATAGTTTGTGTGCCTATATCCTCTAAAATGTTTGCTGTGATATCTTAAATAGGTTCCGGCGGTCATGAAGTTAGCAAATTTAACTTTAGATATTACATAAGATATTCCGCCGTTCCTTAAAAATAATAGGTTTAGCCTGTTATTTTACATTTTCAAATACTTTGAATCAAATAGCAAGTTATACATTTATTGTTGCAGTAAGGAAATAAATACATTTCCATCCATTTACGCAGCCCGTTGAGATTTGGCATAATTGAATGATAGCGAAGTTATCAACACAAGACTTTATTTACAAAGTTACAGTACCTTACGCTATTTCTTAACTAATCGTCATTGCTATCAAGGTATTTATTTATTGTCACGTGGTACCGGTTTTGCAACGCAGATGTTGCGCTCCTTCACCGCTAAGTTCACTACCACTTAAAGGCTTCATGACTGGGAACATTTTTCTATTCAAAAAGTCATGTACGGTGTCCAAAGTGAAAACCCGATTTTTCTAAATTCTTTTATCTTACAGTTGCTTTAACTCCTCCATAACGATTGATGAACTTCCACTCTGGTCTTTGTCATACACACTTGTTCTTCCTTGATTACTCTAAATTATGCGCCATTTCCTCACTGTCGAGTCGTTCATTGTATTATCACTACACACTTGCGTTATTTGCCTATAAATTTGGATTGGCCGAACATTTTCTGCAATAAAAAAAACGAATAAGTTCTTTGGCGGAAGAAAAGTATAAAAAATCTGATGTGTTCCATTCACATGACTTTCTCTATATCTCTGTAACAAATTATTGTTAAAAAGCTTATGCTTCTATTTACTTCATACTAATCGAGAAAAAATCAGTAGAAATAGCCCTATTACTTGCTTCCTTTTAAGTAGTAGCGAAATAAGGGAGTACCATAGGTTAAAGTGATAGTCAAAAGTTGGTTGCTATGTGGCTGAAGTTCCATGTATGGCCTGGAATTGTTAAATTCCTGTATAAGAAAAGTATGTTTCTTAAAGCTGAATCCAAAAAACAAGGAGTGTCTCAAAAACGATAAACTCCACGGAAAAAAATGTATATGCTTTAAATTTTTTGTGTTGTAAGTTTTTTTACATCTCTTACGGGTTATCTAGCAGTTATGCAAAATACCGTAAAATTCATCCAGAATAAAGTAGTCTTCAGAAACTATTCCCAGAAAATTCAAGATATACATTTTTTTTGTCGTGTTAATATTTTTAATACACGAAATTTTAATCAAAATCGTTAGCCATTTTTTAAAAAATCAAAATTTTCGAAAAAAGTTCCATGTAAAGGGTAGTTTGGTGAGGTGGAATTTTTCTCAAAATCTTCGTGTCGCATTCCTGGAAGATACCAAACTTAAATACCAAGTTTGATATTTTACCGACCTTTGGTTTTTGAGTTATCGTGTTCACAGACACACGGACACATAGACACACACACATGGACCTTTTTCTGAAAATGCTTTTTTTTTTTGGATATCTTTTAGGGTCCCCTAAATTTCCGGTGAAATCTCGGTATCGAATTTTTTGGTGGAGTGCAATACCTTCTCTATACACTATGTGCATAGTACGTATAGAGAAACTAAAAAAAAAAAAAAAAAACGGTACCACGTGGCAATAAATGCCTTGATAGCAATGACGATTACGTTGAGAAATAGAGTAGCTTTGTAAATAAAGTTTTATGTTGATAACTTTAGTTATGCCAAACCGCCACTTTCTGGATGGCCTTCGTGTTAAGAAATGCAACTGGATATCCAAATCTCAGTTCACCAATAGCCTAGACAAGTATAGTAATTCTCTGAATTTAATTCAAGAAAGTAATTGCCTAATTAATTATGCTTGAGAAAAGTATAAAAGGTAAAGATTGGTGTTAGAAATGGTTATCGTAGAGTTACACCCCATGGCAATGGGAATGCTCATTAGAAACTCACCCACATCAAGAACGTGAATGTTCTAATTACTTCATTTCGAGTACAGTTTTACCCTTTCCACCATCGTGGAACAGAAGGGCAATAACAACAATTGCTAGCATACTCATTTTCCGCTACATTTAAAGCGACTGCGCTAACTGCATTCTGAATTATGGCAATGTTAATTAACTAGTGCGTCTCAGGAAAACAGAAAAACTGTTGTACTGCTGTCTAATGCACTTGGCTTTAAACTCTGAAATGGGAAAATATACTGCATGTACGCAGTAGTTTAACTTAAAGGGATATGCTGCAAAAAATTAAGTCAACCACCGGCAGTTTTAATGTTTGGCATACGCCTTACACTGCGTTTCACAGCTGTACTCCAGCTCTTAAGTGCCTAGATTTTCAGTTCTTTTAAATTGCTACGAATACGAGAGCCATCCAGAAAATGACAGACAATTTGGCATAACTAAGCAATAACGAAAATAATCAATACCAATTTTGATTTACAAAGTTACAGTGCCTAACTCCATTTGTCAAGGCAATCTACATTCTGCCGAGACATTTATTGTCATGTGGTACCAGTTTTTCAATGCTGATGTTATACTTTTCTAC
This sequence comes from Hymenopus coronatus, assembly GCA_030762935.1. Taxonomy (NCBI): domain Eukaryota; kingdom Metazoa; phylum Arthropoda; class Insecta; order Mantodea; family Hymenopodidae; genus Hymenopus; species Hymenopus coronatus. Next base: position 90,335,268 of record CM060883.1, read on the forward strand.
CGCTAAAGAATTTATGAGTTTGGCCAATGGAATTTTATAGGCAAATAACGCAAGTGTATGCTGATAAAGCAACAAACGAGTCTTCAGGGAGGAAATGACCCAACATTTACGAGTGATTAAGGATGAACCAGTGTTTACGATAAAGACCGAAATGGAAGTTCATCAATTATTAGGGAGGAGTTGAAAGAAAATGTTGATAAAAGAATTAAGAACAACCAGTGTTTCACTTTGGACACAGTACATGACATTTTAGATGGAAAAGATTTCCCAGCCATGAAGACCTCAAAGTAACAGTGGTGACATCTTGACTCAGATCTTTAGCGGTGAAAGAGAACATCTGCATTTAAAAACCGGTACCACGTGACAATAAATACCTTGATAGCAATAACGATTACGTTGAGAAATAGAATAAGGTAATTTTGTAAATAAAGTTTTGTGTTCTCATATTTCTAATAGAAAACAAAAATTGTAAAGCTACGTACAGACAAAATCAAGGATGGTTAGAGGTACCTCATTTGTTGTGAAAGTTCCATTTTAATACTGGCTTCTCATAATTGAATTTCTTAGTCTTTTGGACATTAAAATAATATTTTAAATGCAGTGAAAAAGCTAAATCAATATTTACTACATGTAATAGTCAGAATAAGTCATGGAATTTCATAACAGTTTTTAAATAGAGAAAAGTTTTGTTATAACACTTTTAAACATACTTCAAAATTGACCTATTCTATAGTAGTATACTATTTAACTAGAGCAAAAGTCGAAATTTATCAATGAGTTAATAAAGCTACTTTTGCACCAAATTGAATACAATACTTTATTTCATTATTTAAAGAAATACGTTTTAATGCAGGAAATAGTTATAATATTGCATATTAAATCTTATAACAATGTACAACTTTAATTTTATTCCTATTCATTTCATGAACTTGATTGTTGTTATGGTAACCATTGTAGTTAATGAAATCAATAAATAAAATTATGCAGAATCTGTTTTTGGTGGTCCTATTGATTATGATACTATTGATATGCGTATCCAGATTTATGAAGTTGGTGTTAGCTATTAACAAATGAGTTTGTCGAAAAAAATGTCAGTTCGTGTGAGAATATGGCTCCTCAACTCAATGTTAAAAATTGTACAAATTGTCGGATAACTAAAGATTTCCTTTAGAATGTCCTGTATGATTTATGGTTGATCTCATACTTAACCTTTGTACGAGTAAGGTTGTAGAACTCATACTTAACCTAAAAGTTAGAATTTGTTTTCGTGTATGACTTGTTGGCAATAATCAGTAGCAGAATGTCCTCTTTTTTCGAAGATTTTATTGTACTCGAGGATAACAATATACTAACATTTTTGAAAGGGAAATGAATATTTCTTAAGAGTTATGACGTAATTTATAAAGGGCATTGTAACACGTTGCTGTATATGAAAATACATAATGACGTATTATTTACTTTATACGAAAATAAACAGTAGCATTTGCAATAGAAAAGTATCAATTAAAGACCTTCTTTTGAAACGGAAGTAGGTAATAAGAAAGTTGATACATTTTATAAAGTTGATAATTTACTTTACGTAGTTTTCAAAGCCATTGTTATACTTTTCTACCACCAAAGAACTTGCTCGTTTTCTTCAATACATAAATTGTTTGGTCAATTGAATATTAAAGGCAAATAATGCAAGTGTATGGTGATAATTCAATGAACGAATCTTCATTGAGGAAATGGCGCATAATTTACGAGTGATCAAGGAAGAACCAGTATGCACGACAGAAGTTCATAAATCATTATGGAGAAGTTGAAAGCAAATGTTAATAAAAGAGTTAAGAAAAACCGATGTTTCACTTTGGACAACGTACATGGCTTTTTCGATGGGAAAAATTTCCCAGCCATGAAGACCTCAAAGTAACAGTGCCATCTCGGCTCAGATCTTTAGCGGTGAAAGAGTGCAACATCTGCGTTGAAAAACCGGCACCACGTGATGCTAAATACGTCGATAGCAATGACGATTACATTGAAAAATAGAGTAAGGTAAAGTAACTTTGTCAAGAAAGTTTTGTGTTGATAACTTTCGTTATTGTTTATTTATGCCAAATCGTCTGTTACTTTCTGGGTGACCCTCGTATTATCTATGAAACGGAAATGTAGCGTAAATTAATTTATTTTATTTAAACCAAATACTATTCGAACAGCGCAGAAACCATTATTATTCAAGAATTGTAACATTTTTCTCAAGGTCATCCGTAATACTATTGTTGGGCGGACATAACGCTCTTCCGTCAACTTACAAACACTTTGCAAAACGCTCCGTATGAGGCTGTCTTTACTCTTCGGCCGAAGCTAAACATTGCCCCTTGAAGAAGCACCTTGAAGGTATACGTTATGGAGAGAGAACAGGGTTTTCTAAATAGTTGGTTTTGTTTGTAGTTTCCCTGGCACATATGCACAACATACATAGAGAAGGTATTGCATCCAAAGCTTCATCGGGAATACATGTTTTGAGACCCCCTGAATCGAAAAGAAGCATGTTTAGAAACATATTCGTATATGTGAGTGTGCGCGTGTCTGTGAGCAAGCATAGCTTAACTTGGTATTTAAGATCAGTATTTACTTAACATGGGACTCGAAGATTTTTAAGAAAATTCCCCCTTTACATGACCAGTTTTCAAAATTTTTGAATTTCTCAAAAAATGGATGTAATTGAATTAAAATACCATATGTTTAAGATATATTCATGGCAACGATAAGTATTTCTTGAGTTTTCCGAGAATGGTCTCAGGAAACCTCTTCAGTCTGGATGACTGTGTTTATCTGCTAAACCATAAGATACACAAAAATAATATACAAGTCGCCATTAGTTGTTCCTTTTTTCTTTTTCCTTTTATTCATTTATTTTTATTGTAGCGTAAACCGTTTCCAAGATATTCCCTGTTATTGGTTTACATTTTAAATGACTGATACTTTTCTCAAACGGGAAGTCATCTTTCGTCTCATTTATCTTTTGTTTTACTCCTCTTCACAAAGCGATCAGTTTTTGTGTGTGTGTGTGTGTGTTTTTTACGATTTGACATTCGCTTACCCTTAATTCTCTTCTGCGTAGAAGAATCAAATTCTCCAGTTTTGCTAATGTTAATTTCTATTACCACGACTCAGATAAAAGAATGGCCTTTGGCAACAATCATTTTTAGAGAAAGCCTTGTGAATGCAATACGTCAGATTACTTTAATTGTGGTTAATGCAGGCTCTTAACTGAGACAGCACATGTCGTGTCACGAGGTTAAAAGTTATTTAAAAGGAACATATAAATTATAGCCAATATAATATAATTTATATTTAGAAAAATGGCATTGGAAAAATACATTGGAAATGGCAAGGAAAGAAACGTTTTAAAACAAGGCTTACAAGGCAAGGACAAACAGTTGTCACGAGCTGACAAGCGACCCAGGTAGCGTAGTACCGTTAAGGGAAGGACACTGATCTGAAGGGGTGAGGTACCTGCCCGAGGGTGGACATAGCAAGGAAGAGAAACAATCCTGTTGGGGGAGCGACACTTTTGGCACCAACTATGGAAGAGTGGCAGAGATAAGTGTGATATTTGGGTCCAAGGTGGATTCCATCCGACTACATATGGCCATGACGGAAATGTTGTTAGTTTAATACGGACGAAATCATTAGCCCTAGAAGACGCCTAGGACATACGTAATACCTGAGTCCGCGGTTGAAAGGAACGGTCTACATTCAGCCGCGATAGAAACAGTGTTTATTTGATGCGTCAGAAGACGGTCGAAAACACTATAGAACGATAGGCGTTGTCGCGTAAAACGTAGATGAAAAGGGAAACATTTAGGAGGAATGCGTGTGTGTTCGACGGGAGAAAAGGCCGAACAAAATGAATAAATGAGTTCAATAACAATCTGGAACTCCAAGAAAATCACTTGTGTTTTACCACACCTGAGAAAGATTCCATACCAACAAAATCCTGAGCTAGGACACCCACATCTCCACACCATTCCTTAATATTCAAAACCTGTACGGGGATACGAACCCGCTACCCGTATAATACGTTACCGCCGCAAGTGGCACCCATCATGTGATGACACAAGTGTGATCTGATAAGAGTAGCAGCTGAACGTGAAAGTCGAACTTCGAGGAACGACCGCAAACGCAGAAGTCGTGGACCTGTCCACAGCAGGACAAATAGCACTACACTAGGAACAGCGCAGAATGATGAGGATCCGGAGAGGCCCTGGATGACTCCAGAACCGCGAGGAAACAACTGGAGGACACGACCACGTGAATGGCAAAGTAAGTGGAACAATTTATACCCTAGGTAGAAAGGAAAAGAAAAAAAAATGTGCCACGAGAACCACAAAGTGCGTGTGTAAATAGTATTAAGAAATAATAAAATTGTACACCGAGACAGTTAAGAGAGCAAGATGGATAAATCTGTAGAGAACACTAACTTAGATGATAAATGTAACAAATGTAGAGGCAGAAATTAAGGTAGAAGACAGACAATTTGTAGGTCGGACACAAAATTCTGATCAAAATGTAATTGGCATGCTACAACAAATGTTTGTTTGATGAGAGGAAAAATTAGACAGGCAAATTGAGGCAATCTTTCAAAAATCGGATTGTGAAATTGAGACAATCGTTCAAAAAGCAGAAAGTTGACTCAAGCCAAACATTCAAGAATCAGAAAGTCACTATGAGACAACTAGTTAGAAATTATAATGCAACTGGAGGAAATCTATCCATTATTAGAACACAAACTAGAAATGCAAAATCAGTCGATAGGGCACAAATCAGAGAAATTTGCTGAGCAACAAAATGAAACAGAGAGGGACACAAATAGGTAGGCAAAGCCACCGCCCGTAAGTGAAATTGAATCTATATCTCTTATGGCATGCCACATTCCCCGCGAAATTAAAAATGACTTGATTTCTGCAAATCCAAGAAAAAAGAGGAAAGCTTCGGAACTAATGACTGCATGTTAGAGTAGGTGGCACGAGCAAAATCGCAATAAGCACCCGAAAAGAACGTTCTCTGAAAGGGACGGGGCACGAAGACGCGAAGAGGCGAACGTAACGGGCAAAATGATAATTGTTCACCGCGAAGCTTTAACAGTAACACGTGAAGCGACCACCGGAGCGCGCCAACACCCGAGTAGAGGTGGGGCGAGGGGGAATGAAATGTGTTTAGGCAAATTTGCATAAAATGTAGGAAATGTCACAAAAATAATGAATATGTATAAGGATCTTCAAATAACATAAATATAGGAAGAATATTAGTGGTAATTGTGCTAGAATAAAATTTATAAAATAGTATAAACTTATAAAATCTCAAAAACGCCTCTATAGACTTTGATGTAACTATTTTATGTTTAACATATTTTATTGACAAACGAAGTGTATCTCTTGAATGTTCTGGGAGTAGCCCCTGAAGACCTCTTCATTCTGGATGACATTTGTGTATCTGACAAACCGTAAGCGATATACAAAAACTTACTGCACAAAAAATGTAGATCGTCTTTAAAACACATAATTTGTGTCACACCGTTTTCTAGTTATTCGGGATTATTAGTTTCAATTTTAGCAATTTCAACTTTTCTCAAACTGGAAGACATCTTTCCTCTATTTTCTCCTTTGTTTAGTACTGCAAGCAAAAAGATTAGAACTCAAGTGTATCACATAGCGATCATCTTTTAACGGATGAGACTATCACTTTAGCCTGTGCATTCACTTATTTCCCTTCTACTTACAAGGATCTAGTAATAAGATTAATTCTGCTTATGTTTATCTTAATTAGCACAATGAAGATAACAGAATAAAAGGCTTGTTTGCCGAACAGCTATTTAAATTTGGTATCTACCAAGGATACAACATGATGTTCAAAAAAATCCCCCACCCCAACTACCCTTTACATGGAACATTTTTCGAAAATTTTGTTTTTCTTAAAAATGGTTCTAACGATTTTGATTAAAATAGTACATATTAAAATATTTACCTTACAAATAAAATGTATATCTTGAATTTTCTGGAAATAATCTTTGAAGACTATTTTATTTTAGATGAATTTTACGGAATTTTGCATTACTAAACCGTAAGAGATGGACAAAAACTTACCACACAAAAATGTGCAGCACTTTAAAAAACAAAATTTATGTTATATGTATTTTGTTTTTTCGTGGAGTTAATCTTTTTGAGTTAATCCTTGTTTTTGATTCACCTTTAAAGAACTTACACTTTTCTCATACAGGAATTTGTCAACTCCTGTCCATACAAATAAATGAATTTCAGTCACAAAGCAACCAGCTTTTGACTATTACTTTAACCTATGGTACTCCCTTATTTCGCTTCTACTTACAAGGGAATAAGTAATAAGACTATTTCTGCTATTTTTTTTTTTCTCGATTAGCATTAAGAAATAGAAGCATAAAATTTTTAACAATAGTTTGTTGCAGAGAAATAGAGAACGCCATGTGAATGGAACACATTAGATTTTTTTTAACATGGTTTGTTGGATATAGCAGGTTTTGATAATAAGCTACATTACTAATCATTTTAAATCTTGCTCATTTTCACCAACTGAATTACTGAATGTTGTATTCCGATGACTCAATTTCGCAACACGGTTTCATGCAATACCTTCGTCATGATATGTGATGATTTGTCCAATTTCACAGCATTCATCTTCAATGAATGCTGAATGCAAAATATCTACAAGGAATCTCAAGTGGTGTAATGAGAAAAATACGCCATATTAACAATGAATACTAATGTATTATTGACACTAATATATAATAAAGCAGCAGATAATACAAAAATAAATGTTCTTACTGTTCTCTTTCAATTTTGTGATGTCCATATTGGACTGCTTTATTCCGTGCTGTTTCTGGTGTACAAACGAACAATATTCGACATTTTGTATGTTGTCTAAGACCGCTGTAACTAAACTGACTCACAACATGGCTCGTATAAATGAAGTGCTCTCAATGATTGGTTAGTGGAATTGGCAGGTTTTGAAATACACGCAGCCTTTTCCGAGGATATGGCACGTTCTGAAACGAATTGTTATCTTTGCAGTGCATTTTAAATGGGATATTTATTGAACTTGAAAATACACTATTAAAGATATAACAAAACTCAATATTTTAAAACATGTAAGTGGTAGATTTTGATTATAAAACTCTCACATGGGGAAAGTGTTCATAATTCCTTATTTTATTAAAACAGACTTGATGATTTCAATTAAAAAGTTTTTCTAAGTTTGTGCTACTCGTCTTTTGGTCTCTTTGTCCATTTTACAGGCGAACGCCACTATTAACCCCGATATATGTACATATTCATCCGCAAAGTATAATTCAGTCCCTTCGAGTCTGATTGTGTTGGTGCTTATTGGTTAAGCGTTCCGTCTTACGGAAATTCATTTCCAGTCGTTGCTTTGCGGCGTTCCCTTAAATCAAGGAGTATATGCTGCAGCTGCTTGAGAGAGAGATACAAAATAGTACAACGTCGTCTGCAAACCATATATTTCTCAACATCCGGCACTTGTTGCTCAAAAATGTCTTCCAATACGCAAGTGAAGAGCTTCGGGGAGATGGAGTCGCCTTGTTTTACTTCCCTGCTGAGATTGAAAGCTTGACCCAGTTTTATTTCCCCCTTACATACTTAGTTTCTACCACTTGATTACCAAATGTCTGTAAGATGCTGGGATCAAATTCTCTTTTGTAACCCCGAAGTTAGCGTGAACTCTTCCGTCTTTTCTTTAATTTGATTGAGCGTTTTAATGTGGACCACTGTAACAAAGGGAGAACCTGCTTGTTTACAAAGTTGTTTTTGTCTAGAGTCTAGAACCTTTTCACCGGATGGATTTGTCCTCATGTAAACAAAGCACAACATATACTCCTCCGCTTTCTTGCTCTGATTGGAGGGTAACAGGACTACTTTCCTAACGACGTGGTGCCAAGGCAGATAACGGTGTGGAACCTTGGAACTGTCATCGCTTTATTTCTGCCGGTTAACCTTTTCGCGGGATAGTTTGCAAACATGCTACTGATTGGATAACAATTGCGTATTACAATCCTCACAGAGGATATAAATAAGAAATATAAAAATCACTATACGAAAATAAGTACAAAAAAGCCCCTAATATCAAAATCGGAGCTTTTTCCTCCCCTCGCCCCTTCATCGGCTAAATACTTACCGTTTACCCTTAGTGGTGATGTCTGCCAATATCTGGGAAGTTGTGTGGCGTACCTTTATCCTCACGATCAACAATGATATTCTTACAGTTTGTTTTCCGGAATTCGAAATCAATGTTCAGTAATAGCTTATAAAAATATATCTGTTTGAACGCAGGAAGGTCGGAGTCACCGTTCATAAACATAAGTAGTTTCTTGAATGTAAGTGCCTCATTAATGTGGAAGAAATGGTGAACTTTTTGACACAACGCATTCCTAACAAATTCGTCACACTGAACTTCTAGCACAGGGTTTTACGTTACCAGGTGTGGTTAAGTTGCGTGATTTTAACCTTCACTGCGCGCGGAATTCATACTTAATGCACACATACATCTGCAAACTCCACTAAAATGTTAACAATTAAAAATTATGACTTTTTAACCACTCGTTAAATATCTGCGATGTTTACAAACTGCGTTTGTTCGGTCATGATGGCTTAGGTTCTAATGACTTCTTCCTGCTTCCAAAGCTCACCAGCAGAAGGTAGACTGCGCATCCTGTTTGCTCATTTTCTAATTAAGTCCAATTTGATTGCTCACTTTAGATTAATTTTGCTGCAACTCTATATAATAACACGTTAAACATACCGTTGTTACATAATATAGAGGAGATCCAGTAGTTTTTGTTTGTGTTCAGCGAACTACTTTGTAACCGATGTACTTGTAATACGCCACAGCAGCCAATGAACGTGCACTTGATTCCCTTTTGTGCACGTGTCTCTGTTTATATGAGGACTATTCATTCGGTGAAAATGTCTGTGTTTGTTAGTCTTCTTGTGACTATCATTGTAAATAACTTATATAGGTCAGCTTTAAGCTAATGGCTTTATAAATGCTCAGGTTGTTTTTGGATCTCTCTTGTGCAGTTATGTTAGATTTCTACTGCTCAGGCATGTCTTCCGTTTCCAAAATCTTGCTGAAAGATTCGATGATTGGTTTTGTTAGAGGTTCTCTCCTTGTTTAAAGTATTCATTCCAAATTTTATCTTTCCCATTGTCCTCTAGTTATTCATTCCGCATTCGTATTTTTAATTTCAATATACAGAATTGGTGGAGCTTCGACTACTTTGTCTGCTTTATTTCTCCAGTATCCATTGTTTTCCTTGATTTACGTGGTTCTTTGCTTTCGTGATTGTCTTATTATCTTCCAGTATTTGTTGTATTAACGCTAAGAGCGGTCGAAACGTGCCACTCGCTCTTTCGTAAGCCACACCAGTGTGGCGACGAGAATCTCGTGCTCACGAGGGAGGCGACTCGAGTATTCTCGTAGCCATAGGTGAAGTAGGTTGACGAACAAACTGAACACGTGATTATTGCGGTCCGGATTTTTAAGCTGTAAGCTATTTTTCTCTTATAAGTAGGATAGAAGGCTTCAAAGTGTTTCAAGCCATTTTGATGCTAATGCGTGAACCTAATTAAAACAACAACAACTACATGGGACACTAGGACTTAAAACTCGTTCAATAATTTTTTTTAAACCTGAGTAGAAAATGTATCAATTTTGTGTTCAATTCATTTTAATTACAATTTTATTTAACAATTCGTTTCGTTTTGTTTTGAGTGTGCATATGAGGTTAGCCAGGGAAATGAATTATCCTAATTTTTATCTGAACATAGAAATTGCGTGTATCAAATATACGCCAGTGACATCTTGTGTTGAAACATTTTTCTGCCTATAGGAAATATTTAAAAAACAACAGAAAATTTGGAAATGTGGTTGGTTGTGTACAGCACCAGTGCTGAAATGGGAAGTTTGTTTTATTTGAATGTTATATTTTAAAAAGACATGCTGAATTTTTGTAGTTCAAATGCTCTAGCGCGAGTACACTGTGTAATAAACTGCCTTAAATTACAGCGCATATTATTAGCATACTTCCGTGAAGTAATACATATTTTAATCTGTATTAGGTTATAAAAGGCGTTGTCGTCATCGACTTCCTTAAATGTGTATGAAAATTGTTAAAACCCTTTAAAAAGGCCAGGAACATTACTAAAAACTAGGAAAATTGTTTAAAATCTTAAAGATATTAATAGAAGATAATAAAAGGCTAAAACTGCATTTATAAAAAGCTAAAATCCCCGAACCCTAGCAATATTTCAAGATGATTCATCGTTTAACAAGGACATTATCCAAACACGTTCACAGAAAAAAGAAGAAAAAAAAACTGTTTGAATCAGCGATATTAATCGTTAATGACATACCTACACTCTAAGTTGCTATGTATGAACATGTTGAGACTACAACCGAAAATAGAATTACTTCTTGCAATTCGTTTTTATCCCTTTGTCCAGCGTGGGCTATTTAAATATCATCCTTATCCTGGTGGGCTATTTAAATATCATCCTTATCCTGGTAGGCTATTTAAATATCATCCTTAGCCTGGTGGGCTATTTAAATATCATCCTTATCCTGGTGGGCTATTTAAATATCATCCTTATCCTGGTGGGCTATTTAAATATCATCCTTATCCTGGTAGGCTATTTAAATATCATCCTTATCCTGGTGGGCTATTTAAATATCATCCTTATCCTGGTGGGCTATTTAAATATCATCCTTATCCAGCGTGGGCTATTTAAATATCATCCTTATCCAGCGTGGGCTATTTAAATATCATCCTTATCCAGCGTGGGCTATTTAAATATCATCCTTATCCAGCGTGGGCTATTTAAATATCATCCTTATCCAGCGTGGGCTATTTAAATATCATCCTTAGCCTGGTGGGCTATTTAAATATCATCCTTATCCAGCGTGGGCTATTTAAATATCATCCTTAGCCTGGTGGGCTATTTAAATATCATCCTTATCCTGGTGGGCTATTTAAATATCATCCTTATCCTGGTGGGCTATGTAAATATCATCCTTATCCAGCGTGGGCTATTTAAATATCATCCCTATCCTGGTGGGCTATGTAAATATCATCCTTATCCTGGTAGGCTATTTAAATATCATCCTTATCCTGGTGGGCTATTTAAATATCATCCTTATCCAGCGTGGGCTATTTAAATATCATCCTTATCCTGGTAGGCTATTTAAATATCATCCTTAGCCTGGTGGGCTATTTAAATATCATCCTTATCCAGCGTGGGCTATTTAAATATCATCCTTAGCCTGGTGGGCTATTTAAATATCATCCTTATCCAGGTGGGCTATTTAAATATCATCCTTATCCTGGTGGGCTATTTAAATATCATCCTTATCCAGCGTGGGCTATTTAAATATCATCCTTATCCAGCGTGGGCTATTTAAATATCATCCTTATCCAGCGTGGGCTATTTAAATATCATCGTTATCCAGCGTGGGCTATTTAAATATCATCCTTATCCTGGTGGGCTACTTAAATATCATCCTTATCCAGCGTGGGCTATTTAAATATCATCCTTATCCAGCGTGGGCTATTTAAATATCATCCTTATCCTGGTGGGCTACTTAAATATCATCCTTATCCAGCGTGGGCTATTTAAATATCATCCTTATCCTGGTAGGCTATTTAAATATCATCCTTATCCTGGTGGGCTATTTAAATATCATCCTTATCCTGGTAGGCTATTTAAATATCATCCTTATCCAGCGTGGGCTATTTAAATATCATCCTTATCCTGGTGGGCTATTTAAATATCATCCTTATCCAGCGTGGGCTATTTAAATATCATCCTTAGCCTGGTGGGCTATTTAAATATCATCCTTATCCAGCGTGGGCTATTTAAATATCATCCTTAGCCTGGTGGGCTATTTAAATATCATCCTTGTCCAGCGTGGGCTATTTAAATATCATCCTTATCCTGGTGGGCTATTTAAATATCATCCTTAGCCTGGTGGGCTATTTAAATATCATCCTTATCCAGCGTGGGCTATTTAAATATCATCCTTATCCTGGTGGGCTATTTAAATATCATCCTTAGCCTGATAGGCTATTTAAATATCATCCTTATCCTGGTAGGCTATTTAAATATCATCCTTATCCTGGTAAGCTATATAAATATCATCCTTATCCTGGTGGGCTATTTAAATATCATCCTTATCCAGCGCGGGCTATTTAAATATCATCCTTATCCTGGTGGGCTATTTAAATATCATCCTTATCCAGCGTGGGCTATTTAAATATCATCCTTATCCTGGTGGGCTATTTAAATATCATCCTTATCCAGGGTGGGCTATTTAAATATCATCCTTATCCTGGTGGGCTATTTAAATATCATCCTTATCCAGCGTGGGCTATTTAAATATCATCCTTAGCCTGGTGGGCTATTTAAATATCATCCTTATCCAGCGTGGGCTATTTAAATATCATCCTTATCCAGCGTGGGCTATTTAAATATCATCCTTATCCAGCGTGGGCTATTTAAATATCATCCTTATCCAGCGTGGGCTATTTAAATATCATCCTTATCCTGGTGGGCTATTTAAATATCATCCTTATCCAGCGTGGGCTATTTAAATATCATCCTTATCCAGCGTGGGCTATTTAAATATCATCCTTATCCAGCGTGGGCTATTTAAATATCATCCTTATCCAGCGTGGGCTATTTAAATATCATCCTTATCCAGCGTGGGCTATTTAAATATCATCCTTAGCCTGGTGGGCTATTTAAATATCATCCTTATCCAGCGTGGGCTATTTAAATATCATCCTTATCCAGCGTGGGCTATTTAAATATCATCCTTATCCTGGTGGGCTATTTAAATACCATCCTTATCCTGGTGGGCTATTTAAATATCATCCTTATCCTGGTAGGCTATTTAAATATCATCCTTATCCTGGTGGGCTATTTAAATATCATCCTTATCCTGGTGGGCTATTTAAATATCATCCTTATCCAGCGTGGGATATTTAAATATCATCCTTATCCTGGTGGGCTATTTAAATATCATCCTTATCCTGGTGGGCTATTCAAATATCATCCTTATCCTGGTGGGCTATTTAAATATCATCCTTATCCAGCGTGGGCTATTTAAATATCATCCTTATCCAGCGTGGGCTATTTAAATATCATCCTTATCCAGCGTGGGCTATTTAAATATCATCCGTATCCAGCGTGGGCTATTTAAATATCATCCTTATCCAGCGTGGGCTATTTAAATATCATCCTTATCCAGCGTGGGCTATTTAAATATCATCCTTATCCTGGTAGGCTATTTAAATATCATCCTTATCCTGGTGGGCTATTTAAATATCATCCTTATCCTGGTAGGCTATTTAAATACCATCCTTATCCTGGTGGGCTATTTAAATATCATCCTTATCCAGCGTGGGCTATTTAAATACCATCCTTATCCTGGTGGGCTATTTAAATCTTAAACCATTTAAACAGATGAAATAGTATGACTTTACAGGACAGATCATGCGAGTTTCCGCACATTGCACCGCAGTCTTGCAAGTAATCGAGACTCTCGTAGGCTCTTACCTGCCAGTTAGGTGTTAAGCGGCAAGTACTGGCTGCGAGAGGCGCGTTTAGCGGCAGCGAGAAACGAGCGAGACTGAAACCTGACTTGACCTTTTCCGATCTCTCTTTTAGTTGGGGTATTGCTCCTGTTCTCCTGCAGAGTCGAAACTAGAGTGGTATTGTTTTTCCCTCTGTTCCATTCGGGTGTGATAGTTGATTGACAGGTGTTCCCTGCGGTTTTCCTATTGGTGGACCTTCTATATACTCTGTTGTATTGACTTATACAGTTGTGGACCTCGCTGTTTAGTGTCGAAGTCTTCTAATGACAGCTGTCCTCTAAGATTCGGCACAAAGTTTCCTCTGTCTAGTTCTTCTGGTCTTAGTCTTAATGGTTTTATGTAAATCCTCTTCTTTTGAATTTCATTTCTGCTTTTATTTCTTCAGCTCTGGTGTGTTGAGAATTTATTTTTTTTAACTACATGCACGGCTTCGGTTAGAACATCATTTCCCAACTTGCGGTTCGCGAACCCCAAGTGAATTTGTAAAGTATTTCGAGAGGTTTGCGAGAACTCTTTTCCATAATGGCGGATTTCGAGGTTAAACCTACTATTCTTTCCTTAATTTGTGCGGCATTGACTTAATGATAGGGAATTTATCTCATTATTTCCACGAATGACTGATTTACAGTTATGTCACAACGTTAGAAATTCATTTTATTTCCTATAATGGAAATTTAGTCCGCCAGCTTCTTTGTGTTCTAGCAATGTAACAAAAGTATGCGACCCCACAAAGGAACGGTTTCTCAACAATAGTCCATTTCTTTCCTTGTGGCAAGTGCAGTAAGTTGTCAGACAGTGTTGCCAAATGTAGGGTAAACTCCCTATTGTAGGGATATTTTAGGGATTGAGTTTTTTTTTCTTAAATGTTAAGAAATTAATTTTTCTTAAAACGAATAATGGTGCAATGTTGGCAGTCGGAGTACACCATTATTGTTTAGCTGAACAGCTTGTTTTAGTTTCATAGCGCGGGAAATCTTGAAGTTATTACGTTACACAATCAAGTTGAGGTGGTGATGCAGTGGTAGAAAGTGAGAAGTCTGAGAGCCATGAGACATGAGTCCCTCAAATGTGTTGCCGTTAAATGTGTTTAAAGTAGGCATTGCGGCAGAAGTCCCTACTGGAAATTAAGTCTCACAGTTGGTCACAATTTCAAATTCAGGAATTTTACTCTAATTGCATTCACTTTTGTCACACTGTTTTTCTGAGCCTGTTAAGAGATTTCCTCTTCAGAAGAATCTAGTACCTTGGTTGATTGTTATGTAACCTGGTGATGGCCGGTCCGGTGTTCAATTTAACAGATCAGCAAGAACATTCAAAACATAAGTGGGTCCCAAAATAGCGATAGATGAATGGGACATCAACCCCAACTATTTCTCTGATCATGAGGAAGATCACTTAGTGAAATTAGAATCCATCCAATTTTGTAGGAAAATGAGTCAACTGCGAGAGTTTTCTGTATCGTTGGATTTATTAAATCCAAGAAAAGAAATAGACTTCTTCAACGGTAGCAGCTTTAATGAGAATCAAACTGGGCTTGAGGGACTCCCCAGTATCGGGGGAAATGCTAAAGCTATTGAATGACAGCATTTATACCAGAGTTAGCTGATAAGTCCCGGGCCTCTAAATGAAAATATTTTTTTTTTTTTTTGCTTTATTTCACTATTCCCAGAGAGGTTAATTTGTCATATCGGTGTTCTAATTTAATTAAATCATATCTGTATTGCGATTTATCAAGGTCTTCAAAACAGCTGTTACCGCATCAATGACTTTCTAGTTGCTGTGAAATCTTCGTCCTCCAAGAAATGTTTTGAGGTTTGGGAACAGGTGGTAGTCACTGGGTGATAGATTTCATTAACAGGTTGGATGCTCAAGCAATTCGAATTTTAAGTCGCACATTTTTCTCATTGCAATGACTGAACGATGGGTTTAAGCACTGTCGTTATGAAACAAGATTTTTCTTTTACCAATTGAGGTCTTTTCTTTTCACCTTATCACTCAAACGTTGCATTAAGCTTGCATAGTAGTCACTAGTGATACGTTTACCCTTTCCAAGTAATCAATAAAAATAATTTCCTGTGCATCCCAGAAAACGCTCGCCATAAACTTGTTAGTTGACAAAATTCACTTTGCCTCTTTTGGAGTTGCTTCACCTGGCGCAATGCACTGTTTTGACTGATATTTACTTTCTGGAGTGTAGTGATGTATCCAAGTTTCATCCATGGTAATAAGTTATCTAAAAAATTCACTTGTATTTTTACGGTAGAGCTCCTCATTCTTAACAGAAACAGTTTTTCTTTACAACTTTTGATCAGGTGTCAACAAACGCAGCACCATCTTGCATAGACCTTGTGAAAGCCCAAAACATTACTTAGAATATTACCTGCACTTTCTTTTGATATGTTTACAGTCTCTGTTATCTCAACCAGCTTTAATCTGCGATCTTCCAGTACTAAACGATGCATTTTTTTTCAATGATCTCTGGAGTTGTCACTTCTACAGGGCCTCCAGAGCGAGGCTTATAACTAGTGCTCGTACGTCCCATTTTAAACTCTGCAACCCACCTTTTAATCTTTGATATGAAGGGGCAGAGTCTTCCAATGTACTGTCCATTTCCTCCTTGATTTCTTTAGGTATTAAGTTTTTCAGATGGAAGTATTTAATCACTGCTGGTTTTTCCAAATCCTCCATTTTCGTGAAAACTCTAAAGTTGTCTTGTTTAAAATGCTGTCATTTGAAAGCTAAACAAGCCATTGACCTGTAACTATGGATACGAGCTAGTCTGGAGTTAAACTATACGATGCTGCCGTCTAACTGGCCTAGTGGCGTCTATCTGTGTGAGACCCGGCACTTATCAACCGAGCCTCGTAAATTGAACTCCGGTTCAGGTCCTCCTGAGTTACTAGGCTTCTTAGAAGATGCTTCAGGACATCATTCAGACTCTTGTAGGGCATATTTCAATACAGAAAAAGAAAATAAAGTTTATTTTATTTTATAATCTTTAATCATTTTTGAGTTATTTTATTAAAGCAGTGTACTTTTGTGTTAAGAAGGAGCATTTCACTAATTCCGTAGGGATGTTTCATATGAACAACTTGGCAACATTGTTGTCAGTTGTGTATCAGAATCATTTCCGTTCACACTGGTTGAAAAGTGGAAGTTTGAAACGGAAACGTGGTTTAACAAAATCGCAAGTTAGTGTTGTGCCAACACGTCAATCAGTTTCTGTGGTGTGTATCATTCTCACAAAAGTAAACCGGGTGCAAAGAAAACAAAATTGGATGAGAATTACATTAGGTTTAGATTTCCATATACAGGATGATTCAAAAATACTTATACAAAGTTTGGGGACAGGTTCCTTCCATCAAAACAAGAAAACGTGCTCATATAAACACATGTCGCAAAAACCTTCCTTCTCGATTTATTGAGGTCCAACATTTTGTTAATCAAAACATTTTAAACTGCCACATTATTCTATTTTTGGCACTGTCAGCTTTCATTTGATTCAACTATTGCTTTAGCGTAGTACATTCCCTTATTTTGCTTCGACTTACAAGTAAGTAAGTAATAAGACGATTTCTACTCGATTAGCACGAAGTAAATAGAGGAATAAGCTTTGATTAATGCTTTGTTTCGGTGATATAGAGAAAGTCATGTGAATGGAACACATCAGATTTTTTCAAGCCGTTTAAATTCTTTTCTTTAAGAGCATGTTCCAATTCTACTTTTTTAGTATTTTATAACATATTAAGTAATTCAATGCTCACTAATTGTCCGTTTTAATTGTTACTAATTATTATGTATTTATGTAACGTCACTTATTGAATTGCATAATTATATTAGCTCTCATGTACATAACTAGTCTTTTATTCCTTTTATATCTACCCTCAAGCTTATTAGCTAAATTCTCATTCCTATTACTTCAGTAGGTTTTTATCTGTTATTAGAAATAACTGGTGCTGCGCAAAATTACAATAAAATATTAAAGGTTACAGGGAAGAATTCACAATCTAGATCATTGTTTAATGTTTTTTAAAGGACGGGACAGATAGATGAAGTGAATTAATTCGTGTTCTAGCTGAAAACACTAAAAGTATAAAGCCGCGTACGTGCCAGCTGCTTTTAAACCTAAAGAATTAAATCAAGGCCCTGGGTACCGTGCATAGGAACTGATAGTTGATGATGCTGACTCTAAAATACGTAGCTTAATGTGTTGTAGACACACACACACGCACACGCACGCACATTTCCCTGGCACCTACTCTTGAGTTATTGTGAATCCTTCACAATGATAAGTGTCGAGTATTTTGAATGATTGTTCTTAGGCCCATCCCATATCTGCGTCCCATACATGTGATAAAAGTTATACCCATTATATGATAAAACATTTTACTGTGTAATGTAGCATCTTTGACCACATCTTGCTGTAACATACTTCTGTGATAAAAGTTATACCCACCGTCACACATTTGATCACATCTGTGATTAGAAAATAAAATGGCAGATATTACACATGCTCAGTGCTTACAGCCAAACCCTCATTTCCTATAATGAATCACATGAAGTGCTGTACAATTCAAAACACATTATAAAAGCATAGGATGAGCTATGGAGGATATGCGTGAGGATAATTAAATGACAACAGTAATAGTTTGTTTGGTGCTGCCTTTGTTATTAATACACATAAATGTATTTATTAAGTTCTTTAGGTTCGGTTACAGAAAATGTTGCACATGAGTATAACAGAAAGTTAAAGCAAATGTTATATTCACTATAATAACACGCCTATATCCTAAACAGAACAAAATAGGAACCATTGCTACAGCTCATGCTATTAACTTTAGGTTATCCTTTTTAAAACTGTGATAAAAGTTTTGATGTAGTATAATGTACTAGGCAGCGTAAATGTGCTCATAATAGTTGATCAAAGGCTTCATCACATTCTGTGGCACAGAAATATGATAGTGTAATATAAGCGTTAGTCTCTTCTCAATAGCTTTCTGTTTTTACTAATGGTTTCTGAGTTCCCACGTTTTCCTTTTTCTCTATACCTCCAATTCCTGACTTCTTCTTTCCTCTGCCCCATAAATGACTTACCAACAGAGAAGCTTAATAAAATCAAGAGACAAGCATACTTAGAGAACATTGTCTACATTAAGTGACTGCCGAGCGAATACGCGAAAGAAGGCTGATATCATTCTCTCCCAGAACTTTGATCTTTTCCCAATGTAAGGTAGAGCCTTTGGAATATGGAACTCCCAGGAACAGGAACAGTTAGGGTTACATTTCTAGCACTTGCCGCTTTTACTGTAAAGCCTACTTCACTCATCTCTTCTGTGTTGGAGTGCCAAAATGAACAACGTTGATTATTGGAGGATCAACTTAGTCATCGCTAGCTACGAGGCCCATCCAGAAAGTGACAGACGATTTGGTATAACTAAACAATAAGGAAACTTATCAACTCAAAACGTTATTTACAAAGTTACACTACCTTATTCTATTTCTCAACTTAATCGTCATCTAGGTATTAAT
This sequence comes from Hymenopus coronatus, assembly GCA_030762935.1. Taxonomy (NCBI): domain Eukaryota; kingdom Metazoa; phylum Arthropoda; class Insecta; order Mantodea; family Hymenopodidae; genus Hymenopus; species Hymenopus coronatus. Next base: position 90,354,481 of record CM060883.1, read on the forward strand.
TGTCAAGTGGTAACGGTTTTTCAACGTCTTTCACCGCCAAGATGTCCCTGCCACTTTTAAGGTCTTCATGTCTTCCATTCAAAAAGTCATGTGCGGTATCCAAAGTGAAGCACCGGTTTTTCTGAATTCATTTATCAACAAATGCTTTTAACTCCTCCTTATCGATTGATGAATTTCCACCCCGGTTTTATTACACACATTGGTTCATCCTTGATTACTCATAAATTATGCGCCATTTCCTCACTGAAGACTCGTTCATTGTATTATCCCCATATACTTGCGTTATTTGCTAATAAAAGTTGATTGACCGAATATTTTCTGCATTAAAAAAATACTCAATAATATCTTTGACGGTAGAAAGCCTTAATAACGACTGGCAGATACCACCTGACAATACATATCATCGGAGATTGCGTTGAGAAATAGAGTAAGGTACTGTAACATTGTAAATAAAGTTTTTTGTTGATAACTTTCGTTATTATTTAGTTATGCCAAATCATTTGTTACTTTCTGAATGACCCTCTTATTTATATTGTTTGGGATCTTCACTGTGATAGTATACTTTTTCTCACAAATTTTAAACTTTGTTAAAGCTTGCGTGAAATGATCAACTGCATTCTTGATATAATCGATCATCGATCTTCTTTATGGGCGATATTGACCTTATGGAATGCATATAATCTAATGCTTGAATATTATGAATAAAATTCGTACCTTTTTAGACATATGTAGCTTTGAACAGTGCTTGTTATAATGACGCACTGCTTTTGCTCTATTGGTTCAAAGTCTTACTTTATTTCCACTTTCATTACGAAAACGTACTTACTACAAAAATTAATGCACCTCTTTGTACTATTATGTTTTTTTCCATTTGTTGGTATAGTTGCTTTATGTACTCTTTTATCTTGAAGAAAAGTAAAAGTGAAACAACATTATTTTTGTAATATACATTTCCGCTAAATCCTATGGCTATTAAAACTTTCCACGTAATGTTATTGTTTCGCAGTGAAATGCGTAGTTATGTCTGCTCAAAGCTGAGAAAATTGTATCAATATTTTCTTTGTGCGCGTATTCAAAAGAATTTTCTTTCATGCAAGCAGTTTGTATTCAAAGGGAGAGAAAATGCTTTTATCGGCAGGTTGTTATGACGACCCCTGTGTTGCGCTAATGGTTTTCCCGACGCTGAGATCTCCACTAGCAAATTATTCCCTTCTTTTTCCACAAACTTCCAGCGCACTCCGAAAGAAGTTAATCGCGGTGAATGCGGTTTCAAACAGGTAGAAATTTATATCCACCAGAACGTTCCATGCCTTTATTTTTATTTTGCTCTCCCCCGGCGGACGTTATGCCCACCCCATCGCTTTACCGCTTATGGTAGCTTCGTTAAAACATGCCAGTGCCTTAATAAGAGAGAGAGAGAGCGGGTGTATTCGGAAGAGCACTAATAGCCAGTATAAATCTGACGTGTTCCGCATTATTAAAACTAGATTAAAGGCGATAGCTGCCGCAACTCAAATCTGCCCGGCTAATGTGAAAATCATTGCGCGGAAACACCAAAGAGATAAACACAAACAAAAGAGATACAAAAATCTCATTTGACTTTCTCTACATCTCTGAAACGAATGAATGTTAAAACGCGTATTCATCTATCTACTTCACGCTAATCGAGATAAACATTAGCAGCAACTGTCCTTATTACTTGGTCCCTTGTAAGTAGAAGGGAAAACATATAATGTATTCCATTCTCATGATGTCCTCCAGCTGTTCGGTAAACAAATCTTTTATTCAAAACAATAATCTGTTATCTACATCATGCTAATTGAGACAAACACAGCAGAACTAGTCTTATTACTAGCGTCCTTGTAAATAGAAGAGAAATAAGAAAATGTGCAGGCTAAAGCGATTGTCTCATCCTTTAAAATCCGGTCGCTGTGTGAAACAATTGAAATTCTAATCTCCTTGCTTGCCAGGAGTAAACACACGAGGAACGAGAAGAAAGGTTTAAGTGGCTTACAATTGTAACTAATAATCCGATCTCTAAAACGGTTAACTCTACAAGAAAAATGTGATGTGTTCCATTCACATGACCTTCTCTACATCTCTGCAAGAAATTACCGTTAAAAGGCTTATTCTTCTTTTTACTTAAAGCTAATCGAGAGAAAAAATTAGCAGAAATAGTTTTATTACTTGCTTCCTTGTAAGTAGAAGAGAGATAAGGGAGTACCATAGGCTAAAGTGATAGTCAAACCTGGTTGCTTTGTGACTGAAGTTCCTTTGTTTGAATGGATATAAGTTGACAAATTCCTGTATGAGAAAAGTATAAGTTTTTCAAAGCTGAAGAAAAAGAAACAAGGAAAACTCAAAAACGAATAACTTCGCGAAAAAATGTATATAGCATAAACTGTGTGGTTTAACGTGCTCTACATTTTTTACGTGGTAAGTTTTAGACCATCCCTTACGGTTTAGCAGTTAGGCAAAGTTCCGCTAAATTCATCCAGAATAAAGTAGTCTTCAGAGGTTATTCGCAGAAAATTCAAGATATACATTTTATTTCACATTTAATATACGATATTTTAAACAAAATAGTTAGAGCCATTTTTGAGTAAATCAAAGTTTTCGAAAAAAGTTCCATGTAAAGGACAGTTGGGGAGGGGGGACTTTCTGATCCTTGGATGATACCAAACTTAAATACCAAGTTTGGTATTCAAGGGTATTTTCGTTTTTGAGCTATGCTATCCACAGATACACAGACACCCACACACCCACATACACACGGACCTTTTTCTGAAAATGCTTTTTTTTTTATTCAGAGGGACCCAAAACATGTATGTATTTGCGGTGAAATCTCCGTATCGAATTTTTGGGTGGAATGCAATACCTTCTCTATACACTATGTACATAGTACGTGTAGAGGAAGTAAGAAATGTATTTGACATAAATTATGTGTGTTTTAAATAGTTTGTGTAGTAAGGTTTTGAATACTCTTACGGTTTAGCAGCTATACATATAAACGTCATCCGCAATGAGTTCAGAGGCTATTCCCAGAAAATTCAAGATAAACATTTATGCTTTATACAGTATTTATTTTTTATATTTAAGAACCCGAAAAATCATGAAAAATAACAAAAAATCGACTTTGTTATTTTAGATCCATAAAATAGTTTAAACAAATCTGAACTTAAAAAAGTATAATTGACCATCAGGTGCTTTTTAAATGCCTTAACTGGAGCTACAGCAAAGCATTAGAAGTGAAACTGTAGTGGTCTCTGCTAGAAAAACTTGAACGAGATCTGATTCGCATCTTGCAAAGTGGAAAACGAAGTTGTGCAGATGAAAAACAGCAATGCAAGAAGAAAAGGACAGAAAATCCAGCAGCAGAGGAGAGGAAAAAGAAAGCTGTGTGCCATGCCTTGCTTTCTCGCCATTGATGTTTTTTGTGTTTTTCTTCCTGTAAAATGCTTCCTTTAGGAGCAGATTTTTTGTGCTACGCAACTAAAATTTGCAGTGAATAAGAATTGCGCTAGAATATGCTGTCAGATGTACTTAAGCATATGCTTTTAAATTTCAAGCATAAAAATTATATTTTATAATAAAAAAAACACATTCATAACATTAAACATTTTTGGAGCCCAAAGGAGACACAGATAAACCTTTTGCAATTTCAAAAAGCAGATGCATTTTGAACCTAAGCTTAAAATAGTAGACCAAAATTTTAATTATTTTTATCGCAAGGAACCTTTTTTAGTGACGTAAGAAAAACATAAACAAATGTGATTATAACCTCCAAACCATTAAAATGGATGAAATCTTCACTATAGCTTATATGCATTATATTACATCTGTGGCACAAATTAAAACAGTTGGAATCATTATTTTGGAATTTGAAATTTTCAGTCATATATATCCTTAAGTTATGATTTTCTAATGGCAAATAGAGTGGATGACACAGAAACACAGGATGTACCAACAAAACGTGCCATTTTAAATTTCGATTATCCCCGATACAAGTGTTTACGTTGTCCTCGTGTGTATGTAGCATTATGTCATGATGGAAAACTTGTGTTCAAGATGCCTTTGTAATGAAGGCTGGCTACAAGAATGATAATAGTTTTGTCGCTACAAGCGCTCACTTTAATAGTGTCACAATGTTTACCGGAAGTATCTGTCTGTACCTCATGCTATCAAAACATGGCTTCAACATTTTGAGGAAATGACCTCTGCTCTAAAGGAAAAAAACCTTTAGTCATATGCTTTAGAGCATAGCACAAACCACATGAACGCGATTCTCCGAAAATTAATGTATTCTGCGCCGAAACCAACCGCAGGATCCTTGGTCGTTTCTTCTTTGAGGAGTCTAGGAATAATGAGGATTTTAAAACGCAGCAACGGGAAATCGCGAAATATAGCATCTTTTGTTGGACCAATATTAGAATATAGTGTTGCATGCTGGGATCCGTATCAGGTCGGCCAAAAACTGGCACACCAGAGAGTTAAAAAAAGGAGCAGATAAATCAGTAGACAGAATAAAACCATACCAGCGCTGCTACTTCCTGGGAAACAGTAGAAAAACGTAGCAGACGAGCATGGCTATATGCAATTGTTAGAGCCTATAAGGGGGAATCTGCATGGATATATATCCAAGTCATTATAATACTGTGGGAGAAATGATCACTCGAAAAAAATAAGAAATGGGCAACAGAAAACTGACATAGGTAAATCTTCCTTCGTAAATAGAACAATTCAAAATGGAACGAAATACCTCTGAATTACTCGAGACTGTCTCAAACTGTAAATAGTTTTAAAAAGAGACTAAAGAACAGTGATTTATAGTCGGGATAATAAATATAAATATTGCGTTATCGCTGGTATCACAAAACGTTTAATATTGTATTATTATTATTATTATTATTATTCTTATTATTATTATTATTATTATTATTATTATTATAATTAGTTAATTAGTATACTATGACGAATTGTCATTCCGACAGGGTATTATACTACCCATATTATTTATTTTAATTATATTGTACATTGTAGTAATACGATGACACCGCGCCATGCCTTAAGCAATAAAATAAAGCATCTATTTATCTAATAACGTATAATGTAGCAAGGAACTACGGGAATATCTTGACAAGCCGTTTCAATTTCACGTGTCAGTTCTGCTAGCGGGTGTAGGTTCCTGCTGTACACTACTTTCTTGATGGTTCCCCAAGGGTAAAAGCCAAGTGGAGTCAAATCAGGAGAACGTGCGGGATACTCAATCGGACCCCTTTGTCCAATCCAACGACAGGTGCAGTGTTATCCAGATAGGCGCACACATCCCTATGAAAATGAGGGGGAGCACCATCTTACTGAAAGGAAAAAAGGTTCTCGCCAAGCAAAGCACCAATTGATGGTAAATTTGATGTTTCAAGTATCTTCAGGTAACTCATCTGGGTTATCGTACCTTCGAAAAGAAATATCCAATCAGACCCCTTGATAATAGACTGCACCAGACATTAAATCCCGGAGCATTGACCGCTGGCTCGACATGAACAAATGGATTTTGCGGGGCCCGGTGCACACAGTAAAGCCTGTTTACCATCCCATTTAATGTAAACTGTGCCTCATTACACAACACAATCTGAAAACAAAATTAACATCATGTTCAACTTGCGCGAGGAACCATTCACAAAACCGACTTCTTCTGTATGGGTCTATTCATTCAACGCAAGTAACAATTGCGGCATTTAAACTTACCAATTTTCTCTCTGCAAATACGACTTAAGCTTGACCCTGCTCACGCTTGTTTCACGTGCACATGGTTGTGTTGATTTCTGTGGAGAGCGTGTGAATGCATTTAGCACCCGAGTAGAAGTCTTCACCTGTTGCTGTGCCCGATCTTCCCTTATGCATATCCTGAACTGTTCCTTCAGTTTCGAACTTATCACGAATACGAGCGACGCTTAAGTGTGTTCGTGTTTCTGTTTGACATTCCTGTCTACAATGCCGTTGTACTGCACTGATGTTCTCGAACTTCCAATACAATTATCTAATGCTTTTTCGCTTCTCGAACGCTAGTCTTATTTGCGCCAAGGCCTCACTTTGTACACTGACACTGGCGTCTCACACATCGTAACGTCACAACACAACTGCTATCTGTTGTTCAACCATTTTACTACACTTTCAACCCATACCCATTGTGATTTCAAAGCGTATGGTGTGTATAGCCAATTTTAAAGTGTGTATAGTTTTCTTTTTTTTCTTTTTTCAGTCCTGTATATGCTTTAGAGCATAGCGCATACCACTCTAGACCATGGACATGATTCTCTGAAAATGAGTGTATTCTAACCAACCGTAAGATCGTTGGTCCTTTCTTCTTGGTAGAGTCTACAGGTATAACCTATCTGGGCTTGCTACACCGGCAGTTGTTACCCTAGTCGGAAGAAGGGGAATGCGACTTGGTTTTGCAGCAAGACGGTACCACGCCACATTTTGTTGACCTCGTATGCAGCCATGGTATGCTCTTTGAAATCGTTGCCCCAAGTAGCTCTGCCTCCGACCACTACTCCCCAGATCATCGCTGAGAGAACAAGGAAATTAGAGCTGTAGTTAAGAACCTCCGTATGAAGCTCTGAACATTTCAGCACGGCTCTCGGTGGATGTGCATCTGGAACGAAAACCAGAGACAAATAACTGGCCAAGGCCAACTGCTACAAGGCATCCAAACTACAGCATCTTTATCCACACAGCAGCTCCACCATTTCTCAGCCTCATCACAACAGCTGGACATTATAAATACCATCTTCTGCTTCCTGGACGACAGCATGCAACGGATAAGGAAGTGACTCGACAAAATCCTCACCAAACCTACGCCACCATCGTCCATAATCAATAACACAAAATCTCATGTACACATTTTCCAATCCAGGATGTGCTTCTCTGAAATGGAGACCCGAAGACTCTTCGGACCGACAAAATAAATGATCATTCCCACCACAACTTTGTCTTATATCTGAGACCTCGTTCTTAGAAGCAGGCAGCTAAACTTTTCCTCACTCACTGGTTGGTAGCTTGCTAATCCCAGAGACTAACGGAAGTGCTTTGTGGGACCCCACCATTGAACCTTAGATATTCCTTTTTATTATCTCTTTTTTGTTCCGTGGACCAGGCTTTTCCAACTTTACTCGTCTGAGTCAGCGTACTCATCCATACTCAACCACTTATTTAAATGGTGGGATGGGGTGAAGCGTGATAGCCAATACGTCAGTTAACAAAGGTCAAAACACAATGGGCCACTTCATTCCAATAGTTAATACAACCGTGATGATAACTTGCCCTCAGTTCCCAGCTATATTGTATATTGCAGTCAAACCCCTGTGGATCGCGGTCTACCAGCTGCTCTTTTGGTGCGCACATAAACCAGCCTTATATCTGCCTTTACCTTCCTAGAAATAAACCAACACTTCTATTATGTTCCCTTGCAACAACCACAAACAAACACAATAATCCATCGAGCATCTTCCAAATACCAAATTGACCGTGCTGGATGAACGGTGTGGCACTGAGACTCTGGTATCCAAAGTCACCAAACTTTACATTTTGAGACTTTTCATTTGTGGACAGGAAAAGACCTACCCAAATATCCACAGAGTTTGAAGCTAATGCAGCAATAGTTGTCACCATTGACTCAGTTGATCAAGTATGTTGACACGGGTCTAGAAATACTGGAAGTATCGTAAGGACATCTCCCGATTCACAATAACATCCATCTAGAGTATCTATAGCTGTCTACAGGATGATTCAAGAATATTTTACTACGTTTGAGGATGGATTCAAAACAAGAGCATATTTCACATAAGCATATGCTCTAAAACGGTTTGTTTTTGCGTTAACAATTTATTAATAAGTTATCCTCAACGGCTTTACCGGTCCAAACTAATAACTATATTTATTCTTGCAATCAGTTTTAGAAGTTTTTCCCTATTTTGCCCTGCAGAGTTGGCCTTGTATTACCATGATTACTTGTTATCATGTCATCAGATGTGTAACACATTCCCCCAGCACGCCTTACAAGTGTTGTCTACAGGGACTTCATTCAGAACACTCTCACAAACTTATTAGAAAACGTGTCTCTGCAAATAAGAGAAACATGTCTCATTGTTAGAGATGCACATGATGCACCTATCGAGCATGTAGATAGGTAGAGAGGAACCACGTTCCCTCGACTTCAGGCCTTTCGATTTTTATTTTTTGGGGTTAAATTAAAGCATTGGTTTATGCAGCAGATATCCTAGATAAGGAAACTCTTAATCTACGTGTCATATAAACCTGCGAAATCATACGGCACTAAACGCGAGAAATTGACATTCCATGCTTCAACGAATGCATGCAACAGGAAGACATCTGGAGCATTTACCATATGCGGTGTTTGTGTGGAACAGCTCCTAGCTTAAAACGTCAAAAAACAGAATAAAGTGTCACTTTAAAACGTTTTAATAGCATTCTGAACCTCAATTAATCAAAATGAACGTTTATGTAAAATGACACGTAAATATATATATATATATATATATATATATATACATACAAGAAACCTGTTCCCAAACTTTGTAAAAGTATTATTAGCCGGTAGATGAAATTAATTTTCAAGAAATGGATTTCAGGAAATGGATTTCGTCCACCTGGCAACCAGCTTTTAACATATTTGACTATCGTTTTAGTCTACTATATTTCATTATTTCCCTTCTTATTACAAAGTGAAGTACATCGAAGAATAAACTTATTAACTATAATTTGTTACAGAGGTGTAGGAAAAGTCATGTGAATGGATACAATATACTATTTTTTTTTTGGAAAATAAACCAAGCAGCTGCAATCAAATATAATCCACCACGTCATTATACAGACCAATTTCTTAGGCCCACCTTGTCATTTACCACAGACACACCTGAAATATAACCTAGCAGTCATTATACAAACTAATTTCTTAGGTCCTCCTCATCCTTTGTCACAGAGACGCCACAAATATAACCCAGCACGACGTCATGCAGATTAATTTCTTAGGTCCTCCTCGTCCTTTACCACAGACACACCACGAATATAACCCAGCAGTCATTACACAGATTAATTTCTTAGGCCCACCCCGTCCTTTACCACCAACACGCCACAAATATAACCCAGCACGACGTCATGCAGATTAATTTCTTAGGTCCTCCTCGTCCTTTACCACCAACACGCCAGAAATATAACCCAGCAGTCATTACACAGATTAATTTCTTAGGTCCTCCTCGTCCTTTACCACCAACACGCCACAAATATAACCCAGCAGTCATTACACAGACTAATTTCTTCTGGCCCACCCGTCCTTTACTACAGACACACCACGAATATAACCCAGCAGTCATTACACAGATTAATTTCTTAGGTCCTCCTCGTCCTTTACCACAGACACACCAGAAATATAACCCAGCAGTCATTACACAGATTAATTTCTTAGGCCCACCTCGTCCTTTACCACCAACACGCCACAAATATAACCCAGCACGACGTCATGCAGATTCATTTCTTAGGTCCTCCTCGTCCTTTACCACAGACACACCAGAAATATAACCCAGCAGTAATTACAGAGACGAAATTTCTTAGGCCCTCCCCGTCCTTTACCACGGACACGCCACAAATATAACCCAGCACGACGTCATGCAGATTAATTTCTTAGGTCCTCCTCGTCCTTTACCACAGACACGCCACAAATATAACCCAGCACGTCATTACAACAACTAATTTCTTGGGCCCTCCTCGTCCTTTACCACAGACACACTTGAAATATAACCCAACAGTCATTAGACAGACTAATTACTTAGGCCCTCCCGTCCTTTACCATAGAGACGCCACAAATATAACCCAGCACGTCATTACAACTAATTTCTTAGGCCCTCCCGTCCTTTACCACAGACACACCAGAAATATAACTTAGCAGTCTTTACACAGACTAATTTGTTAGGCCCTCCCGTCCTTTACCACAGACACAGCAGAAATATAACTAGTCTTTACACAGACTACTTTATTAGGCCCTCCCGTCCTTTACCACAGACACAGCAGAAATATAACTTAGCAGTCCTTACATAGACTAATTTGTTAGGTCCTCCCGTCCTTTACCACAGACACACCAGAAATATAACTTAGCAGTCCTTACACAGACTAATTTGTTAGGTCCTCCCGTCCTTTACCACAGACACAGCAGAAATATAACTTAGCAGTCCTTACACAGACTAATTTGTTAGGTCCTCCCGTCCTTTACCACAGACACAGCAGAAATATAACTTAGCAGTCCTTACACAGACTAATTTGTTAGGTCCTCCCGTCCTTTACCACAGACACAGCAGAAATATAACTTAGCAGTCTTTACACAGACTAATTTGTTAGGCCCTCCCGTCCTTTACCACAGACACATTTGACTGTAGTTGCTGGAACCTTGGCTAACGCTGATTTCTGGAGCGGAAGGCCATTCCAAACAATGATCAACAGAAATTTCTATAAAATAATTTAAACATTCCTTAATATAAAAATGTAATTTTTAAATTAACCGCAAATCATTAAAGGCGAAACTGTACTAGACACTGCAAGAGAAACATCAGTACAACGAAATGCCATTCCCATACTATAAAGTAAAAGATTTGATGTGTTCCAATCACATGACTTTCTCTACATCTCTGTAACAAATTACTGTCAAAAGTTTATTCTTCTTTCTACTTCATGACATATAAGATAAATATTAGCAAACATTGTCCTTATTACCTGGGAAATTAGAAAATGCACAGTCTAAAGCGATAGTCTTGACCTATAAAACCCGGTCGCTGTGTGAAACAATTAAAATTCCAATCTTTTTCTTGCCAAGAGTAAGCAAACGAGAGAGAGAGAGAGAGAGAGAGAGAGAGAGAGAGAGAGAGGGAGAAAAGCTTAAGTAGCTCAAATTGAGGCCACTAGTCCGGAATATCTTGAAAACGGTTAACTCTAAAATAAAAAAAAAAAAATAATAATAATAAAAACAAAACAAAAAAGAAATATATATTATAACTAGAAGAATTTTCCGGGCTGAGAGGCTGTGGTCTGCTGGGATTTTCATTTCCAGACTTTCGTTCACGACTGCGGTGAACATCTTCAGTGGCGTGGTCTAAGTCTTCTCGGTGAAGCTTTGGTCGCAACTGACTCGTGCGTGCGTGCGTGTCTGGTAGGCTCGTGGTGAGCCTAGGTGTTGTTGTTGTCTACCACAGGAATGAGGTGAACGTTGAGGTTTTAAATTTTGGAGTTTCGAGTGTTGGTGGTAAGGAGGTAGCGCTAGCAGGCTCTTCGAGCGGTTGTATTTTTCAGGAGCAGCATCCTTTCCTCTGCTCCGCTGGTGTTTATTTTTATATAATTATGTTGGTGAAATTTTGATAGTCCTCTCCCTATGAAGATGCGTTGGTGTAGGAAGCTGTGTATGATGTTGATTAACTGTGTATGTAGGCCAATCTGGATGAGTTTAAACAGGAGACCCTCATGCCAGGTGGTTGAGAAGGCCTTCTTGACATCCAAAGACACCGCCGGCGTGAAGGCCCCGTCCTGGAACCCCAGGGCGGCAGCCTCCACCACCCCGCTGTAGCTATTGGGTTGTCGAGTGCCCAGGACGGAATCCAAACTGATGGAGAGGGATGGCTTGAATGTCGACTACCTGCGGTGACAAGCGGTGTAGTACTAACCTCTCGAAGACCTTCGAGATGGTAGGTAGGAGGCTAAAGGAGCAGGAAGGAAGTGCTGGATTACCAGGCTTCAAAATGCACACCACGCGTGCCACCTTCCACTCGCGCGGAAAGTGGCCTAAGGTGAGGCGCATGTTGAATACCTTGGTAAGGAATAGCACTGCTCTGAATGGAAGGTTGCTTAGCATGGCGGGTGTCAGCCCGTCCTGCCCACAAGCCTTTTTGGTGTTGAGACGCCGAAGTGCGCCTTGGACTTCACTAGGGCGGATGACTGGAAGAGAGTTCTCAGCTTCATGAGGCTGTTCCCGCAAGTAGCGGCCAACTTCCTCATGAACGCGGGCAGTGAAGAGAACATCCTGGGTGTCCTCTCTCGGCCTGCAGGTGTCCTCTATGTAGCCCGCAAGCACATTTGCTTTAGCTTGTGGTTCATAGACAAGGCCAAGATTGCCTTGAAGCGGGGAGTGGTACTGATTCCGTTGGAGTCGGAGGCTTTTTGTGATACGCCAGAGGTCGCCACCCTCCAGGTCTTGCACGGCCATTGTGACCTCCCACGTTTGCACTCTGTGCTCGCGTAGTCGGACACGCACCTCCCGACGGAGGCGCCGCAAAAGACCTCGATTGTGTGGCGTCCGGTTCCGCTGGTATAGTCTGTGGGCTGCCCAGGAACGGCAGATAAGGACTTCCAGTTCTAGGGGAAGGACATCTAGATGTGTTGGTGGGGTGCGGCTGGTGAGGTTATGAACCGTCCTTACTACTGTGATAGTGAAGGTTTGGACTGCTGTCTCTAGGCTGGGTATGTCAGTGATTTTTGGGTAGGGTGGGATAGATGCGCTGAGGCAATCCTTTACGCATTTCCAGTCGATTTCTCTGGTGTGTCCTGAGAAGTCGTGGCTGGCAACCCTGGTGTTGATTTCTGCCAACACGGGATTGTGGTCGGAATGAAGTGCTGCAAATGAGCATGCGATGGAAGGGGTAATGTTTAATGACCACAAAATCAATGACTGATGGTTGTCCTCGACCTTGCGGATGGTGTGTGGGTTGCCAGGGGCCCAGAGCTCTTAGCTGGGGATCCCTATCAATCATGCGAATCATTGCATTGCCGCTAGGATCCGCGCGGGGGCCCAAATACTAACGCTGGTGTTTGGCATTAAAGTCCCCGGCGAGGATCACGCTAGGATGGAGGTTGAAGAGGGATTGGTAGTCAGCAGGTAAGAACGGCCTACCGAGAGGGTGGTAAACAGAGACTATTACTACCTCCGTTCCTCCGAGCTCAACACTTACTGCCGTCACCTCAAGGGCTTGCAGGGGCGGAGTGGGGATGGGTTTGTGGACAACGTTTTGCCTCATAAGAACCGCGGTGCCGCCTCCAGGGCGGGGCACCCGGTCACTGCGATGGCAAACGTATCCAGGTGGACGGAAGGGAATGCCAGGACGCAAATGTGTTTCCGAAACTAGAATGAGGTCCAGGGCAAAGCGCTGAAGCTCATCGCTATGATCCCTCACGCCATTGGCATTCCAAAAGACGAATCGAAAGGAGGTACGAAGCCTAGTTCCGTCCGCCATTTTGGGGCAATGAGGCGAGGCTGAGCATGAAGGCGAAGCCCTCAAAGAGGATCATCGCCTTGCTGGTTGGATTCGGTAGTCTGGAAGTACCTGGTGAGGAAGTCCCGGATTCTCTCGGCGTGATTCAGCAGCAGCTGCTGAAATCATCCCAGGATGTCCGCGACATCCACAGCAGCTATGGTGGTGGTTGTGGTTAAGTTGGTTGGTTGGCTGGTCGTTCCTCCGGGAAACATACGTCGGCACCGGTACTGGACCGGTTGCCGCAGGCACATCCCGATCGGAATTGGTTTCGCGGTCAGTCCTCGGCCTCTTCAAGTTGGGTTAGGTTTGGCCGGTTTAGATTAGCCCTTGTGTTGTGTGGCAGGGGTGTTGAGTGCTTTCCCTTTTCCAGAGACCCTATTTGAGTACAAGGAGCCCTGTGGTGCTGGTGTAGGTGCCGACCTAGGTGCCTCCTGATGTTCTGGAGGCTCCTGCCTCTCCGATGGTCTGGCCTTGGTGCTCTGGGTCGTCGATCTGGGTGTTACCCCTCTGTTGATCCTCCATACTCGGAGGTGCAGCTGGTTGAGGATTTTGAGGTTTAGCCTCCTGGGGAGCGGGACTCTACGACGCGATGACCTTCAGCCTCACAGAGCAGCCTCCATAGCAGGCGGAGTGTTTCTTTCCGCAGTTTGCACAGTTGGGCTCATCCTCCAAGGAGCGCGGGCAGACTTCTTTGGGATGCTTGCCACCACACCTAAGGCAGCGCAGTATCCGGTGGCAATAATTGCTTGAGTGGTTGAAACCCAAGCAACGATGGCACTGTGCGAGACCGCCAGGGCGCCGGGAGACCCGGAGATAACAGATCGAGGAAACCCGATCTATCTTGATCTTCGGATCATTTACCCGCTCCACTATCACTAGGAAGAGGGGGATGGGGATTTTTGTGGGCTGGCGCCCAGCTGGAGTGGGTTTGGTGAGCTGCTTTACCAATTTGGGGGTTATACCCTGGCGGATGAGGTCCTCCTCGATCTTCATAATGGACGTGTCCACCGGTAGGCCGCTTATAACTTGCTTAAGGTCTCTGGTTTTATCGAGACCAAAGGTAAAATGGGGGGTGTCCTTCCTGAGCTCACTCATGAGGCGTGTGTAGTCCTCCGGCGTTCTTGCCTGGAACACATAGCGGCCTTTGCTCCTCGTCACCGTGCACTCCTGGCAGAGAGTTGGCATAACCGCCCTAAGAAAGCCTACCACACCCTGGAAGTAGTCCACGATGATAGGTGGAATATGGCGCTTCTTCTGTCCGCCGGCTGCGGAGCTGCTGGGTCCTGCGCTGGTCTGGTGTGCAGCAGTTACGGATTTCTCCTTTTTGCCCACGACAATGAAGTCATCACTGACCTCGGGAGGTGAAGCGTGACTTTCTTCGTCCTGTCCCAATATGGATGAGTGGGAGGAAAAAACGGAAGTCTTATCCGAATACGCCGAAACACTTGTGACTACACTATCACAATCTGAGTAGTCCTGGTCGGACAATTTGTCTGAACGGATAGGAGATCGCTCTCGAAATCCGCCCTTGTCAGATGATTCGGTCGAAACCGAACGGATTGAAGTCCCCTTTCCGCTTTTGCGTTGTCGGGACTTCCTTGGTTTTCGGCTGCTGCCGGGCCCGGAGGCATTGGTTGCGCCACTGGTGACACCAGTGCTGGTGCTAGAAGTTGGTTCCTGCTCCTTGGCAGGACCGCTGGGTGCCTCGCTACTGGGAGCGGGCTTCATGATGGGTAGTGGGTGTTGGTAGGGAAGGTACACGTACGCTGCAGCGCACACACAACTAACCTAGTTCACCACTCAACTACAGGCAAAAACTGCATCTGCTACTTGAGAATATCAAACAGGCACCAACGAGATCATCCGAACAAATCAGGAACCAAAAGCAACGGAGTGGCTAACCCCCTCCCTCCACCACCGTCGCACTTGCAGCTACAGCCGAACCCATCGCGTGAGAGCGGCCTGAGTATAAATACTACCGCTATTTCAGCCAACGAGGCAGTTTCGAACAAACCTTCACCCAGAAGTCTTACACCACGCCACTGAAGATGTTCACCGCAGTCGAGAACGAAACGTCTGGACCTGAAAACTCCATCAGACCACGGCTTCTCAGCCCGGAAAATTCTTCTAGTTATTTGGACTCCGGCCGTGAAAGCTTATGCATATTACATAAATTGTATGTTTTAATGAGATCTACATTTTTGTATAGTAAGCTTTTGTATAGCTTACAGTTTGCAGTTATGCAAAAGTCGTCCACAATGAAGAGGTCATCGGAGGCTATTCCCAGAAAATTCAAGATGTACATTTCCTTTGCCATAAGAATATCTTAAACATAACGTATTTTAATCAAAATCATTTGAGCCATGTTTGGGCACATCAAAAATTTCGAAAAATGCTCCATGTAAAGAGTATTTGTAGATGGGGGTATTTTCTTGAAAATCTTCATGTTGCATCCTTGGAAGATACTGAAGTTAAATATCAAGTTTGGTATTTAACTTACTTTTCGTTGTTGAGCTATGGTACCTACAGACACGGAGATTTTTCTAAAAGACTTATCTAAAAGTCCTTCTTCTTTGTATTCAGGGGTCTCAAAACATGCATTTCCGGTGAAATCTCGGTAACTAATTTTTGTTGCATTATACACTTTTGATTCCTGCAAAATGCTCCTTCCGGAACGGTTTTTCTCTTACAGAAATAAAATTTACTGTACAGGTTCACAGAGGGACAATGAATAACAATTGCACTAGTATTTACTGTCAGATGTACTTAAGCATATGTGTTCGATTCTCAAACATAAACATTTCATTTTTATAACAAAAAAAAAAAAAAAAAACAGGTTCACAGATTTAAAATGTTTTGCAGGCTAAACCAAAGAAGGCACTGAGAAATCCAAAAGTAGATGTATTGTGAAGCTAGTGTGATAGCTCGTGTTAGACCAACATTTTAATTTGGTTTTGTTGCAAGGACATTTTCAGTGGCGTGACAAAGATATAAAGAAATCTGACTTCCAAACCATTAGATCAAAATGGATGAAATTATGCAATATAGGTTATTGGCATTATTATACATCTGTGGTATAAATATAAAAAATAAAATCTGATGTGTTCCATTCACATGACTTTCTCTACATCTGCAACAAATTATTCTATTTACTTCATCTAATCGAGAAAAAATTAGCAGAAATAGTCTTATTACTTGCTTCCTTGTTAGTAGGAGTGAAATAAGGAGTACCATAGGTTACAGTGATAGTCAAAAGCTGGTTGCTATGTGACTGAAGTTCCTTTATTTTATGGACACGAGTTGACAAATTCTTAAATGAGAAAAGTATGTTTTTCAAAGCTGAAACCAAAAACAAGGGACATCTCAAAAACGATAAACTCCAAGAAAAAAATCTGTGTTACATTCACATGACTTTCTCTATATATCTGCAATAAATTATTTTTAAAAAACTTATGCTTCTATTTACTTCCTGCTAATCGAGAAAAAATTAGCAGAAATATTCTTATTTCTTGCTTCCTTGTAAGTAGAAGCGAAATAAGGGAGTACCATAGGTTAAAGTGATAGTCAAAAGCTGGATGCTATGTGACTGAAGTTCCTTTGTTTGTATAGACACAAGTTCATAAAGTTCTGTATGAGAAAAGTATGTTTTATAGCTGAAACCAAGAACAAGGAATATCCCAAAAATAATCAACTCCAGGAAAAATATGTATATAACATAAATTGTGTGTTTTAAAGTGCTCTACGTTTGTTGTGGGGTAAGTTTTTGTCCATTTATTATGGTTTAGCAGTTATGCAAAATTCCGTAAAATCGACCCAGAATAAAGTAGTCTTCAGAGGCTATTTGCAGACAATTCAAAATATACATTTTATTTGTCAGGTAAATAACTTTAATATGCGATATTTTAATCAAAATCGTTAAGAGCCATTTTTTAGAAAATCAAAATTTTCGAAAAAAATTCCATGTAAAGGGTAGTTTGGCGTGGGGGGATTTTTCTCAAAATCTTCGTGTCGCATCCCTGGAAGATACTAAACTTAAGTACCAAGTTTGGTATACTTTACCGACTTTTCGTTTTTGAGTTATCGTGTTCACAGACACACGGACACACACACACACACACACACACAAACACACACACACACGGACCTTTTTCAGAAAATACTTTTTTTGGATACAGGGGACCCTAAAACATATTTCCGGTGAAATCTCGGTATCGAATTTTTATGGAATGCAATATCTTCTCTATATGCTATGTACATAGTGCGTATAGAGAAAGTAAAAAATATATACAACATAAGTTGTGTGGTTTAGCGTCTCTATATTTTTTGTGTTTTAAGTTTTCGTCCATCTCTTACGGTTTAGCAGTTATGCAAAATTCCAGAATAAAGTAGTCTTCAGAGACTTTTCCCAGAAAATTCAAAATACACACTTTATTTGTCAGGTATATATCTTTAATATACGTTATTTTAATCAAAATCCTTAGAGCCATTTTAAAGAAATAAAAAAATTCGAAATTTTGTCCATGTGTAGAGTAGTTTGGGGTGGGAGAATTTTCTTGAAAATCTTTGTGTCGCATGCTAGGACGATACCAAACTTAAACACCAAGTTTGGTATTTAACGGTCTTTTCGTTTCTGAGCTATGCTGCCCACAGATACACACACACACACACACACACACACACACACATACACACAGACACACACGGAAATGTTTCTAATTTTGTTGATTCAGGGGGTCTCAAACGTGTATTTTCGATGAAATCTCGGTATGGAGTTTTTTGGTACATTACAATACCTTTTCTGTACACTATGTACATAGAGCATATAGAATAAGTAAAAGGCTAGCAATATTAGTTTGGAATTTCAAACTTTCAACCAAACATATCCTTAACTCACAGGTATTCGAACCTCTTCGATTGTGGCGCCAACAAATGCGATGTGACAGCTTGTTTAGGAATTAGAGGTAGAGGGGCAAATTTAGTAAAGTAATTCACGCAGTGATGGTTAAATTTGTTAGTTTTAACAAATTAAATAAGTCTCACTCAGTATTTAGTTTTATTTTTTTGTTCGTTTTTCTTTTGTTTTGCTTGTTTACCTTCTCTAATACGTATAGAGAATGTACATAGTAAATAGATAAGGAATTCTATTCCATCAACATTTTGGTGCTGGGATTTCACCTAATATACATGTTTTGAGGACACCTGAAATCGCAAAATCATTTTTAGAAAAAGTTCCTGTTTGTATGTATGAGAGCAGCATAACTCTAAAACGAAAGGTCCGTTAAATACCAAACTTGTTATTGAATGTTAGTATAACTCGCGGATAAGACACGAATATTTTAAAGAAAATCGCCCTCCTCAAACTACCATTTACATGGAGAGGTTTTCGAAAATGTTTATTTTTTCGAAAATGGCTCTAACGATTTTTATAAGCATTATATTAAAGATTTAAATGGAAAATTAAATGTATATTCTGTAAACGTGATTTACATTTTTTTGTAAAGTAAGTTTTGTCTATGTCTTACGGTTTACCAGCTAAGCAAACTTCAGAATAAAAAGGTCTTTAAAGACTATTCCCAAAAAATTCAAGATACACATTTTATTTCTTACATAAATATCTTTAATATATGGTATTTTAATCGAAATCGTTACTGCCATTTTTGAGAAAATTTACATTTTCAAACTTTTTTCCAAGTAAAGGGTAGTTTGGGGTAGTGGGATTTTTCTCACAATCTTCGTGTCGCCTTCCTGGAAAATATTAAGCTTAAGTACCAAGTTTGATATTTTACCGACTTTTCGTTTTCGAGTTATCATGTTCAAAGACACACGGACACTCACTGACCTTTTTCTAAAAATGTATTTTTGGCTACTTGGAACCCTAAAACGTCAATTTCCGGTGAAATCTCGGTATCGAATTTTTGGATGCAATACAATACTTTCTCTGTACACTATGTAGATATTACGTGTAGAGAAAGTAAAAATATTTCCTTTTTGATAACTCTTGGAACAATTTTACGTGACAGAAATCAAGGCATTAGGCATTATTGCACTGAAAGGAGAGAGAGATGCTCTAAAACGCTGAATTTTGGCAGCCGCACAAACGAAGATGGCGACACAAGTACTTTATTACTCTGAATGGTGGTGATGAGAACAGTGAACCATCCTTTTCACCGATAAGTCGAGATGTGGAGTACGTTCCGATAATAACTTGTGTGATACATGACTGAGGAGGAACACATTCAGAAAATTGCACATTTCAGAGGCGGCGATGAGACGAACTGATACTCGCATGGAATAACAACTAGCAGAGTGTTTTAAGAGCGCAACAGTACAGAGACGGGCACTTCAATGAGTCATTTTAAAGTGCTATCGGGTAAATATTACACTTTTAGAAAACTATACACAAATGATGCCAATATCATGTTCAGTGACTGTATCAGCTGCTTTTAATGACCACAGAAGACCATGCAGAAGATTTTGAGTGAACTACGAGCCGGATCAAAAACTAACCCACAATAATTTTGAATGTGGCAATTTCATACAGATATAGTATGACGTTTTCAACACAGAGTGTACTTTTGTTTCATGTATAGCTCTAGCGAGAAGTACGCAACCAATATGGCGCGCATGCTACTGTCCTCCACGTGTGAAGAGCCTGGTTTGATATTTATGGATCAAAGGCCATAAACTGAAAGAAATTTACAGGGACATGCGTGGTGTGTGTGGGGATGATTGTATGGACCGTAGCAATGTCTTCAGGTGGTGTGTAATTTTTACTTATTCGCCACGCTCCGGAGGTCCGAAACAGCTGCAGCCCCGCAAAATGTCAGAAGTTTTGAGGCAGTAATTTAGAACGACCGGCATGTGCAACTGCGGATCTTATTACAGCTCAACTTTTCCTATACTGCAGTGTACCATATTGTTCATGACAGGTTGAAATTTCTAAAGCTAATGTTCACTGGGTGCATAGGAAACTGACAAACAGCCACAAGGTGCTCTTCTCAGATGAACGACAGTAGCATGCGTGTCATCAATGTTCTATAGTTCACGCTACTCTTTATAGTGAAATTCTCAAACTATATTTGTGCGAGATTGCAACAATCCGGGGCAGAAAAAAAGCATTGTACGTTACTTTTCTATCCGTCTCTATTGCCGTAAATGTATTGTATTTTTCAATCCTGAAACCTTTTGTGCTTATATAACATCTACGTATGATGAAAATGTTTAATGTAATTCAAAATGTTCTCGGGCTTCTAACCAGGTAAAAACTTGGCTTGATACCAACTTTTCGAAGAAGTGCATCTTCCTCGTCTTCAGGGTGAGCTGATGGATTGAGCTTGCGGAGACTGGTATTTATAAGAGCTGGAATGAAGTTAACATCTGATTGGTTCGCGTGATGTAAAAAAAAAAATTCAAAATATACATTTTATTTGTGATGCAAATATCTTTAATATAAGCTATTTTAATCAAAATAATTTCAGTCATTCAGAGAAAAACGAAATTTCAAACAATTTTCCATGTAAAGGCTGGTTTAAGGTGGGGGGATTTTCTTGAAAATCTTCGTATCGCAACTTTGGAAGATACCAAACAAAAAAACCAAGTGTTGTATTTAACAGTACGTAAACACTGACACACATATACACAGACCTTTTTCTAAAACCTTACGTGTTCCATTCACAGCTTTCTCTAACTGTTCTGCAAACAAACCGTTTATTCAAAGGATTAATATTTTAGCTCCATCATGATAATCAAGATAAACATAAGCAGAATTATTCTTACTTCTAGCTTCCTTGTTAATATAAGGGAAATAAGAAAATGCACAGGTTAAAGCGCTAGTCTCGTTTTTTAAAAGTCGTTCGCTATGTGAAACAATTGCAATTCCGTTTTTTTTCTTTCTAGGAATAAACAAATGAGAAGCAAGAAAAGAGATGTCTTCCCGTTCGAGAGAAGTTTAAGTGCCCTAGAATTGATACTAACAATCCGAAATGTCGTGAAAACCCTTAATTGTACAAAAAATAGATATGTAATATTTTGTGTGTATTAATGAGATCAACATTTTTTGGGCTCTAAGTTTTTGTATACCTCTTACGGTTTGCCAGTTATACAAAAGTCATCCAGAATGAAGAGGTCTTCAGAGACTATTCCCAGAAAATTTAAGCTGTACATCTGTTTTGTCTTAAAATACCTTGAGCATAAAGTATTTTAATCAAAATCGTTAGGGCCATTTTTGAGAAATTCAAAATGTTCGAAAAACTTTCCATGTAAAGAATAGTTGGGGGTGGGGGATTCTCTTGAAACCTTCGTGTCGCATACTTGGAAGGTACTAAACCTGCCTGTTTGATTTTTAAGAGTTATTTCGTTTCTGAACTATGCTGTTCACACACACACACACACACACACGCTCACACACACGGACATGTTTCTAAAAATGATTTTTTTTTTTTGGAATCAGGGAGTCCCAAAACATATATTTCCGGAAAATCTCGACATCGAACTTTTGGGTGGAATACAATACCTTCTTTATCAACTAAGTACATTGTACATACGAAGCTAGAGAAAGTAAAAAGTATTTTAGAAAAAGGTTCGTGTGTGTATAAGTCTGTGGAAAGCATAGCTCAAAAATGAAAAGTCCCTTAAATACCTACCAAGCATGATATCTTAGTCCCGTATGTCCCAAGGATGCGACACTAAAATGTTTCAAGAAAATCTCCCCCACTCCAACTACCCTTCATAGGGAAACAATTTCAAAATCTCCCCCACTCCAACTACCCTTCATAGGGAAACAATTTCAAAATCTCCCCCACTCCAACTACACTTCATAGGGAAACAATTTCAAAATCTCCCCCACTCCAACTACCCTTCATAGGGAAACAATTTCAAAAATTTTGATTTTCTCAAAAATAGTTCTAATGATTTTTATTAAAATCTCTTATTTTTATAAATATTATATGATATATGATATATATGTATATCTTGAATTTTCTGGGAATATCCTCTAAAGACCTCTTTATTCAGGGTGATTGTTTAATGTTGCATAACTAGTAGAACATGAGAGATAGACAAGCACTTACTACACAAGACTTTAATTCTTCTTAAAACACATAAATTAGTCATATATGTTTTTTTCCTGGAGTTCACCGTTTCCGAGATATTCCTTGTTATTGGTCTCAGTTTTAAAATGTGTGTTTCTCATGCAGGAATTTGTCAACACCTGTCCACGCAAGCAATCTTATAACAACCACATTTTAAAACATTTTTTCTGTCGGTTTAGCCTAGTGCATTCCCTTTCTTCCCTTCTACTTATAAGCAAATAAATAATAAGGCGGTTTCTGCTACTGTTTATTTCTATTAGCAAAAAGTGAATAGAAGAATAGGCTCATTAACAAGCATTTGTTTCAGAGATGTAGAGAAAGTCACGTGAATGAAACATATCAGAATTTTCCATAAACACTGAGCTCTCCTGAATAAAAGTACTGACACAATAATTCAAAATGAACAACAATGAACACATCCTATTCCGGATTGTGCAATATCATAGTCGGTGTGGTGTCATCAAAAGTGTTTTGAAATATGTTGTGCCATATTACACAACATTTTATCACTGTACAACAGAACTATGGACGACGAAGTTAGGTGGGCCGATAACCCGCTGCACCAAAGAATGGCGAGAGGTGGTTTTATTTGAAATTTTCGTTTTTTTAATCCTTATAGATGGCTCTAATGATTTTGATTAATATACCATGTGTTTGACTTATTTCATGACAATTAATCTCTCACATTTTGTGAATTCCTGTTTAATCTCAATGACTTCTGTATAGCTGATTTTTGTTATTGGCTTGAATTTTCAAATACCTAGTTATGTTTTTCTAGCTCCTACAAAGAGTACAAAATTATAAAGCCTAAAACTGGACCAGCTTTGAAAAGTTTTGTTTATCGCTTTATTTTACTATATCCTTCTTATATCTACAAAAATATTGTAAATTAATTTGAGTTTTCTATTTATGGATGGTATTTAGCTTGCTGAGGTGCTCAGCTCCCCATTATGCAGGGAAAATCCAGGAAGTGACAGACGATTTAGCATAAGTAAAATATTGTCGCAGCCCTTTCGTCTACCTTGGAGTCGGTCAGAATTAGTGCCAGTGAAATACTTTTAAAATAAGTGTGTATATCCCTCCTTGATGTTCTGGTGTAATGGTTACCATGCGAACTTCATAAACCAAAGGTCACGGGCTCAAACCCGGCAGAGGACGATGGCTTTTTTCGAGCGTAAAAATCCTTAGCATGGCTTCCTTCGGAAGGGAAGTAAAGCCGTGGGTCCCGTGTCGTAGATTTACGGCATGTAAAAGAACCTCAAGCCTGATAAGAGAGGCCTCTAAGCAAATTTTAAGCGATCTTTCACGCCCAATATAGAATGGGACGCTGAGAACCTAAAGCAGTTAAAGAGCGTCCATAAATAACACGCCATTTTTTTTCCTTGATGTTCGGTGATGCGCCGGCTAAACTCATCGATATTAGAACACATAAACTCGACTCTCACTGAGGGGAGGAAGAATGACATGTCACACTGGGGTAGACTCACAAAATAAGTACTT
Organism: Hymenopus coronatus; assembly: GCA_030762935.1. NCBI lineage: Eukaryota > Metazoa > Arthropoda > Insecta > Mantodea > Hymenopodidae > Hymenopus > Hymenopus coronatus. The sequence continues at coordinate 90,378,377 of CM060883.1, forward strand.
CACTAGATTCCTCAGAATTGGTGCTGTTTATTCATACTTATTATTATTATTATTATTATTATTATTATTATTATTATTATTATTATTATTATTATTATTATTATTATTATTGAGGCGCTAATCCGTCAAGCGGCTCCCGACATAGTTCTTGTAGATTTAGTAATATATGCTTATATCTGGTGATATTTCTTCTGCATACAAAGTTTCTCATATCTAATAGTTATCGCTTACTTCACTATTACGCGATATCAAACTGACACATCAACTAATGCGGTAACTTCACTTTTCCGCGTGAGATTGTCACATAATTAAGAACCAACAATATAAAACAGAACGTACATACAGCAAACCAGTTTCTCGTGTGCACACTGCTTTTATAGCCAAAATATCCAAGCTTCGTGCTCATTTCTGATTGCTTACTAAGTAGCGCGAAAATATAGTTATCATGTGACCACTCTTTTTAATAGAAGTTTCGAACTACGAACTTTTAGGGAAAAATCTGATGTGTTCCATTCTCATGACTTTCTCTATATCTCTGCAACAAATTATTGTTAAAAAGCTTAAGCTCCTATTTACTTCGTGCTAATCGAGAAAAAATCAGCAGAACTAGTCGTATTACTTGCTTCCTTGTAAATACAAGCGAAATAAGGGAGTACTGTTGGTTAAAGAGATAGTCAAAAGTTGGTTGCTATGTGACTGAAATTCCTTTGTTTAAATGGACAGGACTTATTAAATTTCTGCACGAGAAAATTATGTCTTTAAAGCTGAAACCAAAAACAAGAAGTATCTCAAATACGATCAACTCCACGAAAAACAAATGTATATAAGATAAATTGTGTATTTTAAGGTGCTCTACAGTTTTTTATGTTGTAGATTTTTGTCCATCTCTTATGGTTTAGTAGTTATGCAAAATTCCGTAAAATTCATCCAGAATAAAGTAGTTTTCAGAGACTATTCCCAGAAAATTCAAGATATACATTTTATTTGTCAGGTCTACGAAATTTAAACAAAATCGTCAGAGCCATTTCTGAGAAAATCAAAATTTTCGAAAAAAGTTCCACGTAGAGGGTAGTTTCGGGTGGGGGGATTATTTTCAAAATCTTCGTGTCGCATCCCTGCAAGATACTAAACTTAAATACCAACTTTGGTATTTTACCGATTTTTCGTTTTTGAGCTATCGTGTTCACAGATACACGGGCACACGGACACACACAAACACACACGCGGACCTTTTCCTGAAAATGCTTTTTTTGGATACATATATTTACGGTGAAATCGCGGTTTCGAATTTTTTGGGTGGAGTGCAATACCTTCTCTATACACTATGTACATAGTACGTGTAGAGAAAGTAAAAAAGCTGTCTCTGAGAGAACTCCCTGTTACTTAGACCTTTAATGCACCAAAACCATGCTCTTACAAAAGCATTTGTATTTCTGGATTGACAAAAGAAGTAACTTTGGCATATACAATAACACATTCTTACCCTCATGTTTTGTTCTGCGATCTGCCAAGTCTTGGCCACTGAACCGAATATCTTTTCTATACTAAACCTGTGCAAATCAATAATTAAAATAATGAAAAGCAAAACGTGCTAATACACTGTTGCAAAATAATAAAGAAAGTTATCAACACAAAACTTCATTTACAAAGTTGCAGCACCTTACTTTATTTCTCAACGTCATCGTCATTGCTATCAACGTGTTTATTGTCACGTGGTACCGGTTTTTCAATGCAGATATTGTACTCTTCTGCCGCCAAAGATCTGAACCAAGATGTACTGCCACTTTGAGGTTGCGAAATTTTTCCACCCAAAAGTTATATATGGTGTCCAAAGTGAAACACCGGTTTCCCTGAATTCTTTAATCAACATTTACTTTCAGCTCCTCCATAACGATTGATGAACTTCCACTCCGGTCTTTGTCGTGCATACTGGTTCTTCCGTGACTACTCTAAATTAGGCGCAATTTCCTCACTGAAGACTCGTTCATTGCATTATCACTATGCACTTGCGCTATCTGTATATAACACTCGATTGACCGAATATTTAGTGCATTAAAACAAAAACTAATAAACAATGAAGGTTTATCGACATTAACAGGATATTTCATAGGAAAAGCCCGCCTTTGCGGCACGGGAATAGCGTGTTTGAATAACATTTCAAAGTTTCAAGTTCAGATTACGGTTAGATTGTTTTAATGTGATTCGTTTTTTTTTTTGGGGGGGGGTTCCCTAATTCTAGAAGCTGAATGTCGGACTCCTTGAAGAGCCTGGAATCATTTGAGGTTCATTTTACTTATTTCATTCATTGTCCTACCAAATTAAAGGAAGTTAACTTAAACAAAAAAGTGGCTAGAAGTATACATATATAAGTTTGCAAAAATGTAGACAGAGAAAGTCATGCGAATATGACACACAAGATTAGTCGTTAGTGGAATTTTGAGAAAATCAGTATTTTCGAAAAACGTTTCATGTAAAGGGTAGTTTAGGCTGCGGGGAACTTTGTTGAAAACCTTTCTATTGCAATATTTCAAGATGCTAAACACAATAATCAATTTTGGTATTTAACCTACTTTCCTTTTTGGAGTTATGATGTACACGCGGACGTTTTTCTAAAACGTATTTTTTCCTTCATTGCTTTTTTACAAAGGAACCTAAAAGGTCTATTTTCAGTGAAATCTCGAAATCCAAATTTTGGGTGGAATGCAAAACTTTCTCTACCTATGTATTAAGTAGAGAAGGTAGAAAGTGTATCCCGGTAGCGATATATATATATATTATGTTTCTAAATAAGGGAAAGCAATTGTATGACAATTAATGGATTGACAGAATGGAGATTACTTTGAGAAATAGAGTAAGGTACTTCAACTGTGTATATAAAGATTTGTCTTTATTTCTTTCGTTATTATTTAGTTGTGCCGAATCGTGTGTCCCGCTCTGGTGTATTGATAGCTAAATGCACCATATTATTTAGTTGTGCCGAATCGTGTGTCCCGCTCTGGATGGTCCTCGTGTATTGATAGCTAAATGCACCATATTGTTTAGTTGTGCCGAATCGTGTGTCCCGCTCTGGATGGTCCTCGTGTATTGATAGCTAAATGCACCATATTGTTTAGTTGTGCCGAATCGTGTGTCCCGCTCTGGTGTATTGATAGCTAAATGCACCATATTGTTTAGTTGTGCCGAATCGTGTGTCCCGCTCTGGTGTATTGATAGCTAAATGCACCATATTGTTTAGTTGTGCCGAATCGTGTGTCCCGCTCTGGTGTATTGATAGCTAAATGCACCATATTATTTAGTTGTGCCGAATCGTGTGTCCCGCTCTGGTGTATTGATAGCTAAATGCACCATATTGTTTAGTTGTGCCGAATCGTGTGTCCCGCTCTGGTGTATTGATAGCTAAATGCACCATATTGTTTAGTTGTGCCGAATCGTGTGTCCCGCTCTGGTGTATTGATAGCTAAATGCACCATATTGTTTAGTTATGCCGAATCGTGTGTCCCGCTCTGGATGGTCCTCGTGTATTGATAGCTAAATGCATCATATTGTTTAGTTGTGCCGAATCGTGTGTCCCGCTCTGGTGTATTGATAGCTAAATGCACCATATTGTTTAGTTGTGCCGAATCGTGTGTCCCGCTCTGGTGTATTGATAGCTAAATGCACCATATTGTTTAGTTGTGCCGAATCGTGTGTCCCGCTCTGGATGGTCCTCGTGTATTGATAGCTAAATGCACCATATTGTTTAGTTGTGCCGAATCGTGTGTCCCGCTCTGGATGGTCCTCGTGTATTGATAGCTAAATGCACCATATTGTTTAGTTGTGCCGAATCGTGTGTCCCGCTCTGGTGTATTGATAGCTAAATGCACCATATTGTTTAGTTGTGCCGAATCGTGTGTCCCGCTCTGGTGTATTGATAGCTAAATGCACCATATTATTTAGTTGTGCCGAATCGTGTGTCCCGCTCTGGTGTATAGATAGCTAAATGCACCATATTGTTTAGTTGTGCCGAATCGTGTGTCCCGCTCTGGTGTATTGATAGCTAAATGCACCATATTGTTTAGTTGTGCCGAATCGTGTGTCCCGCTCTGGATGGTCCTCGTGTATAGATAGCTAAATGCACCATATTGTTTAGTTGTGCCGAATCGTGTGTCCCGCTCTGGTGTATTGATAGCTAAATGCACCATATTGTTTAGTTGTGCCGAATCGTGTGTCCCGCTCTGGATGGTCCTCGTGTATAGATAGCTAAATGCACCATATTGTTTAGTTGTGCCGAATCGTGTGTCCCGCTCTGGATGGTCCTCGTGTATAGATAGCTAAATGCACCATATTGTTTAGTTATGCCGAATCGTGTGTCCCGCTCTGGTGTATTGATAGCTAAATGCACCATATTGTTTAGTTGTGCCGAATCGTGTGTCCCGCTCTGGTGTATTGATAGCTAAATGCACCATATTGTTTAGTTGTGCCGAATCGTGTGTCCCGCTCTGGTGTATTGATAGCTAAATGCACCATATTATTTAGTTGTGCCGAATCGTGTGTCCCGCTCTGGTGTATAGATAGCTAAATGCACCATATTGTTTAGTTGTGCCGAATCGTGTGTCCCGCTCTGGTGTATTGATAGCTAAATGCACCATATTGTTTAGTTGTGCCGAATCGTGTGTCCCGCTCTGGTGTATTGATAGCTAAATGCACCATATTGTTTAGTTGTGCCGAATCGTGTGTCCCGCTCTGGTGTATTGATAGCTAAATGCACCATATTGTTTAGTTGTGCCGAATCGTGTGTCCCGCTCTGGTGTATTGATAGCTAAATGCACCATATTGTTTAGTTGTGCCGAATCGTGTGTCCCGCTCTGGATGGTCCTCGTGTATTGATAGTTAAATGCATCATATTGTTTAGTTGTGCCGAATCGTGTGTCCCGCTCTGGATGGTCCTCGTGTATAGATAGCTAAATGCACCATATTGTTTAGTTATGCCGAATCGTGTGTCCCGCTCTGGTGTATTGATAGCTAAATGCACCATATTGTTTAGTTGTGCCGAATCGTGTGTCCCGCTCTGGTGTATTGATAGCTAAATGCACCATATTGTTTAGTTGTGCCGAATCGTGTGTCCCGCTCTGGATGGTCCTCGTGTATTGATAGCTAAATGCACCATATTGTTTAGTTGTGCCGAATCGTGTGTCCCGCTCTGGATGGTCCTCGTGTATTGATAGCTAAATGCACCATATTGTTTAGTTGTGCCGAATCGTGTGTCCCGCTCTGGATGGTCCTCGTGTATTGATAGCTAAATGCATCATATTGTTTAGTTGTGCCGAATCGTGTGTCCCGCTCTGGTGTATTGATAGCTAAATGCACCATATTGTTTAGTTGTGCCGAATCGTGTGGCCCGCTCTGGTGTATTGATAGCTAAATGCACCATATTATTTAGTTGTGCCGAATCGTGTGTCCCGCTCTGGATGGTCCTCGTGTATTGATAGCTAAATGCACCATATTGTTTAGTTGTGCCGAATCGTGTGTCCCGCTCTGGTGTATTGATAGCTAAATGCACCATATTGTTTTTCCACGTCCGGGTACAACAATTCTAGCCCTAATTATTATAACGTTCCACTAGCATGTAATACATTTTCATATTTCAGGAACGTAGTTATTCGGAAGTTTGTGAAAAGCCAAAACTCTCTATCTCCCCCCCCCCTGTGACACATTAGCAGCTATGGTGAGCATTATCCAGGAAGTTTAATTTTTTCTCCCTCTAGAAGTGGCGTCCAAATTTAATTTAGCAACTAAAGAAAAAGGGGGAGCGAAAGGCTGGATAATCTGCAGGACAAAATGAAAGCAGTTTCCTCTACTGAAACATTAAAAGACTTACGATGGGACGAAGGAAAAACATTTTAGAAAATGCTAAACTCGTTCAAGAACTATGCGAATTATAACTGTATAGGAAAGAGGAATGCTTATCGCAGTCGACAAAATAAGTGGAGAATTAATTAAGTTCGTATTACTGTAACTATTGAAAATACTGAAATATTAGAGACTTCACGATAGTTTCACATTTTTGTGCTGCTTTGTACTTTCGGGAACATTCACTTCTTTGGCAGAATTAATATACACTACCAAGTTTTTCTAAATTAAAATTAATAGCGGCGTATGTTTTAACTTTATTTCTTAAAACTACTGTGCATTATAGTCACAATCGTCCATATTTTTCCATATAAAATAAGAAAGAACGAATCTGAATGCACACAGATGTGTGAACGATTTCTGTAGAACTATCATAACTACAGACTCATCCAGAAAGTGACAGACGATTTGGCATAACTAAACAATAACGATAGTTATCAATACAAAACGTTATTCACAAAGTTACAGTACCTTACTCTATTTCTCAACGTAATCTTCATTGGTATCAAGGTATTTATTGTCACGCGGTACGTGTTTTTCAATACAGATGTTACACTCTTTTACCGCTCAAGATCTGAGCCAAGATGTCACTGCCACTTTGAGGTCTTCATGGCTGGGAAATCTTTTCTATCCAAAGTGAAACACCAGTTTTTCTTAAATCTTTTATGAACATTAGCTTTCAACTGCTCCATAACTATTGAGGACCTTCCACTCCGGTTGTTTTTCGGGTACGCTGGTTCTTCGTTGATTAGTCGTAAATTATGAGCCATTTTCTGACTAAAGGATCGTTCATTGCAATTTCACTATAACTTAATTTGCCTATAAAATTCAATTGGCCGAACATTTTGTGCATTCAAAAAAACGAATAAGTTCTTTCCGGTAGAAAAGTATAACATCGGCATTGAAAAATTGGTACCACGTGGCAATAAATGTCTTGACAGAATGGAAATTACGCAGATAAATATAGTAAGGTATTGTAATTTAGTAAATAAAGTTTTGTGTTGATAAATATTTTTATTATTTAGATACGCGATATCATCCGTCACTTTCTGGATGACCCTCGCATCTTAGCCAGTACATAAACTGAAACCAATGTTTGCACTCAAAAAAGTGATAAGTGTTAATTCAAAATCTTCTCGGGCTTCTAGCCAGGTAAAAACGCACCCTGAAGACGAGGAAGATGCACTTCTTCGAAACGTTGGTGTCAAGCCAAGTTTTTACCTGGCTAGAAGCCCGAGAAGATTTTGAATTAACACGTCGCCAGGAGAGCTTCAGTTCTTATTTTAAGTGATAAGTGGTACACATATAACTTTGCTTTATTTGTCCAAGGAGAGATTCAAATTAATAATGATTTGTTGAACGACGTTTTCTGGACACACGAGGCACACTTTTTAGTTGACACACATAATTACAGAATTTGGACAAAAAAGACTTTCAAATTGTAATTCAAGAAGGTATTCTCGATTTATAGGTTACTGTATGGTGTGGCTTTAGTTTTCAATTCATCAATGATCTTTATTTGTTCGAAGAGACAACAATGGAACAAAACAGACAGTTACTGTGAATGGTGCTACAAAACTTTATTTCTAGCCTGGAAAATCGTGATATAGAGAGCTTCTTCATGCATGATAGTGCTCCACTTTCTAACAAAATGGCCGCCGCTATCTCCAGATCTTGGTTGTAGGGTTACCTTAAACAAGAGTTTTCTTGACACATCCTACCCCGACAACATCTCGCAAAAATTACTAATATTCCATGAGAGCATCTGCAAAATGCTGTGCTTACAGTCGCACGTTGAACAAAAGAAGGAATGTTACCTTCCGAATGTTTAATAAACCCCATTAATTGCTAAGTATGTAATTTGTTTTTTATTGTTTCCATCTCAAAGTTATTGTTTGCCATATATGTGACTTTTTAGTATTTTTTTTTCTTTTCTAAAAACATAATACTATTTATAACGGTTTAAAAATTGCTTTTTGAAGGATCCTTATACTTTGTTATTGGTTTAGTTTATAATTACTTATAAACTTATTAGTACATTTTCTCAGTCGTTTTCTCGTAGTCATGCAAACAGCATGGAGTTTGAAAGGTTTAACATACTTTTTAAAAGTCTATCAATATCTATGTGTAAATGCGTAATTAATGTGTGAGTAGACAGAAAAATAAGGTTTTCTAAGAAAAGCCCATGTGAAGGTTGAGGCAGGAACTGGTGATCTGGGAGACGCACCTTAGGTGCTGAGCTGCGCAGCGACGACTGGTCCTCTCTCCGAAGATGTAACTGGTGAAGTCCGTTTCTCGACGCTCCTCGGCTATTTGTGGACTCAGCGACAAGTAATTGAGACTTATTTAGCTCAGGTATTGAGCGACAGTGATCTCAAGAAATAGTATGGGAAATTGACCCAAAATAAATGTCGGCGCTTTCATTTGATCGAAGGTTTATTTCCCTTTCCAGTGTTCTCGAGACAGTTCCTGGCGCAGTTCTCGCAATAGAGTGTAATGCGCACAAAGGAAACTTGAACTTACGCGGTGATAATGCCAACTGTTACGTGCAGGTTATTGTGTAATCTTATCACAAGTGTTGCAGCTTCCGCGTTAAGTTGCATTTCAACTGCCTCAATCACAATAATTTCAATACTATTTTGCTTGGATTCCTTATTCTGGGTGTCACAGGTTCCGCGTGAAGTAACATTTCAACTGACTGAAATTTGGCGCGAATACTCTACATTTATAGCAAATCCTACACACGCGCAAAATTCTCAACTTGCAATCTTATTGGCCCATTTTGGCGCCGAAATAGCTTGGGGTGCGCTTCTGACGTGACGTGATTATTTTCGATTGGTCTTTCACGTGATTCTTGACCCCAATTTTCTCGTGATTCCCCTATTTGTATGTCACATCCATTTTCTCTTTCCGAGACGTGACTAAATAGTGGCATCTTTTCCCCTCTCGTAATACAAAAGCAAATGATCGTAAACACTGAAATAGCCGCTTGAGAACTCCGGGCTTAAAGCTAGAAATGCTTTCCAGAAACAGTCTTTCTGAACTTTGAATATACATTGTGACAATAAATACATGATATTTTACTTAGTAATTAACTTAAACAATATAATTAACTAAAACATATGCTGATGCGCTCACTCAGTTTGGTGACATACCGTTTCAAGGTAACGCATCAGTTTTTACTTTCTCTAGCCCGCATGTAAAATGTACATAGTGGATAGAGAAGGCATTGTATTCCACCCAAAAATTTGATGTCAAAATTTCAAAAGAAATATATGTTTTGGGGTTCCCTGTTTCCGAAAAAAGCAATTTTAGAAAAAGGTCCATGCGTGAGTCTGTGAACACGATAACTCAAAAACAAAGAGTCCGTAAAATACCATACTAGGTATTTAACTTTAGTATCTTCCAAGGATGCGACATAAAGATTTTGAGGAAAATCCCCCACCCAAAACTCCCTTTACATGGAAACATTTTAGAAAATTCTGATTTTCTCAAAAATAGCTCTACGATTTTAAATAAATACCGTATATTTATAATTACGACAAGTAAAATGTATATCTTAAGGTTCTGGGAAAGCATGTGAAGACGTCTGTATTCTGGATGAATTTTCCTGCATTTGGCACAACTTGTAAACCGTAAGAGATAGACAAAAGCTCACTAAACAAAAAAATGCAGACCTCGTCAAAACACACAATTTATGTCATATATATTTTTTTCATGTAGTTCACTATTTTTCAGATATTCCTTGTTATTTGTTTGTAAACACTTAAAATACATACGGGAATTTGTCAACTCCTGGCAACGCAAATAAACGGATTTTAACCACATTTCAACCAGCTTTTCAAATATTTGACTATCATTTTAACCTAATGTAGTCCATGAATATCCACTCTACCTACAATAGAGCATTTCTGCTAATGTTTATCTCGATTAGCATGAAATAGATAGAAGCATAAGATTTTTAACAATAATTTGCTACAGAGTTGTGGACAACGTCATGTGACTGGAATACATAAGATTTTTTCTTCTCTAATTTTTGTCCAAATGTAGCATTAGCGTTACATGAGAGTTACGTTCCATAAAGTCTTTACAAACATTTACCGAAATGTTGTGAACATTTTGGTAGCAGCTGAAGAAGCTTAAGCCCTTTGTGCAAGCTGTTCAGTGCGAGAAGGCCCGCAGCATCAGCAAAAACTCCCCTGCTAACTTAGAAGCTTTTCGCCCTACAATGTTGGCTATGCTGTGCACGACACCTCAGAGCTGTTATCTTACAGTCCTTTCTCTTCATCTTATCTCTCTTCCCTTTTCTTCTTATATAAGTAATTATGTTTCCTTCACTTTGCATTAAAAGCTTCCCCTAAACTACCACGCAAAAACGGTTTAGGCAATATGAATAGTCTACTAGATATTCTAGTGTAGGGCTGTTAGAAAGGAGTATGAGATATTTTAAATATTTCACTCCGTGGCAGGCACTTTATTAAGAGGGTTTAATGATAAAATGACTGTAAGAAGAAAAAGAAAACCACCAGCACGCACCCACACAAGAAAACGCACACAGAAACAAAAGACACACTCATACACATATGAGTAATTTATGATAAAAGTGGTAAAAATGGTGTTTTATATTGTGAGTAGGAAACTTACGAAACGAGACCGTAGGCTGAGTAAAATAACCCTACGAACAATATAAACAAATGTTAACACGTGTGTCATGTACTATTTATAGAGAGTTCTCAATATTTATAAACGTATTATGATTATAAATAGATTGTTTTACCTATTTCACGGAGTTCATGCTTAATGGTCTGCTATATTCAGTTATTGCCTTGCTTAGCATCAGTGTTGACAATATGATGACTTACTCGTACAGAATGAAAACATTCTAGACAACGGAGGCAGTGTAGTATTTGTAATTTTACTCTCTCCGCTGCTTACATAATTTCTTTTGGTTCAGCAGATGACATGTTGGTGACATTCAAATCATCCGCCATTTTATAGTTCGATACGAACTTTCAGAGTAATGGCCTACTTGAAGGATGCCATGGACGGATAAACCAAAATTGGTACACTGGAGTCTTATAATTTGACAGCACTTTTTACCTTTAACACTACCGACATCTGGTAAAAGACCTAATTTTAGCATTAACTGCCTAAAGACGTATTTTATAATAAAAAGTTCAGCTGAACACCAATTTGTTACTTCTACAACTCGCACATCTCTCTAAACCCATTATGAATTCCAAAAGTTGTTTTAGAGAACCAGTACAGTGAAGTCTCTCTGTTTTTTTTTTTCTTCTTTTTTTTTTTTACTTATAGTCACTCTCAGCAAATCCCGGCTATGGCATGAACTTTTCAGTCTGAATTTGCATAACCAATGATGTTTTATTTATGGCTTGGATCTTAAGATTTAATAAACAAAATACCCCTAGAATAGATTCCTAATATTTTAATGGCATTTATAACTCAAATTTCATGAAAAATCGGCTTCTTTTATGAGTGACTTAAACATTTCTGAATCCAAATTTGTATAATTGGCCACCAATCCATTTTTAAATCCCATAAGTCGCTGGAACTACAGCAAAGCATTAGTTGGGGAAACGGGACTCGACGAGATACAATTCACACCATGGAAAATAAAAAACGAAGTTATGCAGAAGCTAAGCAGCAGTGCAAGAAGAAAAGGACAGAAAATACAGCAACAGAGGAGAGGGACAGGAAAACTGAGGGTTTAATCTACCAACTAAGGTGAACCCTGAATTCCAATCTTTCCTTGTTTTCTTGCTACTGATATTTTCAGCATTTTTTTCTTGTAAGATCTTCCTTTATGTTACAAAAATACAGTTTTCTTTACATGTTTACAAAGATACAATGACTAAAAATCTGATGTGTTCCATTCACATGACTTTCTCTACATTTCTGCAATAAATTATTGTTAAAGCTTATTCTTTTATTTACATAAAACTAATCGAGAAAAAATTGGCAGAAAGGGTCTTATTACTTCCTTGTAAGCAGAAGGGAAATAAAGGAATACAGTAGGCTAAAACGATAGTCAAATCTTTTAAAAGATGTTTGCTCTGTGATTGAAGTACTTTTATTTGTACGGACAGGAGTTCACAAATTCCCGTATGAGAAAATATTTTAAAGATGAAACTGATAACGACAAATATCTCAAAAAACGGAAAAATGTATAAATTAGTGTTTTAATGTGCTCTATATTTCTTAAGTAAGTTTTGGCTTATCTCTTACGGTTTACCAGTTACATAAAATTCAGCAAAATTCATTCAGAATAAAAAGGTCCTTGGAGACTATTCTCAGAAAATTCAAGATATACATTTTATTTGCCATATAAACATCTTTAATATACAGTATTTTAGTAAAAATAGAGCCAGTTTTGAGAAAATTAAACTGGTCGAACTTTTTTACAGAGGGCTCTAAAAGTGTATTTCCGGTGAAATCTCGGTATCAAATTTTTGGGTCAATACAATACCTTCTCTATACACTATGTACATAGTACTTGTAGAGAAAGTAAAAAAAATCTAATGCGTACCATTCAAATGAATTTCTCTACATATGTCCAATAAATTATTGCTAAAGCTCTTATGTCTATATTTATTTCATGCTAACCGAGAAAAAAATTAGCAGAAATAGTCTTATTACTTGCTTTCTTATAAGTAGAAGCGAAATAAGGGAATGAAAAGCTGGTTGCAATTGGTCCTTTGTTTATGGGTAGGAGCTGACAAATTCCTGATTGAGAAAAGTATAAATTTTTTAAAGGTGAAACCAAAAACAAGGAATATCTTAAGAATGATAAACTCCAGGAAAAATACATACAACATAAATTGTGTGTTTTAGCGTGCTCTACATTTTTGTGTTGTAAGTTTTTGTCCATCTCTTACGGTTTAGTAGTTATGCACAATTCCGTAAAATTGATCCAGAATAAAGTAGTCCCCGTACTCCCACATATATAAAAGATATAAAAATCAGTTTCGAATAAAACATAAAAGAATTTAAATCAGAACCAAGAAAAATTAAGCATATTAATATTCTTGTAAATGAAGTACGAGAGTATTCTCTTAAAAAAGTTAATGCAAAACCATCTCTTCCATATTCAACATTAAATTCTTCAGAGGCTATACCCAGAAAATTCAAGATATACATTTTATTTGTCAGGTAAATATCTTTAATGTGCAATATTTTAATCAAAATCGTTAAAGCCATTTTTGAGAAAAGCAAACTTTTCGAAAAATGTTCTATGTAAAGGGGAAGATACTTAAATACCAAGTTTGGTATTTTGCAGCGTTTTATGTTTTTGAGTTATCGTGTTCATAGATACACGTAACGACGTACACTGACACAGACACATACACGCACAAACATACACACACACACACACATGAACCTGTTTCTGAAAATGCTTTTTTTTTTTTTTTGGTGGAGTGCAATACCTATACACTATACTCTATACACTATGTACATAGTACGTGTAGAGAAAGTAAACCTGTTTTCCTTCCCTGCTTCATAGCGTGTATTAACGTTTTGTTGCCCAGTCTCGTACTGGCCCCGATTGGTTTCTATGTGAGTGCTGCAACACTTGGTGAATTTATGAAACTATCCTTATTTGGGTAATTATTTTCTCTCTTGTTCATCTGACGCCATAGAGTTTTGGAATTCGAATTCCCTACTCGTTAACTGTGGTTGGCCACTTTGCGCTTCCCTTTTGTTACTCGCATTATATGCATCTCTGTCTGTAACACTCTCAGATAATATTTTCTGCATGAATTCGCTAAATGCTGTTGGCAACATCCGTAAGTTGTACTTACCCGGTTTCTAACTCGTTTACGTCTGTTTTTGACGGAGTTATGAGTAGTAACGTTTTGACAGTACATGTTTACGTTCTCCTAGATCATTAGTCTCAACATCTGCACATCTCTTGTTGTTTATAACTGACATTTTGTAATTTCTCTCAAAATATAGCCCAGATTCTGCCAAACCATAAACGCTGTAAGTGTTTGCTTGCCCTCTTTAATTATATCAGCGCGTCACTGTTTTACAGAGTTACGACTGCACAATTGAAACACGACGAGCAAAACAGAACCTCCCCGTTTATATCGTTAAAGGGGAAACAGCTCTTTTAAGGCATCCTTCAATCTGCAATAATACATATGCTGCCTAATTTAATCTGCTTAATCCTCGGGTGTTTTCGTCTCTAACGACTAAATGCCAATAAACTGGGTGTTATTCTCTGTTTTTTTTTTTTTTTTTTTTTTTTTTTTTTTTTTGCTGTTTGTGCACCTGTAGTTAATACTTATAATTGTTAAAAGAAAAGCATTCTTCTTCTAATCCTTACTTCTACAACCAAGAGAAAAATTTGTGTGTATATACACAGTCACCTTGGTTAATCTTAAGTTGAAGAAAATCGAATTATTCCGTATTTTGAATTGTAAAAGTTTGATGTTTAAAAATGTTTTTAATTAAATCACGTCTAAATTAAATGAAATTATAGGAAGGACAACATTAGAGTATGTACTTATAGTTTTGTAATGTTATAACTCAGGTTCAGTACGGATTCAAAGTTAATTCAAAATCTTCTCGGGCTTCTAGCCAGGTAAAAACTTGGGTTGACACCAACGTTTCAAAGAAGTGCATCTTCCTCGTCTTCAGGGTGAACTGATCAGAAGACGAGGAAGATGCACTTCTTCGAAACGTTGGTGTCAACCCAAGTTTTTACCTGGCTAGAAGCCCGAGAAGATTTTGAATTAATACGTCGTCAGGAAAGCTTCAGTTCTTATTTTTTGGATTCAAAGTTGTTTAAAGAAACTTGATATCTTTGTTTTTAGCACACAAATGTTTCGCTTTTTAAACAATCGAGCCATCCACTGCTTGCCTTAAAATTAGGTTTTCCCAATTGCTGTGCAAATTCCGCTGCTTTCGCTCTGATAAGGGGTCCACTTACTGGATTTTTGTTTTATCCTGTGCCTGCTTGAACTACTTTTTAACGCACTCATCGACGTCTGGATTTTCAGGCCCTTTTGCTCTGTTTTTATTTTCGTCACTGTTTGTGACTACATTGTTCAAATTTTTATCCTTATTTTTGAGGTATGTAGACAAAGTATTTTGGGGGATTCCAAAGTCTCTTGGATGTCACACTTTTTTTTCAACCTTTTTCCACTTCGCGAATGGCTGCGACCTTTTCAGCTAAAGTAAGAGTTTTGTAATTTACACGTTTAGGTTTGGGGAGAGCCATTGTCGGCTCAGTTCACCACTGTGGTGGTTTAGATACAACTGCGTACGCTATTTAAAAATGCTCACTTTACTGTACGGGAAGCTATTTGCTGCAAACGTAGCCCAACATGGTAGACGGAATGCAAAGGGGTGCAGTGTTCACAATGACAACAAGCGCCTTGGCTGGCAACAAGTTCCTGGAACTGCACAAAGAAGCTTCAGTAACCCACATTCCTTATCAGCAGAAGAGGGAATTGGAAATACAATATGATGATTTCCTGGAATTAAGCAGGGGAAGGGAATGAGGTCACATTACGGCACAATTCCTGGAATATTATCCAGCAAGTTTGACCAACTTATACTTTTTTCACTCACTATCGTTGAAACTTATAACGAATTATGCAAAAAAATATCAATTTTCAGAAGACTTTTTAACATTGCTTTGTGTATAAATGACAAGGGACCGTGCTAAAAGCTCGATTATTCACAATTTCGAATTAAAAATGTTCGACATAATCAAGTTCGACTGTATATATGGGATGATTCAAAGTATTTTTACAACCTTTGTGGACAGGTTCCTTATATTAAAAAATCTGATGTGTTCCATTCACATCACTTTCTCTACATTTCTGCACCGAATTATTGTTCGAAAGCTTTTACTTCTATTTACGTCTTGCTAGTCGAATAAAAATTAGCAGAAATAATCTTATTACTTGCTTCCTTGTAAGTAGAAGCGAAATAAGGGAGTACCATAGGTTAAAGTGATAGTCAAAAGCTGGTTGCTATGTGTCTGAAGTTCCTTTGTTTGTGTGGATAGTTGACCAGTTCCTGTGTGAGAAAAGTATAAGTTTTTCAAAGCTGAAAAAAAAATATGGAATATCTCAAAAACGATCAACTCCAAGAAAAAAAATTATATAACATAAATTGTGTATTTTAACGTGCTCTACATTTTTGTGTGGTAAGTTTTTGTCCATCTCCTACGGTTTAGCAGTTATGCAAAATTATGTAAAATTAATCCAGAATAAAGTAGACTTCAGAGGCTATTCCAGAAAATTAAAAATGTACATTTTCTTTGTCTTTAATATACAATATTTTAATGAAAATTGTTAGAGCCATTTTTAAGAATATCAAAATTTACGAAAAAGGTTCCATGTAAAGAGTAGTTGGGGGCGGGGGGTTTTCTTGAAAGTCGCGTGTCGCATCCTTGGAAGATACCGAACTTGAATACCAAGATTGGTATTTAACGGACTTTTCATTTTTGAGCTATGCTGCCCACAGACACACACCCACACACAGACACACACACGGACATGTTTCTAAAAATCTGATGTGTTACACTCACATGCCTTTCTCTAGCTGCTCTACAAACCTCCTACAAAAAATTGTACTTGTTTGTACACAATGCTAATCGAGATAAATATTAGCAGAATACTCTTATTACTTAGTTCCTTATAAGTAGAAGGGAATAGGAGCATGCGCTATGCTAAAGTGATTGTCAAATGTTTTAAAAGCTATCGTTATGCGATTGTCATTGCAAATCACTTCTTTGCTTGGCCAGGAGTAGAACTAAAGAAAAACGGACACTTTCTGTCTGAGAAAAGTTTAAGCACTTCACAATTGAAACCAATAACAAGGAATATTTCGGAAACGGTTACCTCCACAACAAAAACTTACAGTTTAGCATTTAAGCAAAATTCGGCAAAATTCATAGGCTATTCCCAAAAAATTCGAGATATACATTTTATTTCTGACATAAATAGCTTTAATATACGGGATTTTAATCAAAATCGTTAGAATCATTTTTAAGAAAGTCAAAATTTTCGAAAATTTTCCCTTGAAAGGGTAGGTTGTGGTGGGGGAATTTTTTGGAAAATCTTCGTGTCACATCCTTGTAAGATACAGAACCTAAATACCAAGTTTGGTATTTAACGGTCTTTTCGTTTTGGGGCTATGCTGTCCACAGACACACATACACACACAGATAGACAGAGACAGACACACACACACGGACGTTTTTTTTAAAAATGCTTTTTTCGGACTCAGAGAACCCCAAAACATATATTTCCGTTGAAATATCGGTATCGAATATTTGGGTGCATTACAATACCTTCTTTATCCCTATGCACATTGTATATATCGGGCTAGAGAAAGTAAAAATGAAAAAAAAATGTTCATATAAATACAACTCCAAAACCCTTAGTTCTCGATTAATTCAGATTCAAAATGCTACTAATGAAAACAGTTTAAAGTGACACTTGATTCTATTTTTGATGATATCAGCTTGCTAGGGGTGTTGCACACAAACACCACTTACAGGAACTGGTCCAAATGTCCTCCTCTTATGTCTGGACACATTTGCACTCGTAGAAGCAAATGCTTACAGTCGGTGTGGTATGATGTCGCAGGCTTACATGGCACGTAGATTAAAGATTTCTTCATGTACGACTTTGCTGCATCAACCAATCCAAAAGATAAAAATTCAAAGAATTAAGGCCGGGGGAACGTGCGGGCCATGGAACTGGTCCTCCGCGTATCCATTTGTCTAGATAGCAGCTAATGCATCTCTAACAATGAAACTAACATGTGCTAGTGTATCACGTATAAGCCACAAGTTACTTCTTATTTGCTGAGACACATTTTCTAATAAGTGTGTGAGAGTGTTCTGAATGAAGTCCCTGTAGACAACACTTGTAAGACGTGCTGGGGAATGTATTACACATCTGATAATGTTAACAAGTAGCCATGGCAACGCAAGGCCAACTCTGCAGGGTAAAATGGGTCAAAGCCCTCTATGAATGAGTGCATGAATAAATGAAGTTATTATGTTGGACCCGGAAAGCCGTTGTAGGTGACTTTCATAAATAAATTGATAACGTGAAAACGAAACGTTTTAGAACATATGCTTATAAGAGCCTATTTACTTGTTTCGATGTCTGGAATCCATCCCTAAACGTTGTAAAATAATTTTTGAATCAGCCTGTGTGTGTGTGTGTGCTTGTGTGTGAGTGTGTGTGTTTGTGTGTGTTTGTTTAAGGGAAATTTGATACCATAAGGACTCCTTCCAATTATCATTTTAATTAAATTTCTTTTGCAAAATTAGAATTGGAAAAATTGAAAAAAACAGTAAATACGTTGCTGTAAAAATGGAAAATCTTTGGCAGGAATAAACTGTCTGAGTTACTCCTACATTTCCATTAAAATTAACTATAAAAGCAAGATAACGTGGCCAAAAATATTTGTGTAAACATGGAAAATACATTTATTTCTACATTTTAATAAAAACGTATGCACATAAAGAAATATGGATATATTGAACACAGATGGCTGAATTGTACAAAATGTTGTGACACTATAAGTATAAGGGAGACTTAAAAGTAACACTCATTTTACAGCCATGTTGAAACCGTTTGCTGTTTACCAAAGAATGCGTGTGTATGACGGGCACATATTTAAC
Organism: Hymenopus coronatus; assembly: GCA_030762935.1. NCBI lineage: Eukaryota > Metazoa > Arthropoda > Insecta > Mantodea > Hymenopodidae > Hymenopus > Hymenopus coronatus. Next base: position 90,396,942 of record CM060883.1, read on the forward strand.
AAATATGACGAAATATTAGGCACAACACGCAGAATCCGATTGGCAAGGTATGTAATGAATGAATGAATAAGTGTATTTATTAACATAGCAATATCATACATAGAATTTGAACAGTCGCACGGGTCCACAGACCGTACGTGCTTTTGTAATACACATTACAAGCAATATTAAAACAACAACCACAACAAAGAATTAGAAGAGTAAACACGAAAATAAAAAGACAAAGGAAATACACAGTCAAAAGCAATATTAAACAACAATAAAATTAAGAGTGAATCCGAAAATAAAGATACAAAGATATTAAAATATAGCAATTTAAATTTACAGCACAGAGTACACCTTCATAAATGCACCCTCTTATAATAGATAATTACACTTAAAAGACAAATATACACATAATATATACAACCCTAGCACAACAGTGACCTAAGTATGATATAATATATATCTATGTAGAACATTGTAGTCACTTTTGTTTAGTTGATCTTATTCCCCCCCCCCTTCTCTATTGGCAGCCTCCTCAGATCTCAGCTGTCTTGTCTTAAGTATAAATTTACCTAGCCCGTCCATGTTTTCCGTGCCTGCCAGTAGCGTCCAACATGCTTCTATCCCTACATTCGCAGTGGTAAAAAATCGCGGCAAATATTTTTCCCGCCATTCCTCCGTACCCCTACATCTGGCAAGGTATGTAAGCTAAATATGGTGCTAGTGCTTGAGGTGTTTGAAAATAAATATATAAGCATTCACGGTTTTTTAAATACATGATGTTACTAAAATTCTATTCACATTACTCTAACTGTTGCACAAACTTTGTGCACAAAAGATTATTCTTTTATCAACGTCATGCTAATTGAGAAGAACAGTAACAGACTTTTACATATTACTTGCTGTTTTGTCAGTAGAAGCGAAATAAGGGAATATACTAGACTAAGCCATAGTCAAATCTTTTAAAAACTCGTCGCTATGCGAAACAATATAAGTTCGGTTCGCTTTGCATGACCAGCTGTGACACAAGAAGAAGAAACGGAAGGTGGCTTTCTATTTGAAAACAGTTAAGGTAGTGTAAAATTTAAACCAATAATAAGGAATATATCTACAGGGAAAATGAGATCTATATCCTGTGTATAGTAAGTTTTTGTTTAATTCATACGATTTATCAGTTATAAAAAGTCAACAAAATTCATCCAGAATAAAGGGATCTTTAGAGGCTATTCCCAGAAAATTCAAGACACACACTTTATTTGTCATACAAATTTGTTTAACATAATGTATGTTAAACAAATTGTTAGAACCATTTGTTACAGAAATTCAAAATGTTCAAACATTTTTCTATGTAAAGGATTATTTTGGTGCTGGAATTCTATTGAAAATATTCAGATTTTCCTTGTTTTATCCCTGGAAGATCCTAAACACAAATACCAAGTTTGGTACCTAACGGTATATTCGTGTTTGAGCTATGCTGCCCACAGGCACATACACACATACATATGCATACACGTACCTTTTTTTAAAAATACCTTTTTCGGATTCAAGAACCTTAAAACTCATATTTGCAGTCAAATCTCGACATAGAATTTTTAGATGGAATGCAATACCTTCTCCAGCTAATATGTATATTATACTATGTACGTAAAACAACATGAGAAAAAGATGAAAGGCAAGTACGAAAGAATGTACAGTTATCAATTAAAGAGTTATAAATAATAAGATCTCAAAGAATTTTAAATAGAATAGAAAGAAGAAGACTGGAGGAAGATATTTACAAGACATATTGGTGGATGAATTTAATTATAATATTGAAATTTAACAGTCATTTTGGAGTAATAAAGATTGAATGTGAAGATAAATGGGAGAGGGGACCAGGAGATGAAGAATGGAGACGAGCGAAGAGGATTACCGAAGCTAAATTGACAGTAATGATGGCGAGCGAGGGAGTAGATGAGGATGCAGAAGAAAGTGCCTAGTGAGTGGGATTACTATTGCTACATTTATAGTTATGGAGTGAGCGAGGAAGAAGAAGAATGGAGATGAGAGAGAAGGTGCCGGTGTTGGGAATAGAGCCGTCATTGCCGAATTTGCAGCCATGGGGTGAGCAACGAGTATGATGGGGGTGGAAATGGCGAACAGCAATTTAAAAAATATAAGAACAATTATAGAAAAATAGTATAATACAATTATAACATTAATTATTAAATTATATAAATAAAATAATGTGGAAAATAATATAAGTATATACATATATGTATATATAAAATTATATTATTAGTAGGTAGAATAGACTTATTATAGTAAATATACAACTTAGTGCTGGATACCAGTACCTTTCGCTGGATACAGGTGATGTAGTTATAATACCAGAAGAATTCGACCTAACAACGAAAGCACAAACATTTGGAGGAAAACATCTTTATTTCTCTACATAGTCTCGTTTCAGCTCGATACACTTATAATAGATAGGTAATAGTGCATAATTTACGTGTAGTCAAGGATGAACCAATGTTGACTAAGACCGGAGTGGAAGTTCATCAATCGTTATGGAGGAGTTGACAGCAAATGTTGATCAAAGAATCCAGATGTTTCACTTTGGACACCGTACATTACTTTTTGGATGGAAAATATTTCTCAGGCATGAAGACCTCATGACTCATATCTTTAGCGCTGGAAGAGTATAACGTCTGCATTGAAAAACGGTACCACGTGACCTTGATACCAATGCCGATTACGCTCAGAAACAGAGTAAGGTAATGGACCTATGCATATAACATTTTATGTTGACAACTTCCTTGGCGCGTCTTTCGGAATGCATAGCTAAAGCAAATATCTAAATAAATTACATTATGTACTGTACCGACAGATAAATAACACCTAACCCCTTTAGACTTTGCAGAGCTTCCACTGGCACGCTAACACTAGTATCGAGAAGTTATTGGAAATATACGTCTTAGAGACCTAATTTAAACTCCCAGAAAACATTTTAAAAGCTTTCTGTGTGTGCTCACGCACGCGCGAGCGCAATCTCACGCATCCTGACAAGTCATGTAAATATAAAATGTATATTACAGGACAATACCTTTAACGTATGGAACACAAATATTATACGACTGGTTAAAAGGAAGAATAAAATAGATATTCTGAAATTTCTGCAAAAAGAAGTCCGTAACGTCCACTTAATTATGTTGAATGTTGCATGATTTTAAATAAGTGGAAAACTGTAACAGATAGACAAATGCTTACGGCAGGAAAAACGCAGATTACATTAAAATATACAATAATATTTTATGCAATATGTGTATGATATTAACTATATCCAATATATGTACACACACACACGCACACACACAGGCTGTTTCAAAACGACACCAAACGAAGATATCAGTCGATTACCTTACACTTTGACATGTCCGAAGCTTGATGTCGCAACTTTCAAACTCTTCTATTTAAAGTTCTATGTGTTAAAAAATCGCACATATTTGGGATTAGGCAGCGAAGGAATAACGGTTGTTCTACGCCACGTAAACAACCTCAGAACGTGTTATTCGAAACACATAACTAAACCCACATGTTACGTTTTCCATTACTAAGGTGACCTGTGCCGCATCACGTGTCTATCAAAACACCCCTGCGACTGGGACCTTCGCTACCAACCGGCATCTCTCTTGGAGTGGGCCAGGCACGTGTCATCTGGTAATGTACGACTGCTTAATCCATGGTGGTTTTATGGCAATATTTGTATGTGCCGAATTAGAGCTGAAAATTATATTCACTTATCACGTACGGTAAGATCAACAACGTCCACATCTTCGCTTGGTATCGTTTTGAAACATCCTGTAAATATATATATATATATATATATATATATATATTATGTATACGCTATTATTATTTAACATTAGAGACTAGATCCTTGAAGGGTAAATCAAATCATTTAGGCACCACAACAAATACCATCCAAGAGCTTAGATTGTTTCACTTATTATTATTATTATTATTATTATTATTATTATTATTACTATTATTATTATAAATTGTAGCAGTAGTGGTGGTGGGGTGGTATTATGTAGCAGAAAAAACCGAAAACATGAAATCGCCGTAACGAAAAATCAGGAAAAAGGACGTAGCAGAGTGAAAAAATTAAAGCGTCATAACGATAAACATGTAAATACAACATCAGGTAAATGCATTGTACTGTGTGCTCTCGTGTTTGTACATTTTTCTTTATGGTGTTTTTCATGTTTTGATTCCTTCTGCTAAGCCTAATGGTATTGATACAGCAAAACGCTATGTGTTCTCGTGTTTGCGTATGTTTTGTTTCGTTTTCATGAATTGATTTATTCTCTAAGCGTACTCTGGACAGTAATATTAGTATAGTGATACACTACGTGCTCTAGCGTTATGATGTTTTTCGTTACGATGTTGTATGTTTTGCTAATTCAGGTAAGCTTACATTACGTAATAATATTAATGATAGTAATGCAGTGAAACACTACGAGCGCTCATGTTATGTTCTTCGATTCGAATTTTGTTTTGTTTTGTTTAATTCTGCTAAGCTTATACTGTGGAGTAACATTAATGACTATAATACAGTAAAACACAACATCCTCTTGTGTATGTATAGTTTTGATATGATATTCTCACGTTTTGATTAATTCAGCTAAGCGTGTTCTGCGTAATATTAAGAACTAATGCATTAATGATAATAACTTAGTGAAACATTAAAGGCACTCATGTTTTTATGTTTTCCGTTGTGATGTATCCTTATTTTGACTTATTCAGTTATGCGTATATTTAAAACTGTTAATAGTAATAATAATAATATTAATAATAATAATATCGTATTATACTTTCCATTATAATGTTTTCATATTTTCTTTTATTCTGCTAAGCGTACCAGGTGGCCCACGCAAGCCGTCCTATGCTGAAGTTAGTTACTCCCGGATAATGCGGACGCCGAAAGGTTTGCCTAAGCATGTAAGTAAAGGGGACGCGATAGCAACAAAGAGGAAACCTTGATAAACGTAAGATCAGAACTTGAAAACCAACATATAACTAGTCATTTAGCTCGTCGATAAAGCACTTGCTCACTGTGGAGTGTGCCGGGTTTGTTTCTGGGCTCCAGGAAGGTTCCTGTGTAGAACAATGCTTTCTCTGAGCAAACCATTACACATGTGGAATGACTAGTAGAGGATTAATTTTATGTCTACATATATAAAGACAAGTAAACATCTTTAAATCTAGCAAGGCCTCAGTTACTTTATTTTTCCTTTTCTAAAATCAATAGTACCAATACAAAATATGAAAAGAATAAAACAAAGGAAGGTAAACATTGTACAAATACAAAGAGTAAGTAAAACACGGAACATTTTCAGACTTTATTCATTCTAAACCATCCTCCCCACCCTGGGCAATCTCCAGAGGAACGACCAGCTGGACAGGACGTGTGATTGCGTAGCCACCTGCAGTGCGAAGTACAATTATCCTTGCATTTTCACCTCTTCCATGACAGACCTCTACATGGATCAAGGCGCTGTCTCCAATTTTGAGCTGAGGCGAGTTCTTATCAGGTTGACGAACTTCGTGAAAACTCCTAAGCTGTATCAAATACTCCTTCGACCAGCGCTTCCACAAGGCATCTGCTAGTTTCTGGTGAAGTCTGAATTGTTTTGTTAAATTGTTCTTCACCTCAGGCTCAGCTCCACTAGGTATTGTGGTTAACCTTTGACCACAAAGAAAATGTGATGGGTCAATGGCTATGATTCTGCAGTATCTGATTGTGATATTTGTCTTCAGTTAAGGGCTGCTTCAGAATGAGAATTGTATTCATTCCTTCTTCCGTCACTTGGGCTCGACCCAGTACCTTTCTGAGACAGTGTTTTATAGTTCCTATCATCCTCTCCCACCAGCCTCCCCACCAAGCAGCCCTGGGAGCAATGAACTTCCAAGTGATGTTTTCTGCAAGATATTGCTTGGTTTTTGAAGCGGCGAGAGTGTTCCATAACTCAGTTAAAGCGTGGAAAGTCTGAGCGGTGTCAGAATAAATAATATGAGGCAATCCAGGTCTTCCGGAATCGCTGGAGTACAGAGATAAAACTATCTGTGGTCATAAAAGTGCAGAGCTCTAAGTGGACTACACTAGTCGTTGCGCAAGTAAACAGCGTAATATAAGCTTTCTTAACTTCGCTTCCCACCTTAATGTATACTGGACCAGCAAAATCATTTCCCGTTACTTTGAAAGGGTTCAGTGGTGTCACTCTGTCACTAAGAAGAGAAGCTTCAACTGCTTGTGCAAATGGGACTTTTGCCACTTTGCAAGGAGAATCCAAAATTCGTCTCTAAGCTCGGGCAGAGTAATCCCAACGTCCATATGATGAAGTCTGATAAGTGTGTTTTGCATCATCAAGTGAACAAAGTGATGCCCATCGAGTAGTATGGGATGACGTTGTGTTGGAGACAGGCTGTTGGCAAACTGCAAGCGTCCACTAAGATGAATGACTCCGTTATTTATGAAAGGGTTGAAACGTGCAATTTTATATTTCTTGGGCAGTGGCTGATTGCGCTGGAGTGCGTGAAGTTCGGCTGTAAAAGATTTTCTTTGCTCAATCTTAATCCAATAAACCCGGCAGTGGAAAGTTCTGAAGCAGGGAGTTCTCCAGCAGTTCTATTCTGCGTAGTGTGTTGCATATGAATCGTAGAGTCTATGCTGTTACGCGCAATAATTTACTGTATGAACTGCACCTTCGAGCGTTAACAGGGGACTTTAAAGTGTTTATCGTCAAAACTTGTTGGAATGTTTTACGTATTTCAGAAAGTGTGATTTTGGAGATCTCATTTCGAGGCCACGAATCGAGATGGTTCTTGAGCCATAGTGGACCATTCCACCACAGCGTAGACTGAAGTAATGCTGTGGCAGTAATTCCCCGAGACAAGAGTTCCGCTGGTTATTCTTATCCAGACCAGTGTCTACACTGTGCCGGTGAAATAATGACTGAATTTCCGTAACTCGGTGCAGACGAAGGTTTTCCACCGATTAGCGTCGCTGCGAATCCATCTTAGAGTGACCATGGAAACACTCCATAATGTCGCCTTAGTGACATCATACCCTGTAGAATGGCAGAAGTATTTCAAAAGTCGAACAGCTATCAAGTATGCCAGTAGTTCAAGACGTAGAAGTGACACTTTCTTAATGGGAGACAACCTAGTCTTGCTGCAAGCTAACTGGACTAAAGCGTTAGTCTCATATTCTGTCCTGACATACAGTGCTGCACCGTATGCCCTCTCTGACGTGTCGCAGAACACGTGGACTTGCGAAGTTTCAGGCCTCCGGCTGGATATACCGATGGGATCGTAATGTTTGAGAGATTAGGAAGACTTGAAATACAGGTGTGCCATTTAATGCGCTGTAATAAGGTAGAATCTCATCCCAATCTAGTGCCATCAACCATGTATCTTGGAACAGAATTGTATCTTCAACGAAACTGGTGAAAGTATTCTAAGCGGGTCATAAAATCTTGAGATTATCCTCAGCATTTGACTATTAGTGGCTGGTTCTGTTAAAAAAGCAGCTAATTTCAGAACAATCATACCATTAATATTTATATAATACCTCAAAATAATATAATATTTCAGAGGTGGTGAAAGAATAGGGTATCTGACTCTGTATTCCAGTTTTCCCCCAGGACTCCAGTTTCCCTCTTTATTTCGCTCTCCATATGTTATTCAGTAGCTCAAACTTAGTAGCCCATTTAGTCACTGACATTTTAAGTGTCTTTAGTAAGCCAGTCAACTCGTAATACAAAGTCACTGCTTTATTGCCATCTTCAACACTGACAGCAGTGTCGTCCATGCTTTGCTGAATTTTTGCTGACATTGGAAATGTATCGTGAGACTTAGAAGCGAATTTTCGTAGAGTGGCTGACAGTAAAAAAGGGCTACTTGTGAGATCGAATGGCAAGTGCCTGAATCTATAAGTGATAACATCTTCGGAAATCTAAAAGAATTCTGGACCCTTATTGCGCCTTTTGTGAGAAACGCGGCTACTGGGTACAAGATTGTCAAGAGATTACAGACGTTCACGAACGGACTCAGAAACTAAAAACCAGTAAACGGTGCTTCTTATGCCTGAATCGCGGTCACGTTGTGCAACAATGTAGAAAAAGGGCAAAGCTGCATGTTCAAAATGTAAGAAAAGTCAAACCGTTTGCACAGAACAGAGCAACCCTCCTTCACTTCGGTCATTCTCCTAGATCCATTTTCTTCAGTGACTCGAAACCATAAGAACCTTGTGAGGTCTCGATATTTTTTTCTCCAAGCTCAATTGCAAGAAGGCTTGCGTTACATCTCCAATTATTAAGGCCTTTCGAAAACGAAGTAATGTTAACAGAACTTCTGGTAACAAATTGGGTCCAGGTTCAAGGGCATCGTTGAGAGATGGAGAGTTACTCGCATATGATGATGCGTAGAAAACTATTCTCCATTTGATTTCACCTCGTTTTCCCCTTTTCACAGCATGATGGGGCAAGTAATATGTATTGTAAGAATTGCCGTCTACTGTAGTTTCTACGTGACCATTATGAATGTAGTCGAACATCTGTGAGTAATACATCTCCCGAAATGAAGTGCTGTTTGCAAGTTTTATATGGAGGCTAAAATACTATATATATAATAGTTTACGGGATAATTATCAGACTTTTGTTCAAAACAATTCCTGTGATATTAACACTAAGATCTATGCTGTTTTCAGGTATGTGAAACTAGAACGATCAGTATCAATCTTGAGTGATGTCGAAGTCGTGGAAGCAGTAAGTGAAGGAGGATTCCTCTGATCTTAGCAACCGGTTCTATGGTGGTTTTTCTTGCATTTTGAACATGCAGCTTTGCCCTTTTTGCTACATTATTGCACAATGTGACCGCTATTCAGGCATAAAAGCACTGGTTACTGATTTTTAGTTCCTGGGTCCTTTTGTGAACGTCTGTAATCTCTTGACAATCTTGTGCCCCGTGGCCAAGTTTCTCACAAAAGACGCAATAAGGGTCTAGAATTCCTTTAGATTTCCTCGTGTTTTTGGAACAGACGTGAAGTGTTGCTCCTATTGGTTGGCAGTGTTTAACGCCCGTTTTAACTACGTATGGCATCGAAGGCGGTGCTATTGGTAGGATAGTGATTATTTGTGATGTATGACCGCGGATCTTCTGACTTACTAGTGCTCCGTTCACCTCGTCACTCAGGAACTGCATAAGTTTAAGAATATCGCCCTCGGATACTCTCTCTCTCTCTTGAGGTGAATAATCCAGCGTCGACAGATATCATCGGGGAAGGCGCGAAGTATTTTTGGTGCTAGTACTCGTCCATATCCATTGATGTCCTCACTTAACGCCCGAAGTGCGTGAATCCTCCGGATACACTCGATAAAGGTTGAGTTGAGTTGAATTTCTCCGGAGACTTGAAGCTAGGTTTTAATTCTTCCAGGTAGTCAAGATTGTGTGAATTATCTTACTCTTGTCGCCGTACCTAACTCTTAGTATTTTCTTCGTCTCTTCGTAAGTAGAGGCTATGATTGCAATGCCGTCTACCAGTGCTTTAAGTTCCCCTTCGAGATACCCTCGAAGGAAGAAGTGCTTGTTAATAGTCGAAAGAGACATGTCATTGTCTACAGAAGCCTCGAACTGCTCTCAGAAGCGCATCCATTTTTCGATAACCCCTGAAAATGGCTCTAATTTGATAGGTGGTATTTTGAGAGTATGAGAAATCGATGGTACGGGAGCTGCAGTGGAAACTGTGGATGTGGTGTTAGATCCTGAATCTTTGGAATCTATTAGAGTGGAATTGTAGTTCAGAACCCCTCGTGTAGCCTTCTGTATAGCTCGCTTGGCAGTGTCAACATACTCCGTGCAAGTGGTAACGTCTATGTCATATTCTTCATCAATGAGGAGATCGGGAATTTTGTCATCCAACTTAAGTAATCGGACAAGCGATTTTTATAATGCTCATAATCCTATAATGTCGTATTTTCTACGTATGTAAGAGTTAATGAAGTTTACAAATCTTTTGATGCTATTTCGTTCGCGGGTGCGTTTTCGTTTTAGGTTGCGCAACGCCGTAGCTGGATCGGAATCTGTCATATTTGATTTCAAGAGCTAACGTAACGTGAAAGCTTAAATAATATTTAGCACTCTTCACAAATTCATTTCATGTAAAATGGGTTACTGAAAATGTTACGCGTTGAGCGGCGTTTGTTTTGAAAGAATGCTCGTTTCGGCTTCAGTAGGAAGAAATGTAGGCCATACAATTATTACTAAACAAGAGTATTACTACTCACTCCTTGCTCCCGGTTTTCGGCACCAATATTTTGTGGAGTGACTTGTAGAGGATTAATATTATGTCTGCATATATAAGGTTAAGTAAACACCTTTAGATCTAGCAAGGCCTATGCCACTTTATTACTTTCTCTACACGTACTATGTACATAGTGTATAGAGAAGGTATTGTATTGCACCCAAAAATTCGAAAAAAGGTCCGTGTGTATCTGTGTTTGCGTGCCTATGGACAGCATGTCTCAAAAACCAAAAGACCGTTAAATGCCAAACTTGGTATCTTCCAAGGATGCGACACAAAGATTTTCAAGAAAATCCCCCCACCCACAACTACCCTTTACATGGAACTTTTTTTCGAAAATTTTTATTTTCTCAAAAATGGCTGTAACGATTTTGATTAAAGTAATGTATATTAAAGATATCTTAAATAATGTGTATATCTTGAATTTTCTGGGAACAGCCTCTGAAGACTACTTTAATCTGGATGAATTTTACGAAATTTTGCATAACTGCTAAACCGTAAGGAATGGACAAAAACTTACCCCACAAAAAATGTAGAGCACATTAAAACACGCAATATATATATATATATATATATATATATATATATATATATATATATATATATAATTTTTTTCGGGGAGTTGGTCGTTTTTGAGATATTCCTTGTTTTTTGGTTTCAGCTTTGAAAAACTTGTACTTTTCTCATTCAGGAATTTGTCAATTGTGTCCATACAAACAAAGGTACTTCAGTCACCTAGTAACCAGCTTTCGAGTTCACTTTAACCTATGATACTCCCATATTTCGCTTCTACTTACAGGGAAGCAAGCAATAAGGCTATTTCTCCTAATTTTTTCTCCATTAGCATGAAGTAAATAGAAGAATAAGCTTTTTAATAATTATTTGTCACAGAGATGTAAAGAAAGTCATGTGAATGAAACACATAAGATTTTTTCCTTTTCTACAATCAATAGTACCAATACAAAACATGAAAAGAATGAAACGAAGGTTGGTAAACGTTATACAAATACAAAGAGTAAGTAAAACATGGAACATTTTCGGCCTTTATTCATTTTGCAACAAAGCACATGGACCAAAGCATATTAATAATCTGTTTCAAGGCCTACTAATATCTGACAGCAATTTATCAACAACACATAATGCAATAATTTGTGCTTCACAGCTATTAATATTAAATGAATGCTATTATATCCTTGATTGCAAATAATAATGAATGTAATGAATATATTTATACCTAAGTTATAGGCTGACATGCATATTATTGCATTATTCACTATACAAACGTTCAAATACATGTGCGCCATTCGCCTGCGGTGTCACAAGCAGAAAAAGTGGGTGTTAAACACAATCAACATCAACATGTCCGCCTTGTGGGGTGCATTGATGTAAGCCCCTCTCAGTATTAGCATGGACACCTCTTAGCAGTTCTGCTGGTACTGAAACGCAAGCATGACATATTCATTCTTTTAACACATCTGGATTTTCTGGTTCTGTTTCGAAACCGGAAAATGTTTCCGGCTTTGCTATATCCCCATAAGAAAATAATCCAAGGGAGTTAAATCAGGCGATATTGTTGGCCATGGAATGCAAACACTACTACCATCCGCCTTTCGGGGTACACATTGTTGAGATTTTCTCTAACCCCTCTACAATAATGGGGTGGTACACCATCGTGCTGAAACCAACGCCTCACAGCTGAAGTGGAATTTTCTATAGAATATGCTCCAGACTCAGATCATTGTATGTGAATTGTAAATACAGCTGAGCAGGTGGACTGGGATCCAGACAAAGTGGTCCAATTGGTCTCCTGGAATGCCGCACCATACTTCAACACTCCAGTGCGCTTGCATGACATGTGGTCATAACCAGTGACGATTTTCAGGATCCCAGTCATGTAGATTATGTCCATTTACAGTGGATTTATTGGCGAAATAGCATTCATCTCTCCATAAAATCGGCCTGACGAAATTCGGATTTAGGTATATTTTATTTAAGAAAGTTTTGCAGAACGATACCCGATTTTGGAAGTTTGTTTCCATGTAAGCGGTTGGTGAAAGTGCAGCTTAGAGGAATGTCATTTTCGTTCCTTCAGAATCCTTTGTAACGGCCACCTCGATATCCCCGGGTCTGCTGCAGCTCTTCTTTTCATGATTACGACGAGAAATAGGTATTAATTATTGAAAAATAATGGCTTTCATAATATTAATAATAATAGTGATGGCAATAATAAGCATGCTATTGTTAAAAGTATTATAGGTACAAATAATAATGCAAAGAAAATTAAATAAAAGATAATATTATTGTTTATTCCACATTGTACGTAGACATTATTTTAATTAAAATTGTGCTTACCTTGCGTGCGATTTCCTCCAAATTACCCCGTAAAGTTCCGGGAAACATCAGGTGAGTCGCAGACTGGTCTTTCCACTACACGTTGTATCTGGAAACATCCCTCGATTTTTAACTATCCCGTGCGTCTAAACACATACACAGAAGGTAGATGTCTTGTTGGAAAACGTTGAGAATACAGCCTTCGGGCCTCAGCTACATCTCCCTACACATCTTTATCAGATCTGTGTAGTCTTCGCTTGTTACTTGTTTGACTGAAATACCTGATTCTAACTACAAAACAGACGGCCACGCGGCCTTATCAGAGCGAAGCCAGGAGGAAAACGCTCGTAGATAGCAGCACCGCTCAGGGAAATTTCGCTGGTACGTACACTTCCCCTTGGAACAGCAGCGACATGGCAACCTTCCTTGCATTAACGTATGCAGGAAACATAAAACTACAGGGGTCGGAGGTCACCTGATATATTGCGCAAAATAATAATAATAATAATAATAATAATAATAAAGTTTTAAATGCATGATTTTTATTACCATACCTTAATGTTTTCATTTACCTTCCACTGGATCTAGTCTGCAATGTTAAATAAGAACAGCGTGTACACAAATATAAAACTGGCTATTGGTGGATATTTATAGATGAATTACTATCTGATCTTGTATATCAGCTCTACTACAAGAGTATACGCTGTCTCTCGATTAGCACGATTCCCTCACTGTTTTCACTAATCCGCAAGAGGCGTGCAAGGAAGGTCGCTCGTGCGATTTGTTAACCCGCCACTGACCGGCGTTTGCTTACAAGCGCCCGTTTAATTCTTTTCTATTGGAGGAAAGTTTATCTGCACACCTGGACCACTTAAAATTGCCACTGGATAGACGGGGATAGAGTCAGGGACTCTCGGTCTAGAAGCCTTGTACGAAACTAAATGTGTACCCCGACACCAAAAATTAGGTCTAACAAAGGTCTCGGCATGCTGGGTGCCGTGTTTGAGTGCCGCGTTATCTTTTAATGGAGGAGAATAAACACATTCGGTGATTCATTTGAAAGCTGGTTTGGCATTTTCCCGTCGCAATACTGACGAGTTTCTGCGTTGATACACAACGGAGGATGAAACATGAATACACTATTACAATCTAGAGACAAAAGTACAGTCGAAGCATGGTCTTTTAAGACCAACCGGCTCCAAAGAAAGTGGTGACAGGGTGATGGCCTCGCGGTTTTTGGGATGCACGCGAAACTATCAGCATTGATTACTTGCAGAATGGAGGAACGATAAATTGAGAGTATTATGCATCGTTATTACACCGGTTGAACGGAGAAATCAAGAAAAAACGCCCTCATCTGGCAAAGAAATCGAATCTCTTTCATCAAGACAATGTAAGGATGCTCACTTGCGCTCTTTCGATCATCAACATTTTAAAATTAAGTTTCAAATCACAATATCCAACGTATTCACCAGATTTAGGCCCCAGTGATTTTTTTTAATTTTATTTCCAAACTTGTAAAATTGGCTCGGCAGAAAACGAATCGCGTCAAATAAAAATGTCATCTTCCAAAATATGTTTATTTTGAAGATCTTCCAAAATCCTACTTTTTTGAAGCGTTAAAACAGTTGGAGAAACACTGGAAAAATGTGTCGAACTAAAAGGAGATTATGTTGAAAAATAAGAAAAAATCGACCCAAAATAATTTATTCTTCTATATTTACCTACACACTTATTGAGCGCCGCTCTTATTTAGTCTAAAGGTTGACTTTGGATTGTGGTATTATAATTGAAATCCGATATTTATCTTGACGACTGAGAAAAATCATACAAATACTATAAAAAATATAAACTCCAGCTTGGTTGGCCCACGATAACAGATGTTGGTACACCGCTGTGGTGATCAAACTATAATTAAGATTTCCAATTGCCATTGATTGAGTAACAAGTTGAACTCTGGGAAGCGTTGCCAGCTTCAGTTTTACGGTCACCCAGTACCTTCCGTTTCCTTATTAAAGGCTCGAGATGAAGCGTTCGCTTGTAAAAAGCATTGTACCAATACTTTAAAGCTACGAGCTTTAATTATGGCTACATTCACATTCTTTATGAATCTATTAAACTTGTACCAATATATTTCTTGACTTTTTTTTTTTTTTTACTTTATCTATAAATATCATGTACGTAGTGTACGAGTATTTAGAAAGTATTGCATTCCACCCAGAAATGCGATAGCAAGATTTCACTGGAAATAAACGTTTTAGGGCCCCCTATATCCAAAAAATGGATTTCTTTTAGAAAAAGGTCCGTTTGTTTGTATGTATGTGTCCGTGTGTCTGTGAGCACAATAACTCAAAAACAAAAAGCCGGTAAAGCAACAACATTGGTATGTATGTTCCGTATCTTCTAAGAATGCGACACGAAGATTTTGAGGAAAATCCCCGCACCTCAAACTGCCCTTTACATGAACAATTTTTGGAAATTTTTTAATTTTCTCAAATGCCTCTAATGATTTTGAGATATTTATAAAAGGTATTATTAAATTTTCTGGGTATAGTCTCTGAAGACGACGAATTTAACAAATTTTGCTTAACTTCTAAACCGTAAGAGATAGATTAGAACTTATTGCACCAAAAATGTAGATCTCATCAAAACACACAATTTATATCCTTTGCGGTTTTGTTGGGGAGGTAACCGTTTCCGATATATTCCTTGTTATTTTTTCAATTGTAAAATATTTATATTTTTCTGAGATATAAAGTTCTTTTGTTCTACTCCTGCCAAGCAAAGAAGCCATTTGCAATGGGAATGGCATAATGGCAGCTTTTAAAACATTGACTGTCACTTTAGCTTATTGCATTCCCTTAGTTCCCTTCTACTTATAAGAAACTAAGTAATAAGAACATACTGCTATATTTATTTCCATTGTCATGGTGTAAAAAGAAGAATAATCTTTTGTAAGAAGTTTGTTTGTAGAACAGCTAAAGAAAGATATGTGTGTAACACATCACATATTTTATTTTATTTTTCTCATGTTGCGACGGAACTGTTCGCTAATATACCTCGTTGACGGTATGTGGTAGGCAATTCCTTTTAAGTTCTCATTCCCGAACCATTTTATCTTTACTTTGCACCAAGCAGATAGTGTTAGAGGGCCGTACAGTCTAGCCATTTTACCATCCGTAGTCAGATGGCCAAGTGCAACTAGCATTTTCAGATTTCATATCCTACTTACCACTTTGCTCCGCGTCAAGCAGATGGGGGTAGTGTGCTGTCCAGTCTAATGTTTACACTGCCTGTGGTTAGATGGCAGCGCAATCGCAATTACCATCTATTTTCAGTTTTACTATTTTTTTAGACTAAAGGTGAAACTTTTGTTAGTGGTATAAATATCCAATTCAGTATTTACCTCGACGAGTGAAAGAGACCACAAAAAACCTCAACCATGTTGATAGGTATTTCATTTTCAAAATTAATACCACGAGCGTTTTCACCTTGTCGATAATTGACGACCGGAGCGAAGCGACGAGAGTCAATTGTCCTAAGAGATGAAAACACGAGTTGTATTTGGTAAGGCAACTTAGCGAAATAGACTATTAAGAATTTATAATATTTATAATATATATCAGGTTATCATTGAAATCTTACATTAGTTCTGAAATGGTAGATGACGTATTCGACCATGTTTATTTACTAATGTGATAGGTAGTAATGTATTGTTAAACATTCTCTTAATTTGCTACAGATCCAGATGTATAAAGATAAAAGAAAACAACAGTGTTAAGCAGATGGAGACGTCAAGCTCTTCATTTCGCTCATATTTCAACTAGAATCCCAGAAAATTTCATTCTGGAAGCTTTGATAGAAAAAAAAAAAAAACTTTAGAAATACCTAAACAAAAAGGAAAGTTAGATCTAATTAAAATTCAAATTGATAATGTAGATGTACAACATAATCAAAGTATTAACAAAATCTTTAAAAACAAATTTCTTCTCAAAAATCCATAGCACCTCACATTTGAAATGGTATACTCAACATATCCATCATGTCATGAGACACATTAATGGATTCTGTTGAAGAAGCTGCTGGAAGCAGTACTTGTGAATTCATAAGCTAGCATAACAGTAAAATAGCAAACGAAACACAAAATTCCAGTTTAATTCCTGATTTACTTTGTAAATATGCAGTTGCTGTGCTCAGACCTTTACATGGCCACGGTTGTTTGGAAAAATATCTGACTTATCAGCATATACAGTTTGTTATGTTCCCAATATGAAGAAATATATGTATATAGAACATCTGGTACACTTTGAAAAACACATCTAAATATTGGAGAACAACACAGAATATGTTTCCATGGTGAAACCCCAGCATTGGATACGGAAATACTTATATCGTTTTACCAAAGGAAAAGAATTTCAAACCCATCTCATAGACATAAATCATACTAAATTTAACTTCTGTTACTTTCTCTACACGTATTATGTACATATTGTACAGAGAAGATATTGTAATACACTCATAAATTCGACACTGAGATTTCACTGGAAATACATGTTTGGGTCCCTTTGAATCCAAAAAAAAAAAAAAAAAAAAAAAAAATTCTTGGAAAAAGGTCCGCGTATGCCTGTGTGTTTATGTGTATGTGGATAGCATAGCTCATAAACGAAAAGATCGTTAAGTACCAAACTTGGTATTTAAGTTTGGTATTTTCCAAGGTTGTGAAACGAAGACTTTCAAGAAGATCCACCCACCTCAAACTACCCTTTACATGGAAAAAATTTCGAGCATTTTGATTTTCTCAAAGATGGCTCTAACGATTTTGATTAAAATATCTTATATTTAATATACTTATTTGCCAAATAATTCTAGGAGTAGCCTCTGAAGACCTCTTTAATCTGGATGATTTTTATTGAATTTTGTATAACTGGTAAACCGTAAGAGATAGAAAGAAACTTAGCGCACAAAACAATTTAGATCACGACAATTTATGTCATAATATACATTTTTTCGTGGAGTTGACCGTTTTCGAGATATTCATTGTTATTGATTTCAGCTTTAAAATACTTTTCTCATATGGGGACTTGCCAACGCTTGGCCACGCAAAGAAGTGGATTTCAATCCCATAGCAACCAAATTTCAAAACTTTGACTGTTGGTTTAGCCTAGTGTATTCCCTTATTTCGCTTCTACTTATTAAGGAACTGAGTAATAGGACCGTTTCTGCTAATCGTTTAGCATTAAATATATAAGTTATTCACAATAATTTGTTACAGAGGTGTAGAGAAATGATGTGAATGGAGCACATCAGAATTTCTTAACTCAGATTATTATTAATATACACATTGCATTGCATAAATTGCACTTTGCATTATAACTTTTGTTTTGATTATTTCGATCAGCAATCTCGAAATTTCGGATTCAAACTTGACCAGCTAAATTGAATATTAGTTGTCTTTTTTTAATCATTGTCTTCGGTCGCTGGGTTAGATAATTTAATCTGTGAAATTTCCTATGATCCCTTTTATTAGTACATGTCACCGCCATTGGGTTGATCACCTATCCCGGATGTGCCTTGTAAGTCCTTGCAGGTGCACGTCTCACAAACATGTTTTGGTTACACTGTGAACACCAATCATGGATAATAAAGTACGCTGATGATTTTGTGTCATGAGACTAACATACTTATAACAAATACATCCTGAAAATTCTAAAGGAAATGCCAATTTTTTTTTTTTTTTCAATTTTATTCTTGGCAGATCAGCAGTTATGCTGAGCAGGCCATTAATAACAGAAACATTAAATGATTTAACATTAGAGGTTGACCATGCTGGTTCTTCTAACATAAACATAAATAGTTATCGCTACTGAAATGATACTATAACTTTACAAATAAGTGTTACAGTTGAATAAATGTATAAAGTAATATCAACAATAAAATAAAAAATGAAAGTACATAATTACAATATAATCAGAATCGTTGCAATTTATGAATAATTATTAACAGGAGTCCTATGGAATGTTGTAGCAATTTTCTTTTCAGCCTTTTAAGTGGAGTTTTGGTTTACAGGTTAAATTCTTGAGCACCAGCAACATTGCTTAATTTTCTTGACAATGTCTTTCAGAAGTGTTTCATATACTATGGTTTTGGAAGACTGTTAAGTTGGTGTTGAATCTGTGCATTTGCTACAAACCCTGGTGCACTTGTAGCTCCGCGGAGAAATGTACTTGGTGCAACTTGCAGTTTATGTATATTAGTTATATTTGTTGTGGACCATACAGGAGCTGCATAAGTAAGAAGAGGACGAGTTAAAGATTTGTAAAGCAGAATGGAATAGTCCAGGAGCGTTTGTTAACTAATGGATAAAGTTAGCAAGTTTGTGATGGTGTAATGTGATGATTCCATGTCACTTTTGTGTCCAGTACAACGCAAAGATATTTAACTGAGGTTTGAATTTTTTTTTTAAATAAGCCTATTATAAAGAAAAATATGACGTTTAAGCGTTTATGCTTTCCACACATTTCACTTGATAGCACTGCAGTATATTATACTTCCTTCGGCCCAGTTCTTCTCGCCTCTGTTTTACAATGTTTTGGTTCCTTTTCTCTTTTTACTTTCTCTATACGTACTATATACATAGTGTATAGAGAAGGTATTGTATTGCATCCAAAAATTTAACACCGACATTTCACTGGAAATATATGTTTTAGAGTCCCCTTTATCCAAAAAAAGCATTTTCATAAAAAGGTCCGTGTGCGTCTGTGTATTTGTGTGTCTGTGAACATGTTAACTCAAAAACGAAAAGTCGGTAAAATACCAAACTTGGTATTTAAGTTTGGTATCTTTCAGAGATGCGACACGAAGATCCCCCAACACAAACTACCCTTTACATGGAATTTCTTTCGAAAACGTTGATTTTCTGAAAAATGGCTGTAACGATTTTGAATAGAATATCGTATATTAAAGATATTTACCTGAAAAATAAAATGTATATATTGAATTTTCTGGGAATAGCTTCCGAAGACTACTTTATGCTGGATGCATTTTAATAACTTTTGTATGACTGCTAAACCGTAAGAGTTGGACAAAAGCTTACCACACAAAAAATGTAGAGCACGTTAAAACACACTATTTATATTATATGCATTTGTTTCGTGGAGTTGATAATTTTTTAGATATTCTTTATTTTTGGTTTCATCGTTAAAAACTTAAGCTTTTCTCATACAGGAATTTGTTAACTCCTGTCCATACAAACAAAGGAACTTCAGTCACAAACAACCAGCTTTTGACTCACTTTAACCTATAGTACTCCCTGAGTTGGCTTCCAAGGAAATTAGTAATAAGAGTATTCCTGCTATTTTTTTCTTAGCATTAAGTAAATAGAAGTATAAACTTTTTAACAATAATTTGTTATAGAGATGTAAAGAAATTCATGTGAATTAATCACATCAGATTTTGTAATAAATGGGTTCATCTTTTTCCACTGGAAATAGGTTACAAGGCGTATGTATATGTATTTAACGGAAACGGTAATATACGAGCTGTTTAAATGCCACTTATTATCGTTATACCTAGTTTAAAAATCTTATATGTTCCATCCAGACGGCTTTCTCCGCAACTCTGAAAGAAATTATTGTTAAAAATCTTATTCTTTTATCTGCTTTATTATAATAGAGATAAACACAGCACAATGATTTCTTTTAAGTAGAAGGGAAAGGAAATGGAATACGCCAGAATAAAACAACAGTCAAATCTTTTAAAAGCAGGTTGCCATGTGGAGGATATCCGTTTATTTCTTGCATTGCCAGGAGTTGACAAATTGGCGTACGTGGAACCAATAAGGAATATCTCAACTCCACGAAGAAAATGTATATGACATAAATTGTGTGCTTCAACGAGATCTTCGCATTTTGTGTGGGAGTTTTTGTCTATCTTTTAAGGTTTAATAGTTATGGAAAATCCCTAAAATATCATTCAGAATAAAGAAGTCTTTAGAGACTATTCCCAGAAAATTCAAGATATACATTTAATTTTTCGTATAAATTTCTTAAATAGAAGAGATTTTAATCAAAGTCGTTAGAGCCATTTTTGAGAAAATCAAAATATTCTAACTTTTTTCCCTGTAAAGGGTAGTTTGCGGTGGGGGAATTTTCCTCAAAATGTTCGTTACGCATACTTGGAAGATACTCAACTTAAATACCAAGTCTAGTATTTTACCGAATGTTCGCTTTTGAGCTATCGTGTGCACAGACATTTGGAAACATGGACACACGTCACACGGACCTTTTTCTTAATTTGTTTTGGATACAGAGGACCCTAAAACGTGTATTTTTTTGGAATCTTGGTACCGATGTAGTACGTGTAGAAAAAGTAGAAATGAACACTAAGCAAAACTGCTTATCTACAATAAAGAGAAATGATGTAATTTTTTATGAAAAAGTGCAATCTTTACTATTTTCATCCAAATGATGAAATGTAAACATTGTTGTTTTTAGGTCGTGAACAGAAATGGGGGACGTTTTTCAGGAAACCACTGGTGGAGAAGCAGATGCTAAAGGAAGAACATAATGTAGTGAGAATTGAGTAATCTAATTTCAAACATTGATCCTGTAAAACAAACTTCTACGGAAGAAGTGAAAGGTGAACTCTGAAAGAAAAAATGTGATTAGCAGTGCAGTAAAGTTGACTTCTAAAGAAAGTCAGTTCTTTTTCTTTTCTTTCTTTCGTTCTCATCTCACCAGCCTCTTTAGAATCATTATCGACAAAATGTCTTCATAAAATATTAAGTCGTTACGTACTTCCGTTTGCATTTTCTTGTGTATAAAGGATGCACATAACAGTCTATTGGCAAAAAGGTTTTCAACACGTACATGTTTTTCTGTAAGTACACCAGAGTATAATAGACTAAGATAATATACAGGATGATTCAAAAATATTTTTACTGGTTCCTTACATTTAAACAAAAAACAAAACGAAACAAATGTTCTTATGAACACATGTTCCAAAACTTTACGTTCTCCATTTATTGAGGCTCTAAATGCTATTAATAAAA
The DNA here is from genome assembly GCA_030762935.1 of Hymenopus coronatus. Taxonomy (NCBI): domain Eukaryota; kingdom Metazoa; phylum Arthropoda; class Insecta; order Mantodea; family Hymenopodidae; genus Hymenopus; species Hymenopus coronatus. The sequence goes on from CM060883.1 coordinate 90,418,652, forward strand.
TTATTTTAAAAGTTATATTTTATTCTGTTTTTGACATTAACAGCTTGTTAGGTGCTGTTCCTCACAGACACTATAAAAATGATCCAAAAGTCCTCTTGCGTCTAGACACGCATGCAGTCGTCGGAACATGGAATGTCAAATACTCCCAGTCGGTGTCCTCTCATTTCGCAGGTTTCATGACACGTAGATGTCACCCGGGATGTCTGCTGCATAATCCAATGGTTTAAAGTGCCCCCCCAAGGATAAAAATCCAAAGGATTTTGCACCTGTATTGCTAGGTACCAGCCAGTGCATCTCGAATAAGACTAAAATGTGGTAGAGCATCCGACATAAACCACACGTTTCTTATTTGCTGAGACACATTTTCTAATAAATGTGGGAGAGTGTTCTGAATGAAGTCCCTGTAGACAACACTTGTAAGACGTGCTGGGGAATGTATTACACATCTGATAATGTTAACAAGTAGCCATGGAATCCATTCTTTTGTAACGGTATTTTTTTAATCACCCTGTGCAGTATGTACGTTTTACATGTTCTATGAGAAGCAAAAGAGCGTCAGCTACATCTTGACGGCTTTACACTAGAGCTGACAACACTAGAAAATCCAAGAACACAGCAAATAATCGTATGTATGTAGTTAATCACTTAAACATTTACGTTATTTGTAGTACATCATAAATGTTGTCAAAAAGAGATTTTATCGACAGAAAGTTTCCTCCATCTCTTATGGTTATCTAGTTATAAAACAATAAGAACTAAGAGAGCTTAGTACAAAACGCTTTTAGGTGCAGCCGCCTATCTCGCTCTCTCCTTCTACTTCTCTCTGTCTCTCTCTCTCTAGGTGTGCAGGACTAAGAAGTAAGACTATTTACTAACTATTCAGAGAAAATGTATCTGTATTTTATTAAGCACTGTAATGAGCCTAGCATATGTGCCATACACTTAAAATGTATATTCTATGCATTATTTAACTTTACGAGGGCTATACAGAAAATGACAGATGATTTGGCATAACTAAACAATAACGAAAGTCATCATCACAAAATTTATTTACAAAGTTACTCTGTTTTTCAACGTAATCGTCAGTGCTATCAAGGTATTTATTGTCACGTGGTACTGGATTTTCAGTGCCGATGTTATACTCTTCCACCGTTAAAGATCTGAGTCAAGATGTCATGGTCACTTTGAAGCAAAGAGCTGACAAATCCTTTCCATCCAAAAAGTTATGTACGCTGTACAAAGTGTACACCGCTTTTTCTGTATTCATTTATCAACATTTGCTTTCAACTTCCACTCCGATCGTTATAGTACACACTGGTTCTTCCTTGATTACTCGTAAATTATGTGCCATATCCTAGTTCATTGCGTTATCACCATACAATGCGTTTTTTTTCCTATAAAATTCGAGTGGCTAAACATGTTGCGCATTTAAAAACGAATAAGTTCTTTAACGGTAGAAAAATATAACATCGGCATTAAAAAACTGGTACCAAGTGACAATAAATGTCTTGACACAGTGGAGCTTACGTTGAGAAATACCTGTGTACATAAATGAATATCGGGGTTTTAACTCTTTATAATATTTATTACATTCAACTTACAGTTATAAATGATATGTCAAATGAAAAAGCAATTCAAACAGTTTTGTTTGTTGGCACAAGTGCGCATGTGCGTGCAATGTTTCTGCCGCAATCCACTAGACAGCGGTAGTAGCAAATATGGCGACTAGTAAACAGAAAGCGTTTTGTGTTTTGCAGTTTGCAAAGACCGAATCTGTAGTTACTGTGCAACGTGCGTTCCGTAGTAAGTTCGGTTGTGATCCTCCTAGTGATAAAAACATTCGTAGATGGTATAATCAGTTTGAAGATACCGGCTGCCTTTGTAAAGGGAAGAGCACGGGACGACCAGGAGTAAGTGAAGAGACTGTTGAGCGAGTGAGAGAGTCGTTCACTCGTAGCCCAAAGAAATCAGTCCGGAAGGCTAGTCGTGAATTACAAGTTCCTGTGTCGACTGTTTGGAAAGTTGTAAGAAAACGCTTACAGCTATGTCCTTGCCGTTTAGAGGTATTACAGGCTCTAAAGCCGATAGACCACGGATTACGTGCCAAATTCGCAAACGACATGTTTCATGACGATTTTGTGGATCGTGTTGTCTTCAGTGATGAATCGACCTTTCACCTTAGTGGACATGTTAACACTCATAATGTGCGCATCTGGGGCTCAGAAAATCCTCACGAGATGGTACAAATGCAACGAGATTCCCCTAAAGTGAATGTTTTTGTGCCGTATCCCGGCGAAAACTTTATGGGCTTTTCGTTTTTGGTGAATCTACTGTAACTGGCACTTCTAACCTTGATACATTAGAGCAATGGCTCTTCCCTCAGTTGGAAGAAATGAGCCAGAGAACTTCATTTTCCAGCAGGATGGTGCGCCACCTAACTGGCATAACGAAGTACGCGATTGGTTGAACGTCACTGTACCCGAGCGCTGGATATGCAGCAAGGACCCCAATGACAGGGCTTGCTATGCATGGCCTCCACGTTCTCCTGACCTAACGCCATGCGATTTTTACCTTTGGGGCTTCATCAAAGTGTGTACGTGCCTCCGCTACCAGCTGACCTCCCTGAATTAGGAAACCGGATTGAAGCAGCTGTTGCTACAATTATTGAATACACACTTATCAACGTTTGGGAAGAACTCGGCTATAGACTTGATGTGTGCCGTGTGACAAAGGGTAGTTACATTGAACATTTATAAGCTTCTTGGTAAAACTGTTTGAGTTGCTTTTTCATTTGACATATCATTCATAACTGTAAGTTGAATGTAATAAATATTATAAAGAGTTAAAGCCCCGATATTCATTTATATACACCCTGTAGAGTAAGGTATTTTAACTTTGTGAATAAAGCTGTGTGTTGATATCCTTCGTTGTTATTTAGTTCTGCCAAATCGCCTATTATTTTGTGTATGACTCTCGTATTTACCTGCTCTGTATGCCTGAGCAACTTCAAGTTACCTGTTGTTTTATTTTTTTTTTTTTTTTTTTTTTTGCAGAAGAATACAAAATGGCAGAAAATGTGTACATTGTATGTGATTAGCCAGTTATAAGTTGTGCAAATATATCGAGTGTATACTGGTGTTAATTAAGCTCCTACATCTGGTGCTGTTTAAACTGTTATGTGTTGTTACGCGCTCACAAGAAATGACAGCGATAACCATGCTCCAAATTCTCTCCGCCGTATTTCATTAAATTATCACCATTTTTCTCGAAAATCCTGCAATGTGATTCGCACAAATAGAAGGATATTTTGATCTTTGCTGCAATACGAACGAAAGAACCAAGTTCAACCACGTTAATTTGCAGCTGGACCACAGATGCTTTACTCTAGTGGAGGACTAAATATCCACCTCGCCAACAACAGCAGCAGTAACAGCAAAACCAACAGCGTCAACAGTAGCAATAAAAGCAACAATAACAGCGTCAATAGCAACAACAGCAGTGTCAACAGCGGCAACAAAAGCAAACACGGCGTCAACACCAGCAACAAAAGCAACAACGACAACACGAGAAACAAAAGCAAACACAGTGTCAACACCAGCAACAAAAGCAACAACAGCGACAACACCAGCAACAAAAGCAACAACAGCATAAACACCAGCAACATAGCAAACACAGTGTCAACACCAGCAACAAAAGCAACAACACCAGCAACAAAAGCAAACACAGCGTCAACACCAGCAACAAAAGCAACAACAACAGCAGTAACAAAAGCAAACACAGCGTCAACACCAGCAATAAAAGCAACGACAGCGTCAACACCAGCAACAAAAGCAACGACACCGTCAATACTAGCAACATAAGCAACAACAACGAAAACATCAGCAATAAAATCAAACACAGCGTCAACACCTGCAACAAAATCAATAACAACAACACCAGCAACAAAAGCAACGACAGTGGCAACACCAGCAACAAAGGCAACAACAACACGAGCAACAAAAGCAAACACAGCGTCAACACCAGCAGCAAACGCAACAACAGCGTCAATACCAGCAACAAAAGCAAACACAGCGTCAACACCAGCAACAAAGGCAACAACAACGACAGCACCAGCAACAAAGGCAACAGCAGTGTCAACATCAGCAACAAAAGCAACAACAACACGAGCAACAAAAGCAAACACAGCGTCAACACCAGCAGCAAACGCAACAACAGCGTCAACACCAGCAACAAAAGCAAACACATCGTCAACACCAGCAACAAAGGCAACAACAGCGTCAACACCAGCAACAAAAGCAAACACAGCGTCAACACCAGCAGCAAACGCAACAACAACGACAGCACCAGCAACAAAAGCAAACACAGCGTCAACACCAGCAGCAAACGCAACAACAGCGTCAACACCAGCAACAAAAGCAAACACAGCGTCAACACCAGCAACAAAGGCAACAACAACGACAGCACCAGCAACAAAGGCAACAGCAGTGTCAACATCAGCAACAAAAGCAAGAACAGTGTCAACAGCAGCAATTAAAGAAACAACAGCGTCAACAAAAGCAACAACAGCAGCAAGAACAATAATAATAATATATCTTTTACCCCTTCTCATTATTACACAAATTCTACTTCTAACTGTAGAGTCTGCAGTAGCTATTATTCAATCAGCAACAAAACCAACAACAGCCTCAATAGCAGCAACAAAAGTAACAACAGCTTCTATAACAGCAACCAAAGCAACAACAGCAGCAACAAAAGTAACAACAGCTTCTATAACAGCAACGAAAGCAACAACAGCAGCAACAAAAGCAACAACAGCTTCTATAACAGCAACAAAAGCAACAACAGCCTCAACAGCAGCAACAAAATGAACAACAGCTTCTATAACAGCAACGAAAGCAACAGTAGCAGCAACAAAAGCAACAACAGCGTCTATAGCAGCAATAAAAGCAACGACAGCGTCAACAACAGCAATAAAAGCAAAACAACAGCCTCAGTAGCAGCAACAAAAGCAGCAACAGCTTCTATAACAGCAACGAAAGCCACAACAGCAGCAACAAAAGCAACAACAGCGTCAACAACAGCAATAAAAGCAAAGACAGCAACAGCACCAGCTACAGCAACAGCAGTAGTGTCAGCGGCAACAACAATAAAATGATGCCTCTTAGAAAGATTTACTTCAAAATAAGTATTCTAAACTTTAGCAAAACTTTAAGGCATTCCTTTTCTCCGCGCTACAGTTTATTAGCCAACGCCTAATACAAGAAAGTGAGAGACGATTTGGCATAACCAAATAAAAACGAAAATTATTGACAAAAAACATTATTTACAAAGTTGCAGTACCTTACTCTATTTCTCAACGTAATCGTCATTGCTATCAAGATATTTATTGTCACGTGGTACCGGCTTTTCATTGATGCTATACTTTTCTACCGCCAAAGAACTTATACGATTTTTTTCTCGATTTTCTTTAATGCACAAAATGTTCGGTCAATTGAATTTTATAGGCGGAAGGCAGGTATAGTGATAATGCAGTGAACGAGTCTACAGTGAGGTAATGACGCATAATTTACGAGTAATCAAGGATGAACCAGTTTCTGTGCAAAAGACCGGAGTGAAAATTCATCAATCATTATGGTGAAGTTGAAAACAAATGTTGACAAAAGAATTAAGAAAAAACGGTATTTTACTTTGGATACCCTACATGACTTTTTTCATGGAAAAGATTTCCCAGACATGAAAATCTCAAAGTGACAGCTTAGCTCAGATCTTTAGCGGTGAAACAGTACAACATATAGAGTAAGGTATTGTAACTTTGTAAATAATATATTGTGTTGACAACTTTCGTTATTATTTAATAATGCCATATCATGTCATTTTCTGGATGCCCTGTGAAGGTTCTATTACCTCCAGCTCGCACTAGCCTTAGAACTGCTTTAAAAATAAGCCTACATGCTTTAGTAGCAGAATTAGATTTATGGCAAACCTCTAAGAATGCCAGGTGAATTTATCCAACCTGATTCCTCAGAGATAGATCCTTTATATCTAGTAGTGGACCTAGAACAATGTATGAGACGGTCAAGTTCAAATCAAAATTCAAAGTGACTAGTAGTGGACATAGAACAATGTATGAGACGGTCAAGTTCAAATCAAAATTCAAGGTGACTAGTAGTGGACATAGAACAATGTATGAGACGGTCAAGTTCAAATCAAAATTCAAGGCGACTAGTAGTGGACCTAGAACAATGTATGAGACGGTCAAGTTCAAATCAAAGTCATTTTGGCTAGTAGTAGACCTAGAACAATGTATGAGACGGTCAAGTTCAAATGAAAAGACATTGTGTCTAGTAGCGGACCCAGAACAATGTATCAGATGCTCAAGTTCAAATGAAAAGACATCGTGGCTAGTAGTCGACCTAAAACAATGTATGGGACGGTCAAGTTCAAATCAAAAGTCATCGTGGCTAGTAGTCGACCTAGAACAATGTATGGGGCGGTCAAGTTCAAATCAAAAGTCATCGTGGCCAGTAGGGGACCTAGGACAATGTACGAGACGGTGAAGTTCAAATCGAAAGTCATCATAGCTAATAGTGGACCTAGAAAAATGTATGAGACGGACAAGTTAAATTCAAAAGTCGTCATAGCTAGTAGTGGACCTAGAACACTGTAGACGGTCAATTTCAAATCAAAGGCATCAGAGCTAGTAGTGGACCTAGAAAAATGTATGAGACGGTCAAGTTCAAATCAAAGGCATCATAGCTAGTAGTGGACCTAGAACAATATATGGGATGGTCAAGTTGAAATAAAAGGTCATCATAGCTAGTAGTAGACCTCGAACAATGTATGAGACGGTCAAGTTCAAATCAAGTTATCAACTACTTTCATCCATCCTTCTCCTGAAGATGCTTGCCACTCATAATTTCTTACGCTATTCCCTACAACAATCTTATAGCGCACCTTACAAAGTATTCAAACGTTACAACAAAAAATCAAACTTCTCATCTAAACAAACCAGTACATGTGTGACCTGACGGCGTTTCTCGCCGATCACATAGCTCTGGATCCTCGAGGAGCCACGCCATGACCAACACTTCCACACCAGCATCAGCCACAAAATTGGGATCACGTGTTCTCTTTCCTGCTTATTTGAAAGCCTAAACTGTCTCTCCGAGGAAAGGGAGGTGACGTGGTGAAAGCGGCCGTACACGCATAAATGCAAATTTACTATTGCATTTACTGCTTCGTTTGTTATTATATCCTGTTTACCTTAGATAAATGCATTGGTTGCTTTCTGTTCTTCGTGTTTACTTTTTCTACACGTATATGTACATACGTAGTGTGTAGAGAAGGTATTGTATTGCACCCCGAATTTTAATAGAAGTCCGTGTGTATCTTTGGGCAGTTTAAGTAAAAAATGAAGAGACCGTTAAACACCAAACTTGGTATTTAACTACAAACTACCTTTTAAATGGAGAAATTTCCTCAATTTTTATTTTTCTCAAACATGACCCTAGCGATTTTGATTATAAACCAGTATTAAAGCCATGTCCATTTTCGCATTGATAGTAAATTATAAGAGATAGGAAAAAATGTATTACAAATATATAGATCTCGTTACCACACATAATTTATGTCATATACACTTATCGTGGAGTGAACCGTTTTCGTGATATTCCTTGTAATTACTTTCAGTTTTAAAATACTAATATATTTCTCATGCGGCAACTTGTCAACTTCTGGCAAAGAAACGGATTTCAATCCCATGGCAACCATATTTTAAAACATATTTAACCTAATGTATTCCCTTATTTCCTTTCTACTTACAAGGAACTAAGTAATAAGACCGTTTCTCGATTAGCAAGAAGCAGAGAGAGGAATAAGCTTTTTAACAATAATTTGTTACAAAGGTGTAGAGAAAGTTATGTGAATGTATCATATCAGATTTTCTTTTTTGTGAAATAACAATAAAACATTTCCCGAAAATTTACACATTTTTTGATTAGCAGTCGACTTTATATCAGTGTTCAGAACGTCTACGTTTCTCTAGCAGGTGTTTGCTTTTTGTAAAATATTTCATAATGGCTTTTAATTTTCACTTTAAACTGTAGAGAGTTGGTGCAGAGCAGAGCGAGACCTGATTTTCGGTCACTGTGTGAGCTGGTATTTTATGTAAATATGCACAGCAACGACTTCATTAATCAGCAGAACATATGTGTGAATAGATTAAAGTGTCAAAACCATACACACCTGACTTGTGTTAGTGTAATTTAACTTAGCTTTTAGCAAGTATGCAAATACCAGGGCAAAAATGACTATCAGGAACGACGAGAAAGCAAAGATAAACGCACAGTTGACAGAATAAGACGAAATTCGCAGTTTTAGGGAACCCTAGGCACATTAAGGATATAAAAAGAAATACTTAATGCAAATAACAATATTTTTACTTTCTGTATACGTACTACTATATACATATAGTGTGTATATAGTGCAATGCAACCAAAAATTCCATGCCGAGATACATGTTTTGGGAACCCCTGAATCCAAAAAAAAAAAATGGTTCGTGTGTGCCTGTGGGCAGCATACCTCAAAAACGAAAAGTCTTTTAAACATCAAATTTTAAGGTTTTTAAGAAAATCCCTCACCCCTAGCCACCCTTTATCAAAAATTTTCTCATAATTGTGATTAAAAATCTCTTTTGCTTAAGACATTTACATAAACAAATAAAATGCATACCTTGAATTTTCTGGGAAGAGCCTTTGAAAACGCATTTATTCTGAATGACATTTTGTGAATTTTACATACTTGGTAATCCGTAACAGATAGACGAAAACCTACTACAGAAAATATGTAGATCTTGTTAAAATTCACAATTTATGTTATATACGCCTTTTTCGTAGGGTTGCCGTTTACGAGATATTCCTTGTTATTGGTTTCACTTTTAAAATACTTAAACTTTTGTCATGCAGGAACTTGTCAACTCCTGGCCATGTAAAAAACTGATTTAAATGCTGTAGCAACCACATACTACAATATTGATTGTTGTTCAGCCTAGTGTATTCTCCTACTTCCCTTCTATTAACGAAATAAGTAATAAGACTGCTTCTACTAATGTTTATCTCAATTGGAATCAAGTATATAAAAGAATAAGCGTTATACAATAATTTATTACAGAGATATAGAGAAAGCCGCGTGAATGGAATACATTAGAATTTTCTTCTGTGCTTACCACATGGTGGCATATCTCAACCAATAGGCGTGTGTGTGTGTGTGTGTGTGTGTGTGTGTGTGTGTGTGTGTGTATGTGTGTGTGTATACAGGCTGTTAAAGAACTACACCGAAATATTTTCACAGAATATGTAGATTACTTAAACAAGTAATTTGAGATAGGAGACTTATGGCCTGTTTATTGAAATTTCGAAGTAACGGCTATAAGTTTCTGAAGTGCCAGTACGCCACGTATCGCGGCAGTTCGTCTGGAATGAAAAAATAATAATAAAAACATTTACTCTACGACAGGAATGGAACTAACAACCTCTGGGATAACAGCTTCCCGCGTTACGCATAAACCGCCAGAGCAGTTGAAAACACGCATCCAGAGTAGAGTATATAACCCAAGAAAGTAGTTAATGAATACTCAGTGTCGCACTGTCAAGTGATTAGTTCGAGATTTTACAGATTTTTTCGACATTAAATCTTCAGAACGCTAGTAACAAGCTGCTAAAAATCGAGATTTCTATACTCGGGCAGCAGTTTTAGACATTCTAAATCATTTTTTCAACCTGTTTTGCTTTAACACCGACTATCAACACCTGATACCCACAAGCTTAACGTTATGTAGTTGCGTTATGTTTATCAGGGGACCATGCAAATCTCAAATTACTTATATCAGTCACGTGCGCAATCTCGCAAACTATTTCGGTGTTGGTCATTAACACACACTCTCTCTCTCTCTTTATACACACACACACACACACACACACACACACACACACACACACACACACACAAACGCTCTTTAAGTGCTATGGCTTTCAGCGTCCAATTTTATATTGGGCGTGAAAGACCGCGTCATTTCGCTCATAAGCCTATTTATCGGCTTGAGGTTCTAATATTACTTCCGAAGGAAGACAGGCTAAGGATTTTTACGCATGAAAACCTGGTTTGAGCCCGCAACCTTAGCAACTGGAGTTTAGCATGTTACCCATAGAATCACGGTGTACGACACAATCTAGCAGAACGGCATTGGTGGCGATTTAAGACAGGGCGAACAGAGCCGTGGGGACTTGATAGCTGCACTTAGAAAATGGCGTGCATTTCAAAACAATATAATTTTCTGGGTAGATGCAAAGAGTTCATCAATATTTGTAGGGTCTCAGTACTAGATAAACTAATCTCCCTAGTTTACTAGCGTCTTCCTGCTTTTCCTCAAACACGTCTGGGAAGCATCTTCAGTGGCAGTAGTGATAGCTGAATTTTCTCAACGACGACTGTGCAGTTGCATTATATAAAATACGTCCATACCAAAATATGCTCTAAAGCGCTTTGTTTTCGCCTTAACAATTTTTTAAAGAATGTCACTTTCAATGGCTTACCGAATCCAACCTAATAATTGCATTTATTTATGCACTACTTCATACAAGACTTTGACCCATTTACCCTGCAGAGTCCCCTTGTGTTGCCATGGCTACTTGTTTGTTTATCAGATGTGTGGTACATTCCCCAGTACGCTTTACAAGTGTTGTCTACAGGGACTTCATTCAGAACACTCTCACACACGTATTAGAAAACGTGGCTCAGCAAATAAGAAGAAACATTTGTTCATGTCTGATGCTTTAGCACATTTTAGTCTCATTGTTCGAGATGCACTGGCTGGTACCTAGTATAACAAATGGATAAGTCGAAGGGACAAATTCCATGTTCTGCACGTTCCCCTGACCTCAATCCTTTGGATGTTTATCTTTTGGGGGCACCTTAAACCATTGGCTTATGCAGCAGACATCTTGTACGAAAAAACTCTTAATCTACGTGTCATGGAAGCCTTCGAAATCATGTGACAGCGACTGTCCGTATTTGACATTGCATGCTTCGACGAGGAACTGCGTGTCTAGAAGCAAGAGGAGGACATTTCGATCATTTGCTATAAGCGGTGTTTGTGTGAAATACCTCCTAACAGGATGACAACGTCAAAAATAGAATAATGTGTCACTTTAAAATGTTTTGATTAATAGCTCTTTGAACCTTAATAAAGGGTTTTGGGGCATGTGTTTATGTGAACATTTTTATATAAGGAACTGTCTGCAAACGCTGTATAAGTATTTTTGAATCAGGTTGTATATTTGTAAACATAGCTGAATTAAAGCTACGCGGAAAAATAGAATTTAGATAGCTGGAGAGGAGGGTAGATAAGGAAGAAGAGGGTTCTTATTCTGTATTGCTCTATTTATTGTTTATTAGTGCGACACTATGTCATACCCATGAAGCATGGGTATGACACGATGGTCTAAAGTCATGGCGAGGCTCTCGCACTAACCACCAAACTGTCGGTGTCATATTCCACCATGTGTGTTGCGGGGTTTGATGCTAACTTCTGAAAAAGACTCTGAAGTCTGCGACACAGGTATGGCCTACGTTGACTAGACGGACTTGTTGCGCATCTCAGCTCTACTAGCGGCCATGTATCTTTCGGTGTTTTTTGGGCAGTTGCTCTTCCTGTATTCGAAGTCATATCGATTCTGTGTCTCTGTCTAGAATTACTTGTGAAGTGCCTGCAACCCTTGAATATTCTATGTGGTTTATGTAGTCTAAACTTTGTTTCTTAGTTTTTCTGCGGTTGAGCGGCGGACGTCTTGTATGCCTGTCGAGAAGGAATCCGGCAAAGGCTCGAGGATGTTGGCTAGCGTTTTGATGGTGTTGGTTGCTTCCAAGATGGTTGTTTCTAGGTTGTGTAATTGGCTGGTAAGGTGACGAAGTGCGTCCTTAATTACTATTAGGTTGCAGCGCGGGCTCTAGGGCTATGGGTGCCACCTGCTTGGCTGTCGCGTCTGTTGATCAGCCGATTCTTCGAGCGACATACTTTCCCGGAGTAACGATCGTTTCTGCAGCAACTGGTGCAGAAGAGGCGTTGAGAGTTACACTATGCTTTACATGGGAATTAATCCCATGGGAGATCTTCAGTAGTGGCAGTGTGGTGGCGAGGATTATTTTCCGCTGTATTGCGTAAAGGCAGCAACGGTGACTAGGTGTAGTTCACGCTGCTCGCCTAGGCTTAAGGCGAACGACCAGGAAGCTTAGGTCAATCGTGGCACTGTAATCCTGCTTGTCGTGAAAGGCGAGGTTGCTTAGTCCTAACGGTCTATTACTATTCCGGATTATGTTGCTCTTATGTACACAAGGCTAATGTTGCTGCGAGTAATGCAGCAACAGTTGGACTAGCAGCAGTGTACGCTGACAACTACAGTATTAAAACGCATACCTTTTTACAATTAATAGAGTCTATATTATAATAATAAGAGCTGTTTTGGTATAATTTATTTTGTTTTTATTTGGGGTGCTATTTCTTTTTAATTTGGAGATGTCTGTGGTGTCCGGTATATCCAAAGCGCACCTAATGTTCTTGGGCTTGGGCTCACTCAGGTGGATGGATCTTCCTGCGGTGGAAAACAAGGGGGAAATAGAGGTCATCGGAGAATAAGGTGTGGAGTTGAACTTCTTTCTCATAATGAAGTTGCGGGAGAAGAGTTCACGATGCCTCAGAGTGGAACTGGCGATTATCACCTCCCCCACCGAGCACTAAGCTATGCTACAGTGATGCGTGGGAAAGGTGGGTAATATGGTACCGCCAAGGTAAACCGAAGGTTAGTAGGTGAATGCGGCATAAGGCATCTACATACATGGGAGTATACAGATAGAATGGGGATTAGGTCCTTGCCTTTGCGAATTCCTAGATCGCCACCTTTTGTTAGTGGTGGTGTCAAATGCTCATTCACGAGGGCTTAGCTTTAGGTATCATGTTAAAATAATGTAATATACCGACTGATTATTAAGGCCTCTACTGGCGAGGGAGCTCAGTGATGTTTTATAAACTGATCGCTTTGGTCTAAAGCAAACCTAATGCAAACTTGGAACGTGAGTGGGATATATGTATATATGTATAATCACTTAGAGGATTATTATTTTTATTACTATTATTATTATTATTATTAGTTAAACTTTGTATACACATTCGTTAGTTTATAGAATAGGTTTACTCCAAGTTAATATGTTGCGTATCTCTGATACTTATGTATAGACTATTTAATTTATTTTTAATAGTGTATTTTATATAATTATCTTTATTTGTTACCGGAATGCACGCATGCCCTGCGGAAAAACTGGTGGTGCTACAAGCAAAGGTTCCTGGGATGATAATACCCAAGAGACCAAAAGAGCGCACTCCGATGGTAATAAACGAAGTGCAACTTTTCAGTCCGGCGCCCAATTTCATCATCCACGTGTGGAAGGAACGAAGCTCCGTGAATCAGTCTCACCGCGAAGGCACGGTATCCGAATAAGTGGTCTGAAAACTTCCATTCTGCACAATTTGCAGGTTCAGCAGACTGAAGTCTGTGGCCATGTCCCAGATCTCATAGCCGTAAAGAAGTAATGCGGTTATCAACGCATTTAGAAGTTAGACCATTGTCTAAGTAAGCCCTCAAGTAAGCAATGACATTTATCCACTCAATTCTCCAGTAGAGAGCCCCGAATATGTGGTGGTTCTCATGGAAAGTGTTTAATAGAAGAATGGTGTAGCTTTTGTCCTGTTAACGAATATCCACCAGCAACTGCACCAATCTTGGACGAGGTGGAGGTGTTTGTTTGTGTATAGAATTGAACGCTCTGATAGAGTAATACACGTCATCATCATATTCTGTTATATTGACCCGATGCGCTGTAGGTAGGTCAGCCATGAAAACGCTGAAAAACATGGGTTATAACACAGAGGCTTCGGGAATCCTCCTCATACTGGCCTTACTGAAGATGTTTTTCCTACTACTGACACAACACGTGTGCGGTGTTTGAGGTATTTTTGTATGTTTATGGAACAGACCCGGTTGAATGAGGTTATACAGGAACATTTTTGCCAGGTCAACCTGAAGACCTTTTGGACGTCCAGAGACACCACCGTAGTCAAAGCCTTGTCCTGGAAACAGCACAGCAGCCTCCACCCTATGCGCAGCAGCTGCTGCGGCGTCGAATGCTGAGTTCAAAACCTAACTGATAGGCTTAAATGTCTCCCAGAAGTGGGGACAAGCGGGCAACTACCAGCCACTCGAAGACCTTCTAGATGAGACAGGAGACTGATGAAAAGATTAGTTTTCAGGATGAGCTGGCTCTTTCCCCGATTTCAAAATGTAGATCACCCGAGCCTCCCTCCATTCTCGAGGAAAGTGACACAGGATTAGTCATATATAGCAAAGGAAGAAGCTCTGAAGGGAAGATACGTGACTTGCCTTGTTTGAGCCCGTTAGGTATCGCTAGCTTCTTGGCGAGGAAACGATGAGTATACCTTGGAGCACACTGGGTCTGATGACACGAAGTCCATCCGCTTCATCGATGGGGATGTCGATTGTGGGCGTACCTCTCGACAAATACGTTCGGAGAAGGCGTGGTCCTGAGGGTCATCTCATGGCCGTTGGGTGCGTTCTAGGTAGTTCGCAAACACATTTGCTCTGGCTTTGGGATCATAGGCCAAACTTTGTGTGCCTTGTAGCGGGGAGGTATATTGGCCTAGACGGTCGCGAAGACGTTTAGTAATCTGCTACATGTCGTCATTCCCAAAGTTCATGCGGGCAATCGTCTCCTCTCATATACATACTCTATGCTCGCGTAGTCGGTGACGGACCCCTCGGCGCAAGCACCTCAGAAGCACTCAACCATATGGCAACCATATGCAACGCCTGATATGAGCCACAATTGGTGCAGTACGGGTGACACTGCCGTCAGTGTCCGAGAACAGGAGCAATTACAGTGGTACCACCAACTTTTTTGGAGTTAACAGCTGGCGAAGATACGATGTTGGAGTTGTCCAGCCGGTAGCGGTAAGACAGCGCAGGTGCTGGGCTGGAGTTGCTAGCAGTGGTGTTGTTATAAACTGTTCTTCAACCGAAGCGGTAACTTCTGCTGCTTTGGCAGGTTGTCGGTTCGGCTGGACTGATATTGTTCTATTTGTTCTTCCCCATTTTGAGATAAGTTCATATCTCCTCTAAGGTCCGAAACGAATTGCTGAGACATTTTACCATTGGTTCAAAGAAAGGTCTGCGTTATATGGTTGGGGTTGGCGATGCATTGTACTTGAGTAGGGTTGAATACTTAATTTTGGCTTTTGTCAGTACTGTTTGCCATAGTCTGATAATTTTAAACCTTCTTTATGGCGGTTGATGGGTTTTGATGTTTGTATATTTTAATGGCTTCACGGTAAACGTCAAATAATATTGATAAATTGATCGAAAGATAATTGTAATTTCATATTGGATAATATGAAGGAGCCCGCGAGACCACGGTCGTCAAGCCCAGTGTTACTTTACCTTCCACGTAAAGAGTTACTGAGCAAAGAATAAATTAGGGTCAGTGATGTTAAGGTGTGATGTATGAGGAATGTTCAATAAAGAATTATCCTAATTTTTACGGTCATCATTTCTCGAGCTAGATCGTAATCTTGTGATATTCTGTTAGTATAATATGTAACAAACACGCCGTAGTAGTTTCATTGCTGGTACTCCAGTTCCTGCCTGTGAGTGGTGGTCAAACAGAGAGCAATAATAGGGGTGACGCGCGAGGAACAATATGCGGCTTCTATTTCACTTTTGTCCCAATAAATCTTCAGCTAAGGAATATATAATGTTATAGGATGCCTATAAAGAGTCTGTTCTTCCCTATAGCATTGCTCGAATGTGATTTAAGTTGTTTAAAGAGGGGAGAAAATCAATTTCAAATGAAGGTGGACTGGGCGCTCCAGTACTGCTCTTAAGGGGAGGGGACATCTTCATCGTTGTCATCATTTTGAGAGAGAATCGACGAATAACCTTAACTTTTTCAAATACTAAAGATTTCACTGGGTGCTACCCCCTCGGTTGTGACACAAAATTTATATATGAGACGGGTTTGTGTGCGATGAGTTCTAAGACTGTTGATTCCCGAACAAAAGGACATTTGCGTGCAGGTCCGTATGTAGTTGAAGTTGATGTTCGAGAATCATCAGGATCTCTTTCGAAGGTAATCACTGAAATTGATTAATGAAACTTGGCTACATCATTTTGATCCTGAGAGCATACAGCAAAGCTTCCGTCTTCCTTCGGTATGTTTCGAGCAATTTCGGAAGCTGAGCAGAGAGCCAGCATTGATACATGAACTACACAGATCTTTTGTGGCTTCGGTGATAAGGTTTAATTCGATGTGCAGATCCTGGAGGTCACGCACCTGCGCTGTGTATCGTTTAAGAATTCAGCTAGTGTGAGGTTAATTAGGTAACCTACTTACCATAATAGCTGAGAGTCTTAAGTAAAAATCTGATATGTTCAATTTACAGGACTTTCTCTACACTCTGTAACAAATTAGTATTTAAATGTTTATACTTCTGTCTACTTCATGCTAATTGAGATAAACATTAGCAGAAATGCTTTCTTGTAAGTACAAGTTAATAATGGAATACACTAGGTTAAATCGATAGTCAAACGTTTTAAAATGTGGTCACTGTGGCATAGAAATCCGTCTCTTTGCATTGCCAGGAGTTGATAAAGTATTTTAAAACTGAAACTGGTAAAGTTTATCTGAAAACTGCTGAACTCCACGAAAAAATGTATAGATATAAATTATGTGTTTAAACGCGATCTCATTTTTTGTTGCGTAAGGTTTTTGTGTTTCTCTTACGATTTACTAGTTATGCAAAATCCAGCGAAATTCATCCAGAATAAAAAGGTTCCTAGCAAATTCAAGATACACATTTTATCTGTCGCGTAAATATCTTTAATATACGGTATTTTAATCAAAATCGTTAGCCATTTTTGAGAAAATCAAAATGTTCGAAAATGTTTCTATGTAAAGGGTAATTTGGGGTGGTGAAATGTTCCTCAAGATCTTTGGGACGCATCCTTGGAAAATATTTAACTTATATATCAAGTTTAGTATTTTACCGACGTTTCGTTTTTGAGTTATCGTGTTCATAGACACACGGACCATTTTCTAAAAGTGCTTTTTGGGATTCAGGGACCCAAAAACGTGTATTTCCGGTGACATCTCAGTATTGAATTTTGGGGTGGAATTACAATACCTTCCCTATACATCATTTACATAGTACGTGTAGAGAAAGTATAAAACTTACTTTGTTTGAACATTGCAGAAAGACTGGCGAGTGCCGTTTCTCCCATTTTCTCCCCGCTCTTCGCTTCCCGATAAATCTAGCGCCCAAGAAAAGCTGCGCGCATGTGATATTTACCTGTTTGGTTGTAAAATACAAGGCTTCACCTGCCCTTCACTACGCACATGTTCAGACGTTACGTTTCTGCTTGTAATATGTTGCAACATTAATTTTAATTATGTGGGACATTCTTAATGAAAATCTCCACTTTTAAAACGTATAACATAGTTTTACTTTCTGTACACGCACTGTACACTTATAGAGAAGATTCCTCCCAAACAATCGACACCGAAATTTCACCGGAAATCCACGTTTTAGGATCCCTGAATAAAAAAAAAAAAGCATTTTTCGAAAAAGGTCCCATGTGCATGTGTGCCCGTGTGTCTGTGTGCAGGATAACTCAAAAACGAAGAGGTGGTGAAATACCAAACTTAACCTTCTTAACAAAGATTTTGAGGAAATTCTCCCCCCCCCAAACTATCTAAAGGAACATTTTTCGAAATTTTTGATTTTCTCAAGAACGACTCTAACGATTTTAATTAAAATAGCGTATATTTAAGACATTTACATAAAAATAGTCTGTATATCTTGAATTTTCTGGGAATAGCTTCCAAAGACCTCTTTATTTTGAATGAATTTTACTGGATTTTTACATATCTAGTAAATTACCAAAAAAATGTAGATAACGTTAAAACATAAAATGTATGATATATGTATTTTGGGGGAGAATGCAAAGAAACGGATTTCAACAACATGACAATTAACTTTTGGAAGATTTGACTATCGTTTTAGCCTAGTGTATTGCATTATTTTCCTTCTACTTACAAGAAAGCGTTTCTGCTTATATTTATCTCGATTAGCATAAAGCAGGGAGAAGCATAAGCTATTTAACAATAATTTTCTACAGATATGTAGAGAAAGTCATGAGAATGGAATACATGAGATTTTTTAAATTAAACAGTGTAACATACAACAAATCTTATGGAAGTGCTTATCGACTTTTACAATGGCGAGTTCTCCTATACACCGCCGGTGTACTAAACTTGAGAGGGTTCAACACGACTCTCAATAAACATGCAAAATAATCAGACTTTTTGAACGTCACTTTAACAAAATACTTGATAATCGCAAGTTTGTGCGGTTAAATTGTGCACGGACATCTATCTCACAGCAAGTTAAAATGACAACCATACTCCCAACATCTCCACTAGCAAGACCAGCTATGGTGTGCGCGCGCATCTACTCCATCGCAAGTTGAAGCGGTAGCCCCGCAACCCCAATTCTCCACTAGAGAGGCGAGGGGGAAGGAAGCTTATTTGCCAGCCGTTAGCTGTCGAAATGCACCGCTAAATTTAGCGATTGACAATCGTTTTTAGTCTGTACTAGTGTTGTTTTGCTTGTAAGTTTTTGTGCAAATGATCATGTAAGTGTTACTGAGGCTAGAGGCTCTTGTGATGTGTAGTAGAGCATGTATTAAAGACTGGATTTCTGAATTTTCAATTTTCTGAAAAACTTCAACAGTGTATAAATGGAGCATTCCTGTGTATAAATGGAATATTCCTGTGTATTAATGGAGCATTCCTGTGTATAAATGGAATATTCCCGTGTATAAATGGTACATTCCTGTGTATAGATAGAGCATTCCTGTGTATAAATGGAATATTCCCGTGTATAAATGGAGCATTCTTATTTAGAAATGGATCATTCCTGTGTATAAATGGAATATTCACGCGTATAAATGGAGCATTCTTGTGTATAAATGGAGCATTCCTGTTTATAAATGGAGCATTCCTGTGTATAAAGGAGCATTCCTGTGTATAAGTGGAGCACTCCAGTGTATAAATGGAGCATTCCTGTTTATAAATGGGGCATTCCTGTGTATAAATGGAGCATTCCTGTGTATAAATGGAGCATTCCTGTGTATAAGTGGAGCATTCCTGTGTATAAATGGAGCATTTCAGTGTATAAATGGAGCATTCCTGTATATAAGTGGAGCATTCCAGTGTATAAATGGAGCATTCCTGTTTATAAATGGCGCATTCCTGTGTATAAAAGGAGCATTCCTGTGGATGAATGGAGCATTCCTGTGTATAAATGGAGCATTCCTGTATATAGGTGGAGCATTCCTGTGTATAAATGGAGCATTCATGTATATAAGTGGAGCATTCCTGTGTATAAGTGGAGCACATCAGTGTGCAAATGGAATACTCCTGTGTATAAATGGAACACACCTGTGTATAAATGGAGCATTCCTGTGTATAAATGGAACACTCCTGTGTATAAGTTTAGCACTCATGTGTATAAATGGAGCATTTCTGATGTAAACGGAACACTATTGTGTATAAGTTTAGCACTCATGTGTATAAATGGAGCATTCCTGTGTATAAATGGAGCACTCCTGGGTATAAGTGAAGAATTCCTGTGTATAAGTGGAGCATTCCTGTGTATAAGTGGAGCATTGCTGTGTATAAATGGTACACTGCTGTGAATAAGTGGAGCATTATTGTGTATAAGTGGAGCATTCCTGGGTATATGTGAAGAATTCCTGTGTATAAGTGGAGCATTCCTGTGTATAAGTGGAGAATTGCTGTGTATAAGTGGAGCATTGTTGTGTATAAATGGAGCACTCCTGGGTATAAGTGAAGAATTCCTGTGTATAAGTGGAGCATTCCTGTGTATAAGTGGAGCATTGCTGTGTATAAGTGGAGCACTCCTGTGTATAAATGGAACACTGCTGTGTATAAGTGGAGCATTATTGTGTATTAGTCGAACACTCCTGTGTATAAATGGAACACTCCTGTGTATAAATGGAGCAACCTGTGTATAAATGGAGGAATCCTGTGTATAAATGGAACACTCCTGTGTATAAATGCAACACTCCTGTGTATAAACGGAACACTCCTGGTATAGATGTAACACTCGTTTATAAATGGAGAATTCCTGTGTAAAAATGGAGCATACCTGTGTACAAAGGGAGCATTCCTGTTTATAAATGGAGCATGCCTGTGCATAAATGGAACACTCCTGCGTATAAATGGAACACGCCTGTGTATAAATGGAACACTCCTGTGTATAAGTGGGGAACTTCTGTTATAAATGGAGCATTCCTGTGTATAAATTTAGCACTCCTGTTTATAATTGAAGCACTCCTCTGTATGAATGGAGCATTACTGTATATAAATAGAGCCTTCCTGTGTATAAATGAAGCATTCCTGTGTATGAATGAAGCATTCCTGTTTATACATGGAGCACTCCTGTGTATGAATGGAGCATGCCATTTTATAAATAGACCATTCCTGTGTATAAAGGGAGCAATCATGTGTTAAAATGGACCATTTCTGTTTAAAATTGAGCACTACTGTGTATGAATTGAGCATTCCATTTTATAAATAGACCATTCCTGTGTATGAATGGAGCATTCCTGTTTATAAATGGAGCACTCCTGTGTATAAATGGAGCATTCCTGTGTATAAATGGAGCATTTCTGTTTATAAATTGAACACTGCTGTGTATGCATGGAGCATTCCTGTGAATAAATGGAGCATTCCTGTTTATAAAAGGAACACTCCTGTGTGTAAATGAAGCATTCCTGAGTACAAGTGGAGCATTGCTGTGTATAAATGTAGCATTCCTGTTTATAAATAGAGCATTCCTGTTTATAAATGGAACACTCCTATTATAAATGGAGCACTCCTGTGTATAAGTGGAGCACTCCTGTTATAAATGGCGTATTCCTGTTTATAATTGGAGCATTCCTGTGTATAAATGGGGCGTTCCTGTTTATAAATGGAGCAATCCTGTGTATAAATCGAGCATTGCTGTGTATAAATGGAGCATTGCTGTGTATAAATGGAGCAATGCTGTGTATAAATGGAGAAATCCTGTGTATAAATGGAGCATTGATGTGTATAAATGAAGCATTGCTGTGTATAAATGGAGCATTGCTGTGTATAAATGGAGCATTGCTGTGTATAAATGGACCATTGCTGTGTATAAATGGAGAAATCCTTTTTATAACTGGAGCATTGCTGTGTATAAATAGAGCATTGCTGTGTATAAATGGAGTATTGCTGTGTATAAATGGAGCAATCCTGTGTATAAATGGAGCATTGCTGTGTATAAATGGAGCATTGATGTGTATAAATGGAGCATTGCTGTGTATAAATGGAGCATTGATGTGTATAAATGGAGAATTCCTGTGTATAACTGGAGCATTGCTGTGTATAAATGGAGCATTGCTGTGTATAAATGGAGATTTGCTGTGTATAAATGGAGCATTGCTGTGTATAAATGGAGAATTCCTGTGTATAACTGGAGCATTGCTGTGTATAAATGGAGAAATCCTGTGTATAAATGGAGCATTGATGTGTATAAATGGAGAAATCCTGAGTATAAATGGAGCATTGCTGTGTATAAATGGAGCAATCCTGTGTATAAATGGAGCATTGATGTGTATAAATGGAGCATTGCTGTGTATAAATGGAGAAATCCTGTGTATAAATGGAGCATTGATGTGTATAAATGGAGAAATCCTGTGTATAAATGGAGCATTGCTGTGTATAAATGGAGCAATCCTGTGTATAAATGGAGCAGTGCTGTGTATAAATGGAGCATTGCTGTGTATAAATGGAGCAATCCTGTGTATAAATGGAGCATTGCTGTGTATAAATGGAGCATTGCTGTGTATAAATGGAGCATTGCTGTGTATAAATGGAGCATTGCTGTGTATAAATGGAGCATTGCTGGGTATATATGGAGCATTGCTGTGTATAAATGGAGCATTGCTGTGTATAAATGGAGAAATCCTGTGTATAAATGGAGTATTGCCTTGTATAAATGGAGCAATCCTGTGTATAAATGGAGCATTGATGTGTATAAATGGAGCATTGCTGTGTATAAATGGAGCATTGCTGTGTATAAATGGAGCAATGCTGTGTATAAATGGAGAAATCCTGTGTATAAATGGAGCATTGATGTGTATAAATGGAGCATTGCTGTATATAAATGGAGCATTGCTGTGTATAAATGGAGCATTGCTGTGTATAAATGGACCATTGCTGTGTATAAATGGAGAAATCCTTTTTATAACTGGAGCATTGCTGTGTATAAATAGAGCATTGCTGTGTATAAATGGAGTATTGCTGTGTATAAATGGAGCAATCCTGTGTATAAATATAGCATTGCTGTGTATAAATGGAGCATTGATGTGTATAAATGGAGCATTGCTGTGTATAAATGGAGCATTGATGTGTATAAATGGAGAATTCCTGTGTATAACCGGAGCATTGCTGTGTATAAATGGACCATTGCTGTGTATAAATGGAGCATTGCTGTGTATAAATGAGCATTGCTGTGTATAAATGGAGAATTCCTGTGTATAACTGGAGCATTGCTGTGTATAAATGGAGAAATCCTGTGTATAAATGGAGCATTGATGTGTATAAATGGAGAAATCCTGTGTATAAATGGAGCATTGCTGTGTATAAATGGAGCAATCCTGTGTATAAATGGAGCATTGATGTGTATAAATGGAGCATTGCTGTGTATAAATGGAGAAATCCTGTGTATAAATGGAGCATTTATGTGTATAAATGGAGAAATGCTGTGTATGAATGGAGCATTGCTGTGTAAAAATGGAGCAATCCTGTGTATAAATGGAGCATTGCTGTGTATAAATGGAGCAATGCTGTGTATAAATGGAGCAATCCTGTGTATAAATGGAGCATTGCTGTGTATAAATGGAGCATTGCTGTGTATAAATGGAGCATTGCTGTGTATAAATGGAGCATTGCTGTGTATAAATGGAGAATTGCTGTGTATAAATGGAGCATTGCTGTGTATAAATGGAGCATTGCTATGTATAAATGGAGCAGTGCTGTGTATAAATGGAGAAATCCTGTGTATAAATGGTGTATTGCTGTGTATAAATGGAGCAATCCTGTGTATAAATGGAGCATTGATGTGTATAAATGGAGCATTGCTGTGTATAAATGGAGCATTGCTGTGTATAAATGGAGCATTGCTGTGTATAAATGGAGTATTGCTGTGCATAAATGGAGCATTGTTGTGTATAAATGGAGAAATCCTGTGTATAAATGGAGCATTGCTGTGTATAAATGGAGAAATCCTGTTTATAAATGGAGCATTGCTGTGTATAAATGGAGCATTGCTGTGTATAAATGTAGAAATTCTGTGTATAAATGGAGCATTACTGTGTATAAATGTAGCATTGCTGTGTATATATGGAGAAATCCTGTGTATAAATGGAGCATTGCTGTGTATCAATGGAGAAATCCTGTGTAAAAATGGAGCATTGCTGTGTATAAATGGAGTATTGCTGTGTATAAATGCAGCATTGCTGTGTATAAATGGAGCATTGCTGTGTATAAATGGAGCATTCCTGTGTATAAATGGAGCATTGCTGTGTATAAATGGAGCAATCCTGTGTATAAATGAAGCAATCCTGTGTAAAAATGGAGCAATCCTGTGTATAAATGGAGCATTGCTGTGTATAAATGGAGCAATCCTGTGTATAAATGGAGCAATCCTGTGTATAAATGGAGCATTGATGTGTATAAATGGAGCATTGCTGTGTATAAATGGAGCATTGCTGTGTATAAATGGAGCATTGATGTGTATAAATGGAGCATTGCTGTGTTTAAATGGAGCATTGCTGTGTATAAATGGAGCAATCCTGTGTAAAAATGGAGCAATCCTGTGTATAAATGGAGCAATCCTGTGTATAAATGGAGCATTG
The DNA here is from genome assembly GCA_030762935.1 of Hymenopus coronatus. Classification (NCBI taxonomy): domain Eukaryota; kingdom Metazoa; phylum Arthropoda; class Insecta; order Mantodea; family Hymenopodidae; genus Hymenopus; species Hymenopus coronatus. Next base: position 90,442,798 of record CM060883.1, read on the forward strand.
ATGTGTATAAATGGAGCATTGCTGTGTATAAATGGAGCATTGATGTGTATAAATGGAGCATTGCTGTGTATAAATGGAGCATTGATGTGTATAAATGGAGCATTGCTGTGTATAAATGGAGCATTGATGTGTATAAATGGAGCATTGCTGTGTATAAATGGAGCATTGCTGTGTATAAATGGAGCATTGATGTGTATAAATGGAGCGTTGATGTGTATAAATGGAGCAATCCTGTGTATAAATGGAGCATTGCTGTGTATAAATTTTTAACATTGCTGTGTATAAATGGAGCAATCCTGTGTATAAATGGAGCATTGCTGTGTATAAATGGAGCAATCCTGTGTATAAATGGAGCATTGATGTGTATAAATTGAGGAATCCTGTGTATAAATGGAGCATTGCTGTGTATAAATGGAGCAATGCTGTGTATAAATGGAGCATTGATGTGTATAAATGGAGAAACCCTGTGTATAAATGGAGCATTGCTGTGTATAAATGGAGCATTGGTGTGTATAAATGGAGCAATGTCGTGTATAAATGGAGCAATCCTGTGTATAAATGGAGCAATCCTGTGTATAAGTGGAGCAATCCTGTGTATAAATGGAGGAATCCTGTGTATAAATGGAGCATTGCTGTGTATAAATGGAGCAAAGTTGTGTATAAATGGAGCAATCCTGTGTATAAATGGAGCAACCTGTGTATAAATGGAGGAATCCTGTGTATAAACGGAGCAATCCTGTGTATAAATGCAACATTCCTGTGTATATACGGAACACTCCTGGTATAGATGTAACACTCGTTTATAAATAGAGAATTCCTGTGTAAAAATGGAGCATACCTGTGTATAAAGGGAGCATTCCTGTTTATAAATGGAGCATGCCTGTGTATAAAAGAACACTCCTGTGTATAAATGGATCAATCCTGTGTATAAATGGAACACCCCTGTGTATAAATGGAACACTTCTATGTATAAATGTAACACTCGTGTATAAATAGAGCATTCCTGTGTATAAGTGGAGCATTCCTATATATAAATGGAGCATTGCTGTGTATAAATGGAGCATAGCTGTGTATAAATGGAGCATTGCTGTGTATAAATGGAGCATTGCTGTGCATAAATGGAGCATTGCTGTGTATAAATGGAGAAATCCTGTGTATAAATGGAGCATTGATGTGTATAAATGGAGAAATCCTGTGTATAAATGGAGCATTGCTGTGTATAAATGGAGCATTGCTGTGTATAAATGGAGAAATCCTGTGTATAAATGGAGCATTGCTGTGTATAAATGGAGCATTGCTGTGTATAAATGGAGAAATCCTGTGTGTAAATGGAGCATTGCTGTGTATCAATGGAGAAATCCTGTGTAAAAATGGAGCATTGCTGTGTATAAATGGAGTATTGCTGTGTATAAAAGCAGCATTGCTGTGTATAAATGGAGCATTGCTGTGTATAAATGGAGCAATCCTGTGTATAAATGGAGCATTGCTGTGTATAAACGGAGCAATCCTGTGTATAAATGAAGCAGTCCTGTGTAAAAATGGAGCAATCCTGTGTATAAATGGAGCATTGCTGTGTATAAATGGAGCAATCCTGTGTATAAATGGAGCAATCCTGTGTATAAATGGAGCATTGATGTGTATAAATGGAGCATTGCTGTGTATAAATGGAGCAATGCTGTGTATAAATGGAGCATTGATGTGTATAAATGGAGAAACCCTGTGTATAAATGGAGCATTGCTGTGTATAAATGGAGCATTGGTGTGTATAAATGGAGCAATGTCGTGTATAAATGGAGCAATCCTGTGTATAAATGGAGCAATCCTGTGTATAAGTGGAGCAATCCTGTGTATAAATGGAGGAATCCTGTGTATAAATGGAGCATTGCTGTGTATAAATGGAGCAATGTTGTGTATAAATGGAGCAATCCTGTGTATAAATGGAGCAACCTGTGTATAAATGGAGGAATCCTGTGTATAAATGGAGCAATCCTGTGTATAAATGCAACATTCCTGTGTATATACGGAACACTCCTGGTATAGATGTAACACTCGTTTATAAATAGAGAATTCCTGTGTAAAAATGGAGCATACCTGTGTATAAAGGGAGCATTCCTGTTTATAAATGGAGCATGCCTGTGTATAAAAGAACACTCCTGTGTATAAATGGATCAATCCTGTGTATAAATGGAACACCCCTGTGTATAAATGGAACACTTCTATGTATAAATGTAACACTCGTGTATAAAAAGAGCATTCCTGTGTATAAGTGGAGCATTCCTATATATAAATGGAGCATTGCTGTGTATAAATGGAGCATTGCTGTGTATAAATGGAGCATTGCTGTGTATAAATGGAGCATTGCTGTGCATAAATGGAGCATTGCTGTGTATAAATGGAGAAATCCTGTGTATAAATGGAGCATTGATGTGTATAAATGGAGAAATACTGTGTATAAATGGAGCATTGCTGTGTATAAATGGAGCATTGCTGTGTATAAATGGAGAAATCCTGTGTATAAATGGAGCATTGCTGTGTATAAATGAGGCATTGCTGTGTATAAATGGAGAAATCCTGTGTGTAAATGGAGCATTGCTGTGTATCAATGGAGAAATCCTGTGTAAAAATGGAGCATTGCTGTGTATAAATGGAGCATTGCTGTGTATAAATTGAGTATTGCTGTGTATAAATGTAGCATTGCTGTGTATAAATGGAGCATTGCTGTGTATAAATAAAGAAATCCTGTGTATAAATGGAGCATTGATGTGTATAAATGGAGCAATCCTGTGTATAAATGGAGTATTGCTGTGTATAAATGTAGCATTGCTGTGTATAAATGGAGCAATCCTGTGTATAAATGGAGAAATCCTGTGTATAAATGGAGCATTGCTGTGTATAAATGGAGCAATCCTGTGTATAAATGGAGCAATCCTGTGTATAAATGGAGCATTGCTGTGTATAAATGGAGCAATCCTGTGTATAAATGGAGCATTGCTGTGTATAAATGGAGCATTGCTGTATATAAATGGAGCATTGCTGTGTATAAATGGAGCATTGATGTGTATAAATGGAGAATTCCTGTGTATACATGGAGCATTCCTGTGTATAAATGGAGAAATCCTGTGTATAAATGGAGCATTGCTGTGTATAAATGGAGCATTGATGTGTATAAATGGAGCATTGATGTGTATAATTGGAGCGTTGATGTGTATAAATGGAGCAATCCTGTGTATAAATGGAGCATTGCTGTGTATAAATTTAGCATTGCTGTGTATAAATGGAGCAATCCTGTGTATAAATGGAGCATTGCTGCGTATAAATGGAGCAATCCTGTGTATAAATGGAGCATTGATGTGTATAAATTGAGGAATCCTGTGTATAAATGAAGCATTGCTGTGTATAAATGGAGCAATGCTGTGTATAAATGGAGCATTGATGTGTATAAATGGCGAAACCCTGTGTATAAATGGAGCATTGCTGTGTATAAATGAAGCATTGGTGTGTATAAATGGAGCAATGTCGTGTATAAATGGAGCAATCCTGTGTATAAATGGAGCAATCCTGTGTATAAGTGGAGCAATCCTGTGTATAAATGGAGGAATCCTGTGTATAAATGGAGCATTGCTGTGTATAAATGGAGCAATGTTGTGTATAAATGGAGCAATCCTGTGTATAAATGGAGCAACCTGTGTATAAATGGAGGAATCCTGTGTATAAATGGAGCAATCCTGTGTATAAATGCAACATTCCTGTGTATAAACGGAACACTTCTGGTATAGATGTAACACTCGTTTATAAATAGAGAATTCCTGTGTAAAAATGGAGCATACCTGTGTATAAAGGGAGCATTCCTGTTTATAAATGGAGCATGCCTGTGTATAAAAGGACACTCCGGTGTATAAATGGAACAATGCTGTGTATAAATGGAACACCCCTGTGTATAAATGTAACACTTCTATGTATAAATGTAACACTCGTGTATAAATAGAGCATTCCTGTGTATAAGTGGAGCATTCCTATATATAAGTGGAGCATTCCTGTGTATAAATGGAGCATTCCTGTGTATAAATGGAGCATTGCTGTGTATAAATGGAGCATTGCTGTGTATAAATGGAGCATTGCTGTGCATAAATGGAGCATTGCTGTCTATAAATGGAGAAATCCTGTGTATAAATGGAGTATTGCTGTGTATAAATGGAGCAATCCTGTGTATAAATGGAGCATTGATGTGTATAAATGGAGCATTGCTGTGTATAAATGGAGCATTGCTGTGTATAAATGGAGCATTGCTGTGCATAAATGGAGCATTGCTGTGTATAAATGGAGAAATCCTGTGTATAAATGGAGCATTGCTGTGTATAAATGGAGAAATCCTGTGTATAAATGGAGCATTGCTGTGTATAAATGGAGCATTGCTGTGTATAAATGGAGAAATCCTGTGTATAAATGGAGCATTGCTGTGTATAAATGGAGCATTGATGTGTTTAAATGGAGCATTGCTGTGTATAAATGGAGAAATCCTGTGTATAAATGGAGCATTGCTGTGTATCATTGGAGAAATCCTGTGTAAAAATGGAGCATTGCTGTGTATAAATTGAGTATTGCTGTGTATAAATGTAGCATTGCTGTGTATAAATGGAGCATTGCTGTGTATAAATAAAGAAATCCTGTGTATAAATGGAGCATTGATGTGTATAAATGGAGCAATCCTGTGTATAAATGGAGTATTGCTGTGTATAAATGTAGCATTGCTGTGTATAAATGGAGCAATCCTGTGTATAAATGGAGAAATCCTGTGTATAAATGGAGCATTGCTGTGTATAAATGGAGCAATCCTGTGTATAAATGGAGCAATCCTGTGTATAAATGGAGCATTGCTGTGTATAAATGGAGCAATCCTGTGTATAAATGGAGCATTGCTGTGTATAAATGGAGCATTGCTGTATATAAATGGAGCATTGCTGTGTATAAATGGAGCATTGATGTGTATAAATGGAGAATTCCTGTGTATACATGGAGCATTCCTGTGTATAAATGGAGAAATCCTGTGTATAAATGGAGCATTGCTGTGTATAAATGGAGCATTGATGTGTATAAATGGAGCATTGCTGTATATAAATGGAGCATTGCTGTGTATAAATGGAGCATTGATGTGTATAAATGGAGCGTTGATGTGTATAAATGGAGCAATCCTGTGTATAAATGGAGCATTGCTGTGTATAAATTTAGCATTGCAGTGTATAAATGGAGCAATGCTGTGTATAAATGGAGCATTGCTGTGTATAAATGGAGCAAGCCTGTGTATAAATGGAGCATTGATGTGTATAAATTGAGGAATCCTGTGTATAAATCGAGCAATCCTGTGTATAAATGGAGCATTGCTGTGTATAAATGGAGCAATGCTGTGTATAAATGGAGCATTGCTGTGTATAAATGGAGAAAACCTGTGTATAAATGGAGCATTGCTGTGTATAAATGGAGCATTGCTGTGTATAAATGGAGCAATGTCGTGTATAAATGGAGCAATCCTGTGTATAAGTGGAGCAATCCTGTGTATAAATGGAGGAATCCTGTGTATAAATGGAGCATTGCTGTGTATAAATGGAGCAATGTTGTGTATAAATGGAGCAATCCTGTGTATAAATGGAGCAACCTGTGTATAAATGGAGGAATCCTGTGTATAAATGGAGCAATCCTGTGTATAAATGCAACATTCCTTTTTGTATAAACGGAACACTCCTGGTATAGATGTAACACTCGTTTATAAATAGAGAATTCCTGTGTAAAAATGGAGCATACCTGTGTATAAAGGGAGCATTCCTGTTTATAAATGGAGCATGCCTGTGTATAAAAGAACACTCCTGTGTATAAATGGAACAATCCTGTGTATAAATGGAACACCCCTGTGTATAAATGGAACACTTCTATGTATAAATGTAACACTCGTGTATAAATAGAGCATTCCTGTGTATAATTGGAGCATTCCTATATATAAATGGAGCATTCCTGTGTATAAATGGAGCATTCCTGTGTATAAATGGTACACTCCTGCGTATAAATGGAACACGCCTGTGTATAAATGGAACACTCTTGTGTATAAGTGGGGAACTTCTGTTATAAATGGAGCATTCCTGTGTATAAATTTAGCACTCCTGTTTATGATTGAAGCACTCCTCTGTATGAATGGAGCATTACTGTATATAAATAGAGCCTTCATGTGTATAAATGGAGCATTCCTGTGTATGAATGAAGCATTCCTGTTTATACAAGGAGCACTCCTGTGTATGAATGGTGCATGCCATTTTATAAATAGACCATTTCTGTGTATAAATGGAGCATTCATGTGTTAAAATGGAACATTTCTGTTTATATTTGAGCACTACTGTGTATGAATGGAGCATTCCATTTTATAAATAGACCATTCCTGTGTATGAATGGAGCATTCCTGTTTATAAATGGAGCACTCCTGTGTATAAATGGAGCATTCCTGTGTATAAATGGAGCATTTCTGTTTATAGATTGAGCACTACTGTGTATGCATGGAGCATTCCTGTGAATAAATGGAGCATTCCTGTTTATAAAAGGAACACTCCTGTGTGTAAATGAAGCATTCCTGAGTACAAGTGGAGCATTGCTGTGTATAAATGTAGCATTCCTGTTTATAAATAGAGCATTCCTGTTTATAAATGGAACACTCCTATTATAAATGGAGCACTCCTGTGTATAAGTGGAGCACTCCTGTTATAAATGGCGTATTCCTGTTTATAATTGGAGCATTCCTGTGTATAAATGTGGCGTTCCTGTTTATAAATGGAGCAATCCTGTGTATAAATCGAGCATTGCTGTGTATAAATGGAGCATTGCTGTGTATAAATGGAGCAATGCTGTGTATAAATGGAGAAATCCTGTGTATAAATGGAGCATTGATGTGTATAAATGAAGCATTGCTGTGTATAAATGGAGCATTGCTGTGTATAAATGGAGCATTGCTGTGTATAAATGGACCATTGCTGTGTATAAATGGAGAAATCCTTTTTATAACTGGAGCATTGCTGTGTATAAATAGAGCATTGCTGTGTATAAATGGAGTATTGCTGTGTATAAATGGAGCAATCCTGTGTATAAATGGAGCATTGCTGTGTATAAATGGAGCATTGATGTGTATAAATGGAGCATTGCTGTGTATAAATGGAGCATTGATGTGTATAAATGGAGAATTCCTGTGTATAACTGGAGCATTGCTGTGTATAAATGGAGCATTGCTGTGTATAAATGGAGATTTGCTGTGTATAAATGGAGCATTGCTGTGTATAAATGGAGAATTCCTGTGTATAACTGGAGCATTGCTGTGTATAAATGGAGAAATCCTGTGTATAAATGGAGCATTGATGTGTATAAATGGAGAAATCCTGAGTATAAATGGAGCATTGCTGTGTATAAATGGAGCAATCCTGTGTATAAATGGAGCATTGATGTGTATAAATGGAGCATTGCTGTGTATAAATGGAGAAATCCTGTGTATAAATGGAGCATTGATGTGTATAAATGGAGAAATCCTGTGTATAAATGGAGCATTGCTGTGTATAAATGGAGCAATCCTGTGTATAAATGGAGCATTGCTGTGTATAAATGGAGCATTGCTGTGTATAAATGGAGCAATCCTGTGTATAAATGGAGCATTGCTGTGTATAAATGGAGCATTGCTGTGTATAAATGGAGCATTGCTGTGTATAAATGGAGCATTGCTGTGTATAAATGGAGCATTGCTGGGTATATATGGAGCATTGCTGTGTATAAATGGAGCATTGCTGTGTATAAATGGAGAAATCCTGTGTATAAATGGAGTATTGCCTTGTATAAATGGAGCAATCCAGTGTATAAATGGAGCATTGATGTGTATAAATGGAGCATTGCTGTGTATAAATGGAGCATTGCTGTGTATAAATGGAGCAATGCTGTGTATAAATGGAGAAATCCTGTGTATAAATGGAGCATTGATGTGTATAAATGGAGCATTGCTGTATATAAATGGAGCATTGCTGTGTATAAATGGAGCATTGCTGTGTATAAATGGACCATTGCTGTGTATAAATGGAGAAATCCTTTTTATAACTGGAGCATTGCTGTGTATAAATAGAGCATTGCTGTGTATAAATGGAGTATTGCTGTGTATAAATGGAGCAATCCTGTGTATAAATGGAGCATTGCTGTGTATAAATGGAGCATTGATGTGTATAAATGGAGCATTGCTGTGTATAAATGGAGCATTGATGTGTATAAATGGAGAATTCCTGTGTATAACCGGAGCATTGCTGTGTATAAATGGACCATTGCTGTGTATAAATGGAGCATTGCTGTGTATAAATGAGCATTGCTGTGTATAAATGGAGAATTTCTGTGTATAACTGGAGCATTGCTGTGTATAAATGGAGAAATCCTGTGTATAAATGGAGCATTGATGTGTATAAATGGAGAAATCCTGTGTATAAATGGAGCATTGCTGTGTATAAATGGAGCAATCTTGTGTATAAATGGAGCATTGATGTGTATAAATGGAGCATTGCTGTGTATAAATGGAGAAATCCTGTGTATAAATGGAGCATTTATGTGTATAAATGGAGAAATGCTGTGTATGAATGGAGCATTGCTGTGTAAAAATGGAGCAATCCTGTGTATAAATGGAGCATTGCTGTGTATAAATGGAGCATTGCTGTGTATAAATGGAGCAATCCTGTGTATAAATGGAGCATTGCTGTGTATAAATGGAGCATTGCTGTGTATAAATGGAGCATTGCTGTGTATAAATGGAGCATTGCTGTGTATAAATGGAGAATTGCTGTGTATAAATGGAGCATTGCTGTGTATAAATGGAGCATTGCTATGTATAAATGGAGCAGTGCTGTGTATAAATGGAGAAATCCTGTGTATAAATGGAGTATTGCTGTGTATAAATGGAGCAATCCTGTGTATAAATGGAGCATTGATGTGTATAAATGGAGCATTGCTGTGTATAAATGGAGCATTGCTGTGTATAAATGGAGCATTGCTGTGTATAAATGGAGTATTGCTGTGCATAAATGGAGCATTGTTGTGTATAAATGGAGAAATCCTGTGTATAAATGGAGCATTGCTGTGTATAAATGGAGAAATCCTGTTTATAAATGGAGCATTGCTGTGTATAAATGGAGCATTGCTGTGTATAAATGTAGAAATTCTGTGTATAAATGGAGCATTACTGTGTATAAATGTAGCATTGCTGTGTATATATGGAGAAATCCTGTGTATAAATGGAGCATTGCTGTGTATCAATGGAGAAATCCTGTGTAAAAATGGAGCATTGCTGTGTATAAATGGAGTATTGCTGTGTATAAATGCAGCATTGCTGTGTATAAATGGAGCATTGCTGTGTATAAATGGAGCATTCCTGTGTATAAATGGAGCATTGCTGTGTATAAATGGAGCAATCCTGTGTATAAATGAAGCAATCCTGTGTAAAAATGGAGCAATCCTGTGTATAAATGGAGCATTGCTGTGTATAAATGGAGCAATCCTGTGTATAAATGGAGCAATCCTGTGTATAAATGGAGCATTGATGTGTATAAATGGATAATTGCTGTGTATAAATGGAGCATTGCTGTGTATAAATGGAGCATTGATGTGTATAAATGGAGCATTGCTGTGTTTAAATGGAGCATTGCTGTGTATAAATGGAGCAATCCTGTGTAAAAATGGAGCAATCCTGTGTATAAATGGAGCAATCCTGTGTATAAATGGAGCAATGATGTGTATAAATGGAGCATTGCTGTGTATAAATGGAGCATTGATGTGTATAAATGGAGCATTGCTGTGTATAAATGGAGCATTGATGTGTATAAATGGAGCATTGCTGTGTATAAATGGAGCATTGATGTGTATAAATGGAGCATTGCTGTGTATAAATGGAGCATTGCTGTGTATAAATGGAGCATTGATGTGTATAAATGGAGCGTTGATGTGTATAAATGGAGCAATCCTGTGTATAAATGGAGCATTGCTGTGTATAAATTTTTAACATTGCTGTGTATAAATGGAGCAATCCTGTGTATAAATGGAGCATTGCTGTGTATAAATGGAGCAATCCTGTGTATAAATGGAGCATTGATGTGTATAAATTGAGGAATCCTGTGTATAAATGGAGCATTGCTGTGTATAAATGGAGCAATGCTGTGTATAAATGGAGCATTGATGTGTATAAATGGAGAAACCCTGTGTATAAATGGAGCATTGCTGTGTATAAATGGAGCATTGGTGTGTATAAATGGAGCAATGTCGTGTATAAATGGAGCAATCCTGTGTATAAATGGAGCAATCCTGTGTATAAGTGGAGCAATCCTGTGTATAAATGGAGGAATCCTGTGTATAAATGGAGCATTGCTGTGTATAAATGGAGCAATGTTGTGTATAAATGGAGCAATCCTGTGTATAAATGGAGCAACCTGTGTATAAATGGAGGAATCCTGTGTATAAATGGAGCAATCCTGTGTATAAATGCAACATTCCTGTGTATATACGGAACACTCCTGGTATAGATGTAACACTCGTTTATAAATAGAGAATTCCTGTGTAAAAATGGAGCATACCTGTGTATAAAGGGAGCATTCCTGTTTATAAATGGAGCATGCCTGTGTATAAAAGAACACTCCTGTGTATAAATGGATCAATCCTGTGTATAAATGGAACACCCCTGTGTATAAATGGAACACTTCTATGTATAAATGTAACACTCGTGTATAAATAGAGCATTCCTGTGTATAAGTGGAGCATTCCTATATATAAATGGAGCATTGCTGTGTATAAATGGAGCATAGCTGTGTATAAATGGAGCATTGCTGTGTATAAATGGAGCATTGCTGTGCATAAATGGAGCATTGCTGTGTATAAATGGAGAAATCCTGTGTATAAATGGAGCATTGATGTGTATAAATGGAGAAATCCTGTGTATAAATGGAGCATTGCTGTGTATAAATGGAGCATTGCTGTGTATAAATGGAGAAATCCTGTGCATAAATGGAGCATTGCTGTGTATAAATGGAGCATTGCTGTGTATAAATGGAGAAATCCTGTGTGTAAATGGAGCATTGCTGTGTATCAATGGAGAAATCCTGTGTAAAAATGGAGCATTGCTGTGTATAAATGGAGTATTGCTGTGTATAAAAGCAGCATTGCTGTGTATAAATGGAGCATTGCTGTGAATAAATGGAGCAATCCTGTGTATAAATGGAGCATTGCTGTGTATAAACGGAGCAATCCTGTGTATAAATGAAGCAGTCCTGTGTAAAAATGGAGCAATCCTGTGTATAAATGGAGCATTGCTGTGTATAAATGGAGCAATCCTGTGTATAAATGGAGCAATCCTGTGTATAAATGGAGCATTGATGTGTATAAATGGAGCATTGCTGTGTATAAATGGAGCAATGCTGTGTATAAATGGAGCATTGATGTGTATAAATGGAGAAACCCTGTGTATAAATGGAGCATTGCTGTGTATAAATGGAGCATTGGTGTGTATAAATGGAGCAATGTCGTGTATAAATGGAGCAATCCTGTGTATAAATGGAGCAATCCTGTGTATAAGTGGAGCAATCCTGTGTATAAATGGAGGAATCCTGTGTATAAATGGAGCATTGCTGTGTATAAATGGAGCAATGTTGTGTATAAATGGAGCAATCCTGTGTATAAATGGAGCAACCTGTGTATAAATGGAGGAATCCTGTGTATAAATGGAGCAATCCTGTGTATAAATGCAACATTCCTGTGTATATACGGAACACTCCTGGTATAGATGTAACACTCGTTTATAAATAGAGAATTCCTGTGTAAAAATGGAGCATACCTGTGTATAAAGGGAGCATTCCTGTTTATAAATGGAGCATGCCTGTGTATAAAAGAACACTCCTGTGTATAAATGGATCAATCCTGTGTATAAATGGAACACCCCTGTGTATAAATGGAACACTTCTATGTATAAATGTAACACTCGTGTATAAATAGAGCATTCCTGTGTATAAGTGGAGCATTCCTATATATAGATGGAGCATTGCTGTGTATAAATGGAGCATTGCTGTGTATAAATGGAGCATTGCTGTGTATAAATGGAGCATTGCTGTGCATAAATGGAGCATTGCTGTGTATAAATGGAGAAATCCTGTGTATAAATGGAGCATTGATGTGTATAAATGGAGAAATCCTGTGTATAAATGGAGCATTGCTGTGTATAAATGGAGCATTGCAGTGTATAAATGGAGAAATCCTGTGTATAAATGGAGCATTGCTGTGTATAAATGAGGCATTGCTGTGTATAAATGGAGAAATCCTGTGTGTAAATGGAGCATTGCTGTGTATCAATGGAGAAATCCTGTGTAAAAATGGAGCATTGCTGTGTATAAATGGAGTATTGCTGTGTATAAATGCAGCATTGCTGTGTATAAATGGAGCATTGCTGTGTATAAATGGAGCAATCCTGTGTATAAATGGAGCATTGCTGTGTATAAATGGAGCAATCCTGTGTATAAATGAAGCAGTCCTGTGTAAAAATGGAGCAATCCTGTGTATAAATGGAGCATTGCTGTGTATAAATGGAGCAATCCTGTGTATAAATGGTGCAATCCTGTGTATAAATGGAGCATTGATGTGTATAAATGGAGCATTGCTGTGTATAAATGGAGCATTGCTGTGTATAAATGGTGCATTGCTGTGTATAAATGGAGCATTGCTGTGTATAAATGGAGCAATCCTGTGTATAAATGGAGCAATCCTGTGTATAAATGGAGCATCGATGTGTATAAATGGAGCATTGCTGTGTATAAATGGAGCATTGCTGTGTATAAATGGAGCATTGATGTGTATAAATGGAGCATTGCTGTGTATAAATGGAGCATTGATGTGTATAAATGGAGCATTGATGTGTATAATTGGAGCGTTGATGTGTATAAATGGAGCAATCCTGTGTATAAATGGAGCATTGCTGTGTATAAATTTAGCATTGCTGTGTATAAATGGAGCAATCCTGTGTATAAATGGAGCATTGCTGCGTATAAATGGAGCAATCCTGTGTATAAATGGAGCATTGATGTGTATAAATTGAGGAATCCTGTGTATAAATGAAGCAATGCTGTGTATAAATGGAGCAATGCTGTGTATAAATGGAGCATTGATGTGTATAAATGGCGAAACCCTGTGTATAAATGGAGCATTGCTGTGTATAAATGAAGCATTGGTGTGTATAAATGGAGCAATGTCGTGTATAAATGGAGCAATCCTGTGTATAAATGGAGCAATCCTGTGTATAAGTGGAGCAATCCTGTGTATAAATGGAGGAATCCTGTGTATAAATGGAGCATTGCTGTGTATAAATGGAGCAATGTTGTGTATAAATGGAGCAATCCTGTGTATAAATGGAGCAACCTGTGTATAAATGGAGGAATCCTGTGTATAAATGGAGCAATCCTGTGTATAAATGCAACATTCCTGTGTATAAACGGAACACTTCTGGTATAGATGTAACACTCGTTTATAAATAGAGAATTCCTGTGTAAAAATGGAGCATACCTGTGTATAAAGGGAGCATTCCTGTTTATAAATGGAGCATGCCTGTGTATAAAAGGACACTCCGGTGTAAATGGAACAATGCTGAGTATAAATGGAACACCCCTGTGTATAAATGTAACACTTCTATGTATAAATGTAACACTCGTGTATAAATAGAGCATTCCTGTGTATAAGTGGAGCATTCCTATATATAAGTGGAGCATTCCTGTGTATAAATGGAGCATTCCTGTGTATAAATGGAGCATTGCTGTGTATAAATGGAGCATTGCTGTGTATAAATGGAGCATTGCTGTGCATAAATGGAGCATTGCTGTCTATAAATGGAGAAATCCTGTGTATAAATGGAGTATTGCTGTGTATAAATGGAGCAATCCTGTGTATAAATGGAGCATTGATGTGTATAAATGGAGCATTGCTGTGTATAAATGGAGCATTGCTGTGTATAAATGGAGCATTGCTGTGCATAAATGGAGCATTGCTGTGTATAAATGGAGAAATCCTGTGTATAAATGGAGCATTGCTGTGTATAAATGGAGAAATCCTGTGTATAAATGGAGCATTGCTGTGTATAAATGGAGCATTGCTGTGTATAAATGGAGAAATCCTGTGTATAAATGGAGCATTGCTGTGTATAAATGGAGCATTGATGTGTTTAAATGGAGCATTGCTGTGTATAAATGGAGAAATCCTGTGTATAAATGGAGCATTGCTGTGTATCATTGGAGAAATCCTGTGTAAAAATGGAGCATTGCTGTGTATAAATTGAGTATTGCTGTGTATAAATGTAGCATTGCTGTGTATAAATGGAGCATTGCTGTGTATAAATAAAGAAATCCTGTGTATAAATGGAGCATTGATGTGTATAAATGGAGCAATCCTGTGTATAAATGGAGTATTGCTGTGTATAAATGTAGCATTGCTGTGTATAAATGGAGCAATCCTGTGTATAAATGGAGAAATCCTGTGTATAAATGGAGCATTGCTGTGTATAAATGGAGCAATCCTGTGTATAAATGGAGCAATCCTGTGTATAAATGGAGCATTGCTGTGTATAAATGGAGCAATCCTGTGTATAAATGGAGCATTGCTGTGTATAAATGGAGCATTGCTGTATATAAATGGAGCATTGCTGTGTATAAATGGAGCATTGATGTGTATAAATGGAGAATTCCTGTGTATACATGGAGCATTCCTGTCAATAAATGGAGAAATCCTGTGTATAAATGGAGCATTGCTGTGTATAAATGGAGCATTGATGTGTATAAATGGAGCATTCCTGTGTATAAATGGAGCATTGCTGTGTATAAATGGAGCATTGATGTGTATAAATGGAGCGTTAATGTGTATAAATGGAGCAATCCTGTGTATAAATAGAGCATTGCTTTGTATAAATTTAGCATTGCAGTGTATAAATGGAGCAATGCTGTGTATAAATGGAGCATTGCTGTGTATAAATGGAGCAAGCCTGTGTATAAATGGAGCATTGATGTGTATAAATTGAGGAATCCTGTGTATAAATCGAGCAATCCTGTGTATAAATGGAGCATTGCTGTGTATAAATGGAGCAATGCTGTGTATAAATGGAGCATTGCTGTGTATAAATGGAGAAAACCTGTGTATAAATGGAGCATTGCTGTGTATAAATGGAGCAATGTCGTGTATAAATGGAGCAATCCTGTGTATAAGTGGAGCAATCCTGTGTATAAATGGAGGAATCCTGTGTATAAATGGAGCATTGCTGTGTATAAATGGAGCAATGTTGTGTATAAATGGAGCAATCCTGTGTATAAATGGAGCAACCTGTGTATAAATGGAGGAATCCTGTGTATAAATGGAGCAATCCTGTGTATAAATGCAACATTCCTTTTTGTATAAACGGAACACTCCTGGTATAGATGTAACACTCGTTTATAAATAGAGAATTCCTGTGTAAAAATGGAGCATACCTGTGTATAAAGGGAGCATTCCTGTTTATAAATGGAGCATGCCTGTGTATAAAAGAACACTCCTGTGTATAAATGGAACAATCCTGTGTATAAATGGAACACCCCTGTGTATAAATGGAACACTTCTATGTATAAATGTAACACTCGTGTATAAATAGAGCATTCCTGTGTATAAGTGGAGCATTCCTATATATAAATGGAGCATTCCTGTGTATAAATGGAGCATTCCTGTGTATAAATGGTACACTCCTGCGTATAAATGGAACACGCCTGTGTATAAATGGAACACTCTTGTGTATAAGTGGGGAACTTCTGTTATAAATTGAGCATTCCTGTGTATAAATTTAGCACTCCTGTTTATAATTGAAGCACTCCTCTGTATGAATGGAGCATTACTGTATATAAATAGAGCCTTCATGTGTATAAATGGAGCATTCCTGTGTATGAATGAAGCATTCCTGTTTATACATGGAGCACTCCTGTGTATGAATGGTGCATGCCATTTTATAAATAGACCATTTCTGTGTATAAATGGAGCATTCATGTGTTAAAATGGAACATTTCTGTTTATATTTGAGCACTACTGTGTATGAATGGAGCATTCCATTTTATAAATAGACCATTCCTGTGTATGAATGGAGCATTCCTGTTTATAAATGGAGCACTCCTGTGTATAAATGGAGCATTCCTGTGTATAAATGGAGCATTTCTGTTTATAGATTGAGCACTACTGTGTATGCATGGAGCATTCCTGTGAATAAATGGAGCATTCCTGTTTATAAAAGGAACACTCCTGTGTGTAAATGAAGCATTCCTGAGTACAAGTGGAGCATTCCTGTGTATAAATGTAGCATTCCTGTTTATAAATGGAGCATTCCTGTTTATAAATGGAGCATTCCTGTTTATAAATGGAACACTCCTGTTATAAATGGAGCACTCCTGTGTATAAGTGGAGCACTCCTGTTATAACTGGAGCATTGCTGTGTATAAATAGAGCATTGCCGTGTATAAATGGAGTATTGCTGTGTATAAATGGAGCAATCCTGTGTATAAATGGAGCAATCCTGTGTATAAATGGAGCAATCCTGTGTATAAATGGAGCATTGATGTGTATAAATTGAGGAATCCTGTGTATAAATCGAGCAATCCTGTGTATAAATGGAGCATTGCTGTGTATAAATGGAGCAATGCTGTGTATAAATGGAGCATTGATGTGTATAATTGGAGCATTGATGTGTATAAATGGAGAAAGCCTGTGTATAAATGGAGCAATCCTGTGTATAAATGGAGCATTGCTGTGTATAAATGGAGCATTGCTGTGTATAAATGGAGAAATCCTGTGTATAAATGGAGCATTGCTGTGTATAAATGGAGCAATGCTGTGTATAAATGGAGCATTGATGTGTATAAATGGAGCATTGATGTGTATAAATGGAGTTATCCTGTGTATAAATGGAGCATTGCTGTGTATAAATGGAGAAATCCTGTGTATAAATGGAGCATTGCTGTGTATAAATGGAGAAACCCTGCGTATAAATGGAGCATTGCTGTGTATAAATGGAGCATTGCTGTGTATAAATGGAGCAATATTGTGTATAAATGGAGCAATCCTGTGTATAAATGGAGCATTGCTGTGTATAAATGGAGAAATCTTGTGTATAAATCGAGCATTGCTGTGTATATATGGAGCAATCCTGTTTATAAATGGAGCAATCCTGTGTATAAATGGAGCAATCCTGTGTATAAATGGAGCAATCCTGTGTATAAATGGAGCAATGTTGTGTATAAGTGGAGCAATCCTGTGTATAAATGGAGCATTGCTGTGTATAAATGGAGAAATCCTGTGTATAAATGGAGCAATGCTGTGAATAAATGGAGCAATCCTATGTATAAATGGAGAAATCCTGTGTATAAATGGAGCATTGCTGTGTGTAAATGGAACAATCCTGTGTATAAATGGAGCACTCCTGTGTATAAATGGAGCACTTCTGTGTATAAATGGAGCACTCCTGTGTATAAATGGAGCACCCCTATGTATAAATGGAGCATTGGTGTGTATAAATCATCGTAACCACCAATTTCAATCACGCACCAGTCAGCTAAACGCTTCGAAGCCGCTCTTAAGATGCACATTCGTTCATGAGGCGGCGACAAAAGGATTACACTAATCAGCAGTAGGTAATGTAAGCTAATTGTGACCTGAACATTGACCTGAGAACATTATAGTGTGTGCTTAGGTTGTCAGGACCCAAAAATGCTGAACACGTTGATTAAGTAGCCTATAATAACTGAGACTTCAGGAACGTTATGCTTTAATTTATGTTTATGCGCACAAGATCGGGCCCTAATCATATTCGTAAGTTATAAGTCAAAATATAGTTATTTCAAGATCGGTCATGTGAGGATATTGAGTTATCATTCTTTCAGAATGCAAATTGCTGGGTATTTAACAATAGCGAACTTAAAACATTTACATTAAATCTTCATTTTCCTACATATTTTCCTACATATTCTTCTTCTTCTAGGGGAAACCATCAACATTATCTACACAGAATGCAGCATTATCATCGCGTGCAAACTCAAGTTCAGCAGTTGTCCCCCAGTTATTCAACAATGATCCCAAACAGTAATGTTTGAAGGTGCCATAGTGTGATGGTGACTGTTTAGCTGAGCAAAACAATGTGACGCACCAGGAAGTAAAGGTATCACCTTGACCTACACCAATGAAGAAACCTCAGAGACAAACGAGTTGCGCTATCGGTATTGTCTAATGATGTATCTCAGCGATTGGGGCGGCCCAAAGAGGGGCGAGCAGGGAGCAGAATAAAAGATAGTGCCAACTAAGTCAGACTTACGTCAATCAACGAGCCGAGGGAATTCAGAGATTTCCATTGCAAGGCTAAACGAGAAAGAAGAATAGAAATATGATGTGTTACATTCACATGAACTTCTCTAGCTGTTCTACAAACAAATTTCTTACAAAAGATTATTCTTCTTTCTACACAATGCTAATCAAGAAAACATTAGCATAATTTACTAATTACTTACTTCCTTATAATTAGAAGAGAACTAAAGGAATGCACCATGCTAAAGCGATAGTCAAATGTTTTAAAAGCTGTCGTAATGCGATTGTGACTACAAATCGCTTCTTTGGTTAGCCAGGAGTAGAAAAAAGGGGGAAAAAAGTAGGACACTGTCTGAGAAAAGTATAACTACTTTACAATTGAAACCAATAACAAGGAATATCTCGGAAACATGTATGTTTTGACGAAATCTACATTTTTGTGCAGAAAATTTTTGTCCATTTCTGACGGTTTAGCAGTAAAGCAAAATTCGGCAAAATTCATCCATAATAAAGAGTTCTTCAGAGACTATTCCCAGAAAATTCAAGATAACATTTTATTTGGGATACAAATATATTTAATATACGGGATTTTAATCAAAATCGTCACAGCCATTTTGAGAAAATCAAACTTTTCGAATGTGTTTCCATGTAGTTTGTGGTGAGGATCTTCGTGTCGCATCTTGATTAGCAAGTTTGGTATTTAACGATCTTTTAGTTTTTGTGCTATGCTGTCCACAGACACACGCGGACCTTTTTCTAAAAATACTTTTTTTCGGACTCTGGGGACCCCAAAACATATATTTCCGGTAAAGTCTCGAAATCGAATTTTGGGTGGAATGCAAAACCTTCTCTATCCATTATAACAACGTACATGCGGGCTAGAGAAGGTAAAATGAGTGAAAGAGGACAGTAGGAGACTCTGCACACTCATTCAGCAGGTGTTCAGGTTTACTCAAACCTGAGAATTTCAGGAGACGGGACTGATGGTTACTTAAAGAACACTAGACAAAATACAGGATGACAGAGGAAAAGCTTCAGCTGTAAACAAATTGAGTGATATTAAAATGATTGAGGTAGTAATGAGGATCATATAAACAATTTCCCAAAACATATGTCCCATTGATTTTATTGTTTTTCATACAAGTCATGCGTAGGATTGGAGTTGGATAGGTAGAGTCAGACTGAAAAATGCAATGTCATAGTCGGGATTTGAGCTACGATCTCCCGATCTCTACCGGTTGCTCTATCACTGAGCTACCATGACAACATTCCGGCATAGCGTTAATAGTTGGCTATACTATGAATGCTGGGACTTAAAGTACTTACGACATTGTAAGTCGCCATTGGGGTTGTCATCTCAAAATCATTTGAGAACACCTTGTGGTTTACCGGGAAACATGCAAGTCATTTGAGAAATTCAATGCTGTGCCAGCATGTTGCCATGGTGATAGAGTAACCGGCTAGAGACCGGGAGATGTGTGCTTCAAATCCCGGCTAAGACATTGCATTTTCAAATGTGACTCTGCCTATCCAAATGTTGCATTACTGCAGAGCACGAACAAGTGCACAGTTCCTTCTACTTCATGTCACTATTCCTGCCATGTATGATTTATACAAGAATGAGCATTCTCAACCATTTCTACTTACAAAAAGATATTCTGCTCTAAATTTAATTTGAAAAGAAAACCACTAAAGAAAGATACCCAAGTGTAATGTATGCGATTCCTGAAATAAATTGCTGTATACAAACAAATAATATAGTTTTCTGAGAAACTCACTTCCTGAAATTCACAGTGTCACACAAATGATATATTTCGTAACTGAAATAATAAAAGTTTTACATTTCAATTTCTTTAAATTGATCAGTGAACGAAAAGTACAAAAGACTTATCGGTACATTCACATTACTTTATTTGCTCACTATTCTACAAACTTTTGTTACAAAAGCTTATTATTATAACTATTTCTTACTAATTTAATAAAGTTTTAATTCCCATTTATATATTTCATTGCCGGACAGTGTCTAAGTGAAGCGATAGTCAGAATTTAAAAGAGCGTGTCGCTATACAATAAGTTGTTCAGTTAGATGCTACCAGATGTCAGTCAGTGGAATGTTAAAAGTATATAAAAGTGCTGTCACTCAGTGTCATAAAATTATAATACTCCAATGTAGCCAACTTTGGTTTATGCGTCCACGGCCTCATTCAAAAAGGCTATGACTCTAAAGAAAGGCGTATCGATCCATAAAATGGCAGATGATTTCAATGCCATGAACATGTTTACTGCTGAAACAAACGAAATTCTGCAAGCAGCAGAGAGAGCAAAATTACAACTGCTACACTGCCTCCGTGGTATAGAATGTTCTCTTTCTGTACGAGTAAGTCATCATTTTGTCAGCACTGATGCTAAGCAAGGCAACAACATATCGCAGACATTAAGCATGAACTCCATGAAATATTTATAATTATAGCTAATATGTTTATAAATATTGAGAACTGTCTGAAAAATAGTGTATGGCACATGTGTTAAAATTGATGTATATTGTTTGTATGGCCTCGTTTCGCAAGCCTTCTAATGACGATATAAAACACCATTTTCATCACTTGAATCAGAAGTAACTATTATAATAGGGTTTAAATATTTATTCAAATAAGAAAGGATCAGCAAGTATTTAGAAAAAAAAAATAACTATAATAGATGCTATATTAGTTGATTAAACACAAACATATATATAGTTATGATTTATTGATAATCTATTCGATCGGTTCTTACTAAACTACACAATTCTGAAATTAAGAGAAAACAGTGTTCCCAGGGCATCGCTAAATTAAAAGATTGAATGTTAGTTCAACAAGCGTACACATGATAAAATTACCGACGAAATAAAGTGATACAAGAGATTGGAAAAGCAGACTCTCTTAGCATCCTATTATAATAGTAATGAATAAATTAATACAACATGTTAAGTCATTTAGCCGGGCATTTATTAGGAAATGAAAGTTAAAATGGATTGTGCTGAGCTGATGATACCGCTTTAATGTAGGAAGGTGAGACAGTAACTCTTCAACATTTGAGTATAACAATCAAAATTGTGTGTCTAATAATAACAACATGTTAAACAAAGAAATTATCTCTATTACGCAATGATCTTTATTACCCGATATTGTTCATTATACTTCATTAAATGGACAGCTGTTGTCTATAGTAATGTATTGTTAATAATTATAGTAAGTGGTAAATAAGCTTGGCTTTTACTTTTAAATATTAGTATTTACAATATTTTGCACACTAAGGCGACAAGATTGGAAACTTGAAGTGGTTTTCACTGTAAATGCGCACTTTTCCGTTAGCAAGAGACTTGGTGTGTTGGGCGTTGAGCTTTCTGAATGTTATTGCTCCTTTCTTTGCATAACGTAGTGACTTAGGTAATACACGCAACCAAGAGTAAGAAGGGAGCTATAGAAGGTTGAACATTAGGGCCGTTTTAGCAGTTCTACACCAGATCAGTGGATTGCGCCAAATTCCTTGTTAACTCTTGCCGAAATCGCTAGGTATTAATGTATTGTGTTAAGTGAAGTTTTCTGTAACACAAAACGAAAGGTGGATTTCTAGTGAAATTCGCGGACCTAGAAGTAACGAAGACAATGCTCGCGCGCGCCTCTGTGAGCTTCAAAAGTTGAGAGAAGAATCAATGTTCAGAACACGTAACATTTTAAACGTTTGCTCTTGCTACACTTGTACCAGTTTACACTTGCTGATTACGGTTAGGGCTCATAGTGCAACATTATACAATTTCTCCAATAACACTTACAGAGAACCAGTGCTTAGTGTTATTGTTCTCTGCATTTCCGCCTGTACCGAGAAATTCATGTTCGCCGGTAGTGAGGAACAACCGGAGCAACTGACCCATACGACAACACTGACGCATCTACCATTTGTTACTATCACATTTAGGACAACGCCATAGCCGCTACAAAGCATAATGACTGCAAGAAAACGTATTGCCAGTAACTATGTCAACAAATACAGCTAAATGCATGCATGCATCTACCATTTGTTACTATCACATTTAGGACAACGCCATAGCCGCTACAAAGCATAATGACTGCAAGAAAACGTATTGCCAGTAACTATGTCAACAAATACAGCTAAATGCATGCATGCATCTACCATTTGTTACTATCACATTTAGGACAACGCCATAGCCGCTACAAAGCATAATGACTGCAAGAAAACGTATTGCCAGTAACTATGTCAACAAATACAGCTAAATGCATGCATGCATCTACCATTTGTTACTATCACATTTAGGACAACGCCATAGCCGCTACAAAGCATAATGACTGCAAGAAAACGTATTGCCAGTAACTATGTCAACAAATACAGCTAAATGCATGCATAAAATATTCATTAAGATGTAGGCTATAAATTAAAGAAAATATTATTGAGCACATGATATACGAGGGCCATCCAGAGAGTGGCATAATTAAATAATAGCGAAAGTTGTCAACACAAAACTTTATTAACAAAGTTACAGAACCTTACTCCATATTTCAAAGTAATCGTCATTGCTATCAATATATTTATTGTCACATGGTACCGGGTCTCCAACGCAAATGTTTTACTTTTTCACCGCTAGATATGAGCCAAGATGTCACTGTCACTTTGAGGTCTTCATCGGTTAGGAAATCTTTCCCATCCAATAGGTGTGTACGGTGTCCAAAATGAAACTTCGGGTTTTCATAATTCTTTTATCAACATTTGCTTTCAACTCCTCCATAACGATTGATGAACTCCACCCCGGGTTTTTTTTTTTTTTTTCGTACGCACTGGTTTATCCTTGATTACTCATAAATTATACGTCATTTCCTTGTTCATTATATTATCACCATACGCTTGCGTTATTTGCCTATAAAATTCGATTGGCCGATCATTTTGTCCATTCAAAAAAGCGGTAGAAAGTATAACATTGACATTGAAAAACTGGTACCACATGACAATAAATATCTTGACAGAATAGATATTGTGTTGAGAAATAGAGTAAGGTGCTGTGACTTTGTAAATAAAGTTTTGTGTTGATAACTTTCGTTTTTATTTAGTTTTGTCAAATATTTCGTCACTTTCTGGATGGCTCTCGCATATGGAAGTAAACATAACTAGAAATTAGTTGTAATAGTGATGCAAGACACCAAGTTTCTAAGTCTTCCAGGTAATCAGGTTGCCTAACGATTTTGTATGGCGGAATAAGTATTTTAATACTCAGGTAAAATGAACATTTTAAAACCACAGTAAGATCAGTCGTAACATATGACGCAGAAAAACACCAGAAAAGGTCATGGGTAGAGCAGGAATGAACCCTTTTGGGAAAGCAAGACTAGACACAGTAAAAGAGCAGGAATGTGACACAACGATGACATATTGTGGATTTTAGAAAACTCGTAAACGGGAGAAAGAGAGAGTGGAATGCTCACATAGACAGAGCCGGCAGCACCAGTTCATCAAGATAGCTCGAGACACACTCCCAAGGAGAAAAAACGATGGAAAGGGCTGATAACCCCTTCTAAATCATTCCCTGTGTGACATGAATAGGCTATGGAATTATAAAAAGTACATCAAAAAAGAAGAAAATGTGAAAAAATTTCATAGGTTAGGTGAGTCAGAGTTTTAAAGAGGATGTCACTATATAATGTTTGAAATTCCGTTCTCTTTGCATGATAGCCAGAGTATGTGTTTGAAAATGTAAACCAATAACCAGGATCTTATAGTAGGACTTTTTCTGTCTCCTAGTTTTCCAATTGAAGAGCATTTCTAAGACTATGCGCAGAAAATTTAAGATATGAATACGTTTTATTTGTCATGTAAAGCATATCTAGGGTAATTTAATAAAAATTGCTATAGCTATTTAGACAAAATAAATATTAAAAAAAAAACTTTCCTTATATATGGTTGACTGGGTTGGGATATGATTGTCAAAAACGTGTCGCATCTTCGGAACATTCTGAACTTAAATACCAAGTTTGATATTTAACTTACTTTTCAGTTTTAAATTATACTGTTGCAGACACAGACACAAACACGAACGTATACGCACTTTCACGCTTACTCACGGGCCTTTTACAAAATAGTTTTTTGTGGGGAGTTTGTGAGTTTCAAACATGTATTTTCGCTGAAATCTCGTAATGAATTTTCGCGTGGAAAGCGACATTTCCTCTACTTACTATGGTAAGCATAAGAAAAAGTAAAAAGATGGTACCCGGTTATTAAAATCATGCAATTTCCCATGACCATTGATTTTCCACTATGTTAATCCAGGCGGACACTTTGCTACGAGAGCATCCAGACGATTTCGCATAAGTAAACAATAACAAAAGTCCTTAACCAAAAAATGTATTCACAAAGCTACAGTATCTTACTCTATTTTTCAACTTATTCGTCATTACTATCAAGGTCACGCGGTACCGGTTTTTCAATGCAGATGTTATACTCTTTCACCGCAAAGATATGAGCCAAGATGTCACTGTCAGTTTGAAGTCTTCATCGGTTCGGAAATCTTTTCCATCGAAAAGTCATGTACGGTGTCCAAAGTGAAAACCGGGTTTTCTTAATTATTTTATCAACAAATTGCTTTCAGCTCTTCCATAACGACTGATGAGCTTCCACTCCAAATCTTTATCGTACAGCTTGATCACTCGTAAACTATGTGTCATTTCCTCACTGAAGATTTCTAATTACATTATCAACATACTCTTGCGATATATGCCTATAAAATTCGATTTTCTGTACATTTTGTGCATTAAAAAAAACGAATAAGTTTCTTGGCAGTAGAAAAATATAACATCGGACTTAAAATACTGGTACCCTGTGACAACAAATGTCATGACAGAATGGAGGTTACGTTGAGTAATAGAGTAAGGTACTTTAACTTGATATCTTTCGTTGTCATTTAGGTATGCCACTTTCTGGATGACCCTCGTACACCATTTAAAACAGTGGAAGTAGGTAGTCAAATTGGTTGTCAGTGATAGCAGTTCGCTGTTGAGAGCCACTTTTGTTCTGAATGTGTATGCAGCAGTTCGCTAGATGAGCAACATCGCTGGACAGGTAACATGGACGGCATTTTGAAAACGCTCATAACGCCCACAGCTCTGATGAGAAAGCGCAGTAGCCGGGTCCTCAGCTGTAGCCAAGCACACTTATGTGTTTGTGTATATGTCGGGAGCCTACATGATCTTGCACTAGCTTGTAAACACTTGACCGGTCCCTGTATTGCTTGCATTGCACTAGAGGGCCGGCCGCTCATAAACTCGCCCTGTCTTATATAAGGCGCGTTTGTTCAGTCTTAGGTTTCAGCAACACTCCAAACACTGCAACCAAAATGTTGCTTTATTGCTTACGAAATCGAGAGTAAGATAGATCTATTGATCAACGATTTGAAGCCTGGAGCGTCAACGTGTGGTGGACACACACAGTAGATGTGAAAAATATGTACTTCTGAGCTATAAATTAAAAACATAATAATATATTATGTAATTCATTTTGGGAAAAATCCTCTATCTATGATAAATGTGCATATGACATACATACATACATACATACATACATACATACATACATACATACATACATACATACATACATACATACATACATACATACATACATACATACATACATACATACATACATACATACATACATACATACATACATACATACATGCATACATACATACATACATACATACATACATACATACATACATACATACACACATACACACATACACACATACACACATACATACATACATACATACATACATACATACATACATACATACACACATACACACATACACACATACACACACACATACACACATACACACATACACACATACACACATACACACATACACACATACACACATACACACATACATACATACATACATACATACATACATACATACATACATACATACATACATACATACATACATACATACATACATACATACATACATACATACATACATACATACATACATACATACATACATACATACATACATACATACATACATACATACATACATACATACATACATACATACATACATACATACATACATACATACATACATACATACATACATACATACATACATACGTTGGTCATCCAGAAATTAACAAACGATTTAGCGTAACTAAATAATAACGAAAGATATCAACACAAAACTTTATTTACAAAGTTACAGTACCTTACTCTATTTCTCAACGTAATCTCTATTTTGTCAAGACATTTATTGTCACATGGTACCAGTTGTTTAAGGCCGATGTTATACTTTTCAACTGCCAAAGAATTTATTCGTTTTTTGAATGCACAAAATGTTCGGACAATCGAATTTTATAGGCAAATAACGCAAGTGTATGGTGATAATGCAATGAACGAAGCTTAAGTGAGGAAATGGCGCATAATTTAGAAGTAATCAACTTGTTCGATAAAGACCGGAGAGGAAGTTGTTCAGTAGTTATCGAAGAGTTGAAAAACCGTAGGTACATAATTTCTTGGATGGAAAATATTTCCCAACCGATGAAGACCCGTTCTTTTAAGTCCGATGTTATACTTTTCGGCCACCAAAGAACTTATTCGTTTTTTGAATGCACAAAATTTTCGGACAATCGAATTTTATAGGCAATTAGCGCAAGTGCATGGTGTTAATGCAATGAAGGAATCTTCAGTAAGGACATGTATAATTCACGAGGAATCAAGGAAGAACCAGTGTGCCCAACACAGATCAGAGTGGAAGTTCATCAATCGTTATGGAGGAATTGAAAGCAAATGTTGATGAAAGAATTCAGAAAAACCAGTATTTCACTTTGGTCACCATACATAACTCCTTGGGTGAAAACGATTTCACAACCGGTGAAAACCTCAACATCTTGGCTCAGATCTTTAGCGGTGGAAAAGTATAACATAGACATGGTAACACGAGACAATAAATACTTTGATAGTAATAGTTATTATGTTGAGAAACAGTGTAAGGCACTGTAACTTTGTAAATAAAGTTTTGTGTTCATATCTTTCGTAATTAGTTTATTCTTTAGTCATGCCAAAACGTTCCTTACATACATATTATCTGTCCATCCTTAGTTTACCGGTAATGTAAACAAAAGAAACAGGTTGCACGGTTCTGATTCCTTCTCTAAAAAGCACACAAATATCATATTAAATTGTGCAACTTTGTTGATATTACATAGTAAGGATTATTCATAAATGGAAATTTACAGCATTTTAATCCTTATTTCTCTACACAATAATGCAAAAGCGTTGTTACATTACAACGGGTGATTTCAGTGAGCTCGAGGAGGGTGAGTTTACGTCAATGGCGCAGGCGTGAGATTTCAGTATATTGAAACGTTTGCGAGGACGGCCACAGAGAAGTGACGAGATACAATCGTTCTTAAAGCATACAATAAGTCTTTTTTGAAAAGTAACCTACTGTTGCATTAGAACATATCTTCAGCTTCGTAGCCAAATTTACTGGCGTTTCAGAAATAAGATAAAATGTGCAAGAAAAGAATGGTAACGCTTTCGACACCCGCGAAAAAGAGGAAACGCTACACACCTGTTTTAGAAGAGTGGCGACTTGGTTCGAGCAGTTATAGATCATCCTTTTCGCTAATGAGCTGCCGCATACAGTGAACATGACCCAGATTTGTTAGAAATAACTTCAGTCCAAATTTCTTCAAAGAAGTGGGGTTTCAATTTGTAAGCATTGTAGTGGAAAGGGACTTGTGGCGAAGCAAGTACCGTGCGACACAAAACAGAGGAACATAACACTGTACACGGTGCTAGCTTGTTTTTCTGTACTCTGAAGGTGCGCTATTGAGCTGACGGTGATATCGTATGGTTGAGTTATTACCAGCGCGCTTCTTATTTTGTCCTGTACTTTGTCAGGAAGTGTATTATGGCTCAGTATTTGTTTTCCATTGCGTATTCGCATGATGCACCATTAGTGGAGAAAGAGACACGCCCAATTTTGTTTGAGTCAGCAGTTCACGACCTTATATACGGGAATACAATTTTGTCCCTCCCCTTTTTTTACAGAATTGACAGATAACAAGACTCTACAACAGTTTATACAGTCAATCTTTTGATGAGAACAACTGAAACTGTGTTTCAGGACTGAATTATTACCAGAGATTTGGCCCCCTCGGTCCCCCGACCTAACCCCCCTGCGATTTCTATGTCTGGTGTAACTTAAAGCATAAAGTGTACAAGTGTACACTCCCTGGAAGAATTAAAATTTCCGCCAGGAAATCGACAGCATTTCTCAATGGCCAGTTTCAGCACCTACTTTAATGAAATTTGTAAGTAAAGTCTCTAAAAGAAATTTTAAAAATGTTGCACGGTTTCATCCCCGCCTCTCTATAACCGCGACAGACGGCAACGAGCGCCGAGGACGCGGTCAGGCAAAACACCGCGTAGCCGATTCGGACGTTTTGGATCACCCGTTATTTACAGATTATCAGAAATTTCCGACACTCTCTTACATAGATGAGAGGTGCGCTAACGAAGGTCAGGCCACCCCATAAGTATGCTTTGATACACGGATAAAAACAAAGACACAAAACTTCTTATCCAGTTCCAATACATCGTTGAAATCCTCACAAAATACAGGAGAGCGCTCGGATCTTGTTTTTTTTTTTTTTTTTTTTTTTCTAAAAAAGAACTGATATGTTCCATTCTCATAACTTTCACAAGGGAATACACTAGATTAAACCAACAGTCAAATGTTTTAAAATTGTGTTGCTATGGAATTGAAATCCATTTCTTTGTGTGGCCAGGAGTTGACAAGTTCCCGTATGAGAAAAGTGACGTATTACTGATGACTTCACGGGATAGCAACCGAGTTAGATTGGAATCATCCAAGCTTTCGACCATCAGTTCCCTGACGAACACCACAGAGTCAAGTTTGCCGAAAGTCTATAATAATCAGCACCCAGATAACTTCAAATCTTTAAAAGTTATGTATTTTAAAACTGAAACCAATAAGAAGGAATATCTGAAAAACGGCAAGTTCACGAAAAAAAATCTGACGTGTTCCATTCACATGACTTTCTCTACATCTCTAAAACAAATTATTGTTAAAGACCGTATGCTTCTACTTACTTCATTCTATTTGAGAGAAATTAACAGAATTAGTCCTGTTACTTGCTTCCTTGTGAGTAGAAGCGAAATAACGGAGTACCATAGGTTAAAGTGATAGTCAAAAGCTGATTGGTATGTGACTGAAGTTCCTTTGTTTGTATGGACAGGAGTTGACAAATTCCTATATGAGAAAAATTAAGTTTTTCGAAGCTGAAACCAAAAACAAGCAATATCTAACAACGATCAACTTCACTCATTGTGTGTTTTAATGTGCTTTTCATTTTTTGTGTGGTAAGTATTTGTCCATTTTTTACGGTTTAGCAGTTATGCAAAATTCCGTACAATTCACTCAGAATAAAGCAGTCTTCAGAGGCTATTCCCAGAAAATTCTAAATATGCATTTTATCTCTGGGGTAAATATCTTTAATATACCATTTTAATCATAATCGTTACAGTCATTTTTGAGAAAACCAAAGCTTTCGAAATGTTTTCCATGTGAAGAGTAGTTGGGTTTGGGGAAAATCTTGAAAATCTTCGTGTCGCATCCCTGGAAGTTACTGATCTTAAGTATCAAGAATGGTATTTAACGAGCTTTTCGTTTTTGAGCTGTACTGCTCAGAGACACACACATACACACACGCACAGACACACACACGCACAGACACACACACACGTGGAAAAAGTAAAAAAGCGGGAGATTATTGTGAAGAACTGAAAGGCGAAGTGCTTGGTTTGAGAAAGTACTCTATTAACTTGAACCTAACACCATAATTATTATGGATAAAGACCCTTACACATAGTGTGAAATTACAATGTATTCCCAACAGTTCTTGGAGAAAAGAACATATTCAGGAAAAACACGTAAATTTAGAAGGCTGTGTACAGTTAAGTCTGAGCTGCTGGAACTGGTTTGATCACGTAAAATCAGTTTGAGAAGTTTGTTGTAGACCGACAGATTATCTTCTTAACATTACATCTGTAGCGTTCGTTTAGAGTCAAATAAACTGGTATAGAGCCAGAAGCAACAAATCTGTTAAGTAAACTAGTACATAGCCTGAAGCAACAAACCTGTTAAATAAACTGGTATATAGCCAGAAGCAACAAGCCTGTTAAATAAACTGGTATATAGACAGAGGCAGCAAACCTGTTAAATAAACTTATATATAGCCAGAAGCAACAAGCCTGTTAAATAAACTGGTACATAGCCAGAAGCAACGAACCTGTTACATAAACTGGTGTATAGCCAGAAGCAACAAACACGTTAAAAAAACTGGTACATAGTCAGAAGCAACAAACCTGTTAAATAAACTGGTGTATAGCCAGAAGCAACAAACATGTTAAATAAACTGGTATAGAGACAGAAGCAATAAACCTGTTAAATAAACTGGTACATAGCCAGAAGCAACAAGCCTGTTAAATAAACTGGTACATAGCCAGAAGCAACAAACCTGTTAAATAAACTGGTATATAGCCAGAAGCAACAAGCCTGTTAAATAAACTGGTACATAGCCAGAAGCAACAAAACTGTTAAATAAACTGGTATATAGCCAGAAGCGACAAACCTGTTAAATAAACTGGTATACAGCCAGAAGCAACACACCTGTTAAATAAACTGATATATAGCCAGAAGCAACAAACCTGTTAAATAAACTAGTATACAGCCAGAAGCAACAAACATGTTAATTAAACTGGTATATAGCCAGAAGCAACAAGCCTGTTAAATAAACTGGTATATAGACAGAGGCAACAAACCTGTTAAATAAACTTGTATATAGCCAGAAGCAACAAGCCTGTTAAATAAACTGGTACATAGCCAGAAGCAACGAACCTGTTAAATAAACTGGTGTATAGCCAGAAGCAACAAACATGTTAAAAAAGCTGGTACATAGTCAGAAGCAACAAACCTGTTAAATAAACTGGTGTATAGCCAGAAGCAACAAACATGTTAAATAAACTGGTATGTGGCCAGAAGCAGCAAACCTGTTAAATAAACTGGTATATAGCCAGAAGCAATAAAACTGTTAAATAAACTGGTATATAGCCATAAGCAACAAGCCTGTTAAATAAACTGGTGTATAGCCAGAAGCAGCAAACCTGTTAAATAAACTGGTGTATAGCTAGAAGCAACAAACCTGTCAAATAAACTGGTATATAGCCAGAAGCAACAAACCTGTCAAATAAACTGGTGTATAACCAGAAGCAACAAGCCTGTTAAATAAACTGGTGTATAGCCAGAAGCAACAAACCTGTCAAATAAACTGGTATATAGCCAGAAGCAACAAACCTGTCAAATAAACTGGTATATAGCCAGAAGCAACAAACCTGTCAAATAAACTGGTATATAGCCAGAAGCAACAAACCTGTCAAATAAACTGGTGTATAGCCAGAAGCAACAAGCCTGTTAAATAAACTTGTATATAGCCAGAAGCAGCAAACCTGTTAAATAAACTGGTGTATATTCAGAAGCAACAAACCTGTTAAATAAACTGGTATATAGCCAGAAGCAATAAACCTGTCAAATAAACTGGTGGATAGCCAGAAGCAACAAACCTGTTAAATAAACTGGTATATAAACAGAAGCAACAGACCTGTTAAATAAACTGGTACACAGCCAAAAGCAACAAGCCTGTTAAATAAACTGGTATATAGTCAGAAGCAACAAGCCTGTTAAATAAACTGGTACAGAGCCAGAAACAACAAACCTGTTAAGTAAACCGATACATAGCCAGAATCAACAAACTGTTAAATAAACTGGTATGTTGCCAGAAGCAGCAAACCTGTTAAATAATCTGGTATATAGCCAGAAGCAACAAACCTGTTAAATAAACTGGTATATAGCTAGAAGCAACAAACCTGTTAAATGAACTGGTATATAGCCAGAAGCAACAAACCTATTAAATAAACTGGTATACAGCCAGAAGCAACAAACCTGTTAAATAAACTGGTATATAGCCAGAAGCATTAAACCTGATAAATAAACTGGTACATAGCCAGAAACAACAAACCTGTTAAATAAACTGGTATATAGCCAGAAGCATTAAACCTGTTAAATAAACTGGTACATAGCCAGAAACAACCAACCTGTTAAGTAAACTGGTACACAGCCAGAATCAACAAAATGTTAAATAAACTGGTATGTAGCCAGAGGCAGGAAACCTGTTAAATAAACTGGTATATAGCCAGAAGCAACAAACCTGTTAAATAAACTGGTATATAGCTAGAAGCAACAAACCTGTTAAATGAACTGGTATATAGCCAGAAGCAACAAACCTGTTAAATAAACTGGTATATCGCCAGAAGCAACAAACCTGTTAAATAAACTGGTATAAGCCAGAAGCAATAAACCTGATAAATAAACTGGTGTATAGCCAGAAGCAAAAAACCTGTTAAATAAACTGGTATATAGCCAGAAGCAACAAACCTGTTAAATAAACTGGTACATAGCCAGAATCAACATGCCTGTTAATTAAACTAGTACATAGCTAGAAGCAACAAACCTGTTAAATAAACTGGTACATAGCCAGAATCAACAAACTGTTAAATAAACTGGTATATAGCCAAAAGCAACAAAGCTGTTCAATAAACTGGTATATAGCCAGAAGCAACAAACCTGTTAAATAAACTGGTATATAGCCAGAAGCAACAAACCTGTTAATTAAACTAGTATATAGCCAGAAGCAACAAACCTGTTATATAAACTGGTACATAGCCAGAAGCTACAAACCTGTTAAATAAACTGGTATATAGCCAAAAGCAACAAACCTGTTAAATAAACTGGTATATAGCCATAAGCAACAAGCCTGTTAAATAAACTGGTGTATAGCCAGAAGCAGCAAACCTGTTAAATAAACTGGTGTATAGCCAGAAGCAACAAACCTGTCAAATAAACTGGTATATAGCCAGAAGCAACGAACCTGTCAAATAAACTGGTGTATAGCTAGAAGCAACAAACCTGTCAAATAAACTGGTATATAGCCAGAAGCAACGAACCTGTCAAATAAACTGGTATATAGCCAGAAGCAACAAACCTGTCAAATAAACTGGTGTATAACCAGAAGCAACAAGCCTGTTAAATAAACTGGTGTATGGCCAGAAGCAACGAACCTGTCAAATAAACTGGTGTATAGCCAGAAGCAACAAGCCTGTTAAATAAACTGGTGTATAGCCAGAAGCAACAAACCTGTTAAATAAACTGGTATATAGCCAGTAGCAACAAACCTGTCAAATAAACTTGTGTATAGCCAGAAGCAACAAACCTGTCAAATAAACTGGTGTATAACCAGAAGCAACAAACCTGTTAAATAAACTGGTGTATAGCCAGATGCAACAAACCTGTTAAATAAACTGGTATATAGCCAGAAGCAACAAACCTGTTAAATAAACTGGTGTATAGCCAGATGCAACAAACCTGTTAAATAAACTGGTATATAGCCAGAAGCAACAAACCTGTCAAATAAACTGGTATATAGCCAGAAGCAACAAACCTGTCAAATAAACTGGTGTATAGCCAGATGCAACACACGTGTTAAATAAACTTGTATATAGCCAGAAGCAACGAACCTGTTAAATAAATTGGTATATAGCCAGAAGCAACAAACCTGTTAAATAAACTGGTATATAGCCAGAAGCAACAATCCTGTTAAATTAAGCCGAGGTGCTAATCACACAATGTTCGGAAAGAATAAACTATGTATGTGGGATATGAAGGGAATGGTGGACTTTAGATGAGATCAGATAACGGAGGGACTAAGTGATGACGGTCCCCATGGCCGCGCTCGCCAAGGCGCTGGGGATCGTGGGTTCGAGTCCCGCTTTGGGCATGGGTGTTATATGTTTGTGTTGTAACAGTAAAAAAAAGAAAGCAGCAATCCAGTAATAATACAGAAAAACAAGGTAAAACAAGAAAAAGGTAAATTAAAGTAGGGTATACAGTGCCGGAGTCCTGATCAGACTCCGGTACCGTATTTAAAAAAAAAAAAAAAAAAGCGGAGGTTGTCAGCCCTAAAATTGTACTGCTACATGTGGAAGACATTGTCGATGACCGATCGCTTATTGTCAATGCCGATGATGGTTCCCGAGCAACTACAACAGATGATTCGGATCTTGAAGGAGTGTAACCAGTTCCATCTTCGGAATAACTCTTCTGCTGGGTCATTGCATTATGACAGTATATTAATGTGCGATGTGCCTATATGCACAATATATAGGCGGTGCAAGTTATGAAAGTATGCATTTCATCATAAACAGCATGGCGCGTTTTTTTATTTAATTTTACGGGAAAATTCACCTTGCGTTCTGAATAATAATTCGCCTAGTATTTTTTATCGTTTTACTTTCTCTATAAGTACTATGCACATAGTGTATAGAGAAGGTATTGTAATGCACCAAAAAATTCGATACCGAGATTTCACCGGAAGTACATGTTTTGAGACCCCTTAATACAAAAAAAGCATTTTTAGAAAAATGTCCGTGTGTGTATGTCCGTCTGTGTGTATGTGTATGTGTGTGTGACTGTGGGCAGCATAGCTCAAAAACGAAAAGTCCGTTAAAAGCCAAACTTGGTATTTGGGTTTGGTATATTCCAAGGATGCGAAACGAAGATTTCAAGAAAATCCCCCACCCCCAACTACCCTTAACATGGAACTATTTTCGAAAATTTTTATTTTTTCAAAAATGGCTCTAACCATTTTGATTAAAATTTCGTATATTAAAGATATTTACCTGACAAATAAAATGTATATTTTCAATTTTCTGGAAATAGCCTCTGAAGAGTACTTTATTCTGGATGAATATTATGGAATTTTGAATAACTTCTAAACCATAAGAGATGGACAAAAATTTACTCTATGAAAAATGCAGAGCACGTTAAAACACACAATTTATGCTATATACATTTTTTCGTGGAGTTCTTCTTTTTTTGAGACATTCCTTGTTTTTGGTTTCTGCCTTGAAAAACTTATATTTTTCTCATACAGGAATTTGCCAACTGCTGTTCATACAAATAAAGGAACTTCTGTGACATAGCAACCAGCTTTTGACTATCACTTTAAACCACGGTACTCTCTTATTTCGATTCTGCTTACAAGGAAGCAAGTAATAAGACTTTTTCTGCTAATTGTTTCTGGATTAGCATGAAATAAATAGAAGCATTAGTTTGTAACAACAATTTGTTGCAGAGATGTAGAGAAAGTCATGTGAATGCAACACATCAGATTTTGTATTTGTATAGCCTCCTTTAACTCCAGTGCTCATATCGGGGGCTTTGACTTGTAAAGCAACTCGTATTGCTGTATGTTTACAACATTAGGTTAATCATTTTATGTCACTCTCACATTCATACTTCCGGATTATTTGGGGGAGAGGGAATAATTATATTTAAAGAAAAGTTCCCTACCCATCTGAGAATGGAACCTCGGACCTCCAGATGCGAAGTCAACTCCCTGACCACTCGACCACGGAGGCACTCTATATGCTCCTACATATTTAATTGTGTTTCATTTATTACACTTTCATAGCTTTAATTAGTATCTACGAAGAGTGAAAGTGGGGAGATATTTATTTCCGGCCATTAGTGAAATGTAGGTGCACTGTTTTGGTAACTGTACAGGAGACGACATGTCTACCCGCCTGCCCACCTGCCCACCTACACACCTACTACCTACCTATCTGCATTATTAGTCAAAGCCGAGTCTTCGGTCCATATTAATTTTTCCCTACGAACTTCAAATTATGTAACATTGATGCAGAACTGGCATTCAAAAGTTAGGCATGGGACCGAGTTATAGCAACGGAGAGAATAAATTAGGTATATCCGTCAAAGTTTATAAAAATGTTGAAGTGCAACATGAAATATTTCGAAAATCGCTAAGGGTTTATACTAGAGCTTCATTTTTAGAGCAACCTAATATTCGGCATATCTCTTACAGTTTACCTTCGCATACAAAAGCTCACAAAATTCATGAGGAAAACTCTAAAGATGTTTGAGAGAGAGAGATATATATATATATATAAATGTATGTATATAGTTCACATACATAGACAAACGCACACAAAAATTTGTGTCATCGAAAAAATTAGAATATCATAAATTAAACAAATGCGCAATGTATTTTAGGAACAACGACCACTACAGAGGCATATGGATATATCGTCTTTTAAAAAATAACTTCAGGTTAAAAACATGTCATTACATACCAAAAGGTCAAAGAAACATCCAAGACGATCTTAAAGGGATCACCTTTAATTTCGGAGACGGAATCGGTCATAAGGCCTAATCCATATTGTCAAGAAAACAAGCAAAATGAAAGAAAAAATCGTATTCATTCCATTCACATGGCTTTCTCTACATCTGTGTAACAAATTATTGTTAATAAACTTATTATTCTATTTCATGCTAATCGAAACAAACATTTGAAGAAGCGGTCTTATTACTTAGCTTCTTATAAGTAGAAGGGAAATAAGGGAATACATTAGGCTAAACCGGCATTCAAATGTTTTAAAATGGGTGGCTATTGGATTGAAACCGATTATTTGCATGGCCAGGATTTGATAAGTTCCCGTATGAGAAAATTATATGTGTCTTAAAACTAAAACCAATAACAAAAAATATCTCAAAAACGGCCAACTCCGCGAAAAAAAAATGTATGTAACATCAATGATGCGTTTTAACGAGATACACGTTTTTTGTACATTAAGTTTTTGTCTATCCTTTACGGTGAATCAGTTATGCGAAACTCATCCAGAATAAAGATGTCTTCTGAGGCTATTCCCAGAAAGTTCAAGATATACCTACATTGTATTTGGCATGTAGATATATCTAAAATAAGATATTTTGCTCAAACCCATAGGAACCACTTTTGAGAAAATGAAAATTTTCGAAAATTTTTCCATGTAAAGGGGGGATTTTCTGGAAAATCTGCTTGTCGTATCCTTGGAAGATACTAAACTTAAATATCAATAACTGACTTTTGGCTTTTGAGCTATGCTGCCCACCCTTATATGCACGCGCGCGTTCGCGCGCACACACACACACACACACATTGACAGAAAATCACGGACATGTTTGTAAAATGTTCTTTTTTTGGATTCAGGGGGTCCCAGAACATGAATTTCCGGTGAAATCTCGGTATCCAATTTTTGGAGCATTATTACACTAAGTACATAGTACGTGTAGAGAAAGTAAAAACTGCATAATAACCGCATTATATTTAAAAGTAATACACATTGCTAATGAAGACTTGCTGTATTAATAATATAATATACTTCAGAAGAAGTGAGGATCCATTGTAAAATGGGAATATCGAGAATTCCTTGAAGCTGAGAGGAATAAACCAAAATACGATTAATAACGATGACTGATGGAAAGATACAAAACTGCTTTATGTTGTGTGGAGCCCTCGACCCAGAAAGAAATATTTGTATGCAATTTGTGGTGAGATGGTGGACTGCACTAATTTGCGTGACGTGTCAGTGGGAATGGCCACTCATTCACGGCCTGACACGATGCATTAACGGCTCCCGTGAAGAGCAAGGTAATAAGTACGATGAGGAGCTCTAAAAGGGAGAGAAGCAGGCACCCGGCGAGCATGCCGTATTTCCCAGGAGTATGGAGGGACTTTCAAACTTTGGATAAAAGCGAAGTTTTCAAGAGGAGCTATATAAGTTAGCACATGCTGCTGCTGCTATTAGCCAAGTAGATAACCTCTCGCGTGTTCGATTCCCACAGGCTCACTTACTGCTAGTCATCCATTTCATTACTCGAGTTGTAAGTAAACCAATAAAATATGAGAGATCTGGCAAGCAAACAATACTTGCCTCGAATTGCTACAAGAAGAAAAATTTCGCTGTTATTAAAAAGCTGATAAGTTACATTCATATGGCCATCTCTAGTCTTTTACAAACTATTGTTAAAACATTATTTATGAAATGGTGTTTTAAATTGTGCGTAGGAAGACCGAGTAACGAGGTCATGGGCCGAGTGCAGTCATCCTAGGAACTATATAAAACTATTTAACACGTGTGTCATTCACTATTTTAGACAGTTCTCAATAGTTATAGACACATTAT
Organism: Hymenopus coronatus; assembly: GCA_030762935.1. NCBI lineage: Eukaryota > Metazoa > Arthropoda > Insecta > Mantodea > Hymenopodidae > Hymenopus > Hymenopus coronatus. Next base: position 90,481,396 of record CM060883.1, read on the forward strand.
AATTATAAATAGATTGTTTTACCTATTTCACAGGGATCATGATAAATGGTCTGCGATATTCAATTGTTGCCTTGCTTAACATCAGTGCTGACAACATGATGACTTACTCGCACAGAACGAAAACATTCATACAACGGAGGCAGCGTAGTAGTTGTAATTTTGCTGTCTCCGCTGCTTGCATAATTTCGTCTGGTTCAGCAGATTCCATGTTTATGACATTCAAATCATCCGCCATTTTATGGATCAATACGAGCTTTCAGAAGCCGTGACACATAAACCAAAGTTGGCTACATTGGAGTGTTATAATTTTATAACACTGGGTGACAAAATATTCTAGTTCCATCGCTACTGAGATCTCGTAAAGGACCTACTTTTATCAACTGTCTAACAAGTACATGTTAACTAGTAGAGAAAGTCACATCAAGATTTTTGAAACACATGCGTTCTGCGAACCGGTTTATGAAGCATACGTGTGCTTTTTGTGTGAGCTCTTGAGAAGCAAACCTAGAACTGCTTTTGAGTTTTAAGCGCACAGATTGAAGGGTCCTAAGCTGTAAACGCCAATAGTTACTGCTAGAAACATATGCACTTTCTGTCTTAACTAGACCCATATTATCCCCAGAGACAGCTTCCGTTGCTCTCATTAATTAACATTTTCTGAAAATAAAGACGACTTATTAATGTGAATGCCCACATTTAAAAAGAAACAAAAAACTTTCTCTACAAGTCTGTAACAAATTATCGTTAATAAGCTTATTCTTCTATCTACTTCATGCTAATTGAGATAAACATTAACAGAAATTGTCTTTTATTACTTTGTAGTAATAAGTAGGAGGGAAATAAGGAAATACACTAGGTTATACCGACTATCAAATGTTTTAAAATGTGGTTGCTATGGGATTGAAATAATTTTCCTTGCGTGACCAGGAGTTGACAAATTAAAAATATTTTAAAACTGAAACCAATAAAAACAAATATCTTGAAAACGGTCAAATTCACCATAAACATGTATATGATACAATTTTTGTGTTTTAAGATCTATATTTTTTGTGTAGTACATTTTTGTCTATCTCTTTCGGTTCACCATTTTTGCAAAATTAAGAAAAAATCATCCGGGATAAAGAGGTCCCCACAGGCTATTCCCAGAAAAGTCACGATACAGAGTTTATTTCTCATATAAATGTGTTAAACCTTTAAGAGATTTTAATCAAACTTGTTAGAGTGATTTTTGAGAAAAACAAAATTGTCAAAAACTTTTCCATATAAAGGGCAATTGGGGGTGGGGATTTCTTTTTTTTTAAATCCTCATGTATCCTTGGAAGTAACTGAACTTAAATATTAAATTTGGCATTTACGGACTTTTCGTTTTTGGGCTATGCTGCCCCCCCCCCAAACACACACACATATTCGAATATATGCGGAATAAAAATTGTTCCCGTTTTACTTTCTCTACACGTACTATGTACACAGTGTATACAGAAGGTATTGTATTGCAACCAAAAATTCGATACCGAGATTTCACCGAAATACATAATTTGGAACCCCTTGAACCCCCCCAAAAAACATTTTTACAAAAATGTCCGCGTGTGAGTCGTGTGTCTGTGAACATGATAAGTCAAAATCGAAAAGTCGGTAAAAAATCCAAACTTGTTATTTAAGTTTAGTATCTTCAAAAGATGCGACATGAAGATATTGAGCAAAATTACCAACCCCAATTATCGTTTACATGGCAAAAATTTAGAAAGCTTTGAGTTTCTCAAAAATGGTTCTAACGATTTTGATTAAAATAACCATTTAAAGCTATTTATATCTTGAATTTTCTGAGAATATCCCCTGAGAAGCTTTTTGTTCCGGAGTAAACTATAAGAGATGGACAAAAACTTACTACACAAAAAATGCAGATCTCGTTAAAACACACAATTTATGCCATGTACATTTTTTGTGAAGTTTACCGCTTTTCAGATATTCCTAGTTATTGGTTTTAGTTTTAAAATACTTATATTTTTCTCATACGAGAATTTGTCAACTCTTGCTCATACAAAGAAACGGATTTCAACCAGCTTTTAAAGCATGTGATTATCGTTTTAGCACAGGGTACCCTACCTACCTACAAGGAACAAGTATTAAAACAATGTCTGCTAATCGATTAGCATGAAGTAGTTAGAAGAATAAGCTTTTTAACAACAATTTGTTTCAGAAATGTAGAGAAAGTTATGTGAATGGGACACATCAGATTTTTAAACAGTGTTTCGCGCGCGTGTGCTGTGTGTGTGTGTGTGCAGCATAACTGAGAACGAAACATCTGTTAATCATGCAACTTGCTATATGTTCAGCATTCTCCAAGAATGCAACACGAACATTTTCAAGGAAATTGCTGTCCCAAACTATTCTGGGTATGGACATTTTCTGGAAAATTTAGATTTTCTCCAACATCTAACATGTCGATTAAGATACTATATGTCTGAGATACGTCCGGGGGAAAAAATCTGATGTGTTACATTCACATGATTTTCTCTATATCTCTGCAGCTAATTGCTGTTAAAAAGCTTATTCTTCTATTTACTTCATGCTAATCGAGAAAAAAATTAGTATAAATAGCCTTTTTACTAGCTTCCTTGTAAGTAGAAGGGAGATAAGGGAGTACCATAGGTTAAAGTGATAGTCAAATCTTTTAAAAAGCTGGTTGCTATGTGACTGAAGTTATTTTGTTGGTATGGACAGGAGTTGTCACAGTTACTATAATTGGGTCTCATTAAATCATACAATTTATATCAGATAACCTTTTTGTAAAGTTAGACCTTTCCGAGATATTATTGATAACTGCTTTAAATGTTCTAATAATAGGTCGGTCCCTAATGGAAATTTGTCATTAGTTTTCCTTTTTCTTTCTTGTTTTACTCTTGATCATGCAAAGAAAATCGAATTTCATGGTACATACATAGCCACCAGCTCTTAAAGGACATTCTGTTCTATTTTATTTTGCTTTAACTTCTCAATTATATGACGATTACATTATTTCACCATCGCTACTGTATTCCCTTACTTCTAGCTACAAAACCATTTTACTAATGTTTATGTTGATCTCATGAAGTAATTAGAAGAATCAGTTTTGGTAATATTAACTTGTTGCACCAGGAGAATGTAACATTAGACTCTTAGTTTAGTAAGATATTAGGATAGAATTACACTAAACGGTCAACAGGATGTAATTTTATGCAAAATGCCGTGGCACAATGTGTACTTTTGCAGTTTTTCAGCGTATGTCGGCTTTTCTTGATCTTTGAGAAGTGATGGGTTTCAGTAAAAGGCATTCGTATGCGTGCGTCTGTGTATGTGTGTGTGATCGTTAACTAATCTGTAATCTACTGTGGTGTTAATTGAAATTTGCCTTATATTTTATTTTTCAGAGGTGCGTAATGTTCACGTAAATTGTACAAAATCACTACTAAAAGTTATAGAGTTATAACCTTTGCTCACATCTATGATGAGAAAATAAAATGGCAGACAAGCATACTTGGTCAATACCTATAACCAAACTGCTCCTTTCCTATCATAAATCACAAAAAAATTATTTAAAACATAAAGATTATAAAAACAAAGACTGCAAATATATTAAAGCATAGAAGAAGCCAAGAAGATTGTCAAGATTAAATTAAATTAAATAGATGGAGAGGCCAATATTTAGAAAAAAATGAATGTTATATACTATTATAATCATTTAGTTACTATTTGGCTACTGACTTTGTTATTATTACTCATAAATGCATTATTAACATTGTTTAAGAATTAGTCTCTTTGAGGTTAAGTTTTAGGTTAGGCTATGTGAAATTGAGGCACATGAACTTAATAAAAGCTATTATAGTAAAATTATTTATAAATATCCATTATAATGATTCGATACACATTTTAAATAGAAGGACGAAAACCATTGTTACAGCGCATGGTGTCACATGTTCGGGATCCTTTTCAAAAGTGATCAATTATTTGACATAGTGTAATGTATCCAACAGCAACTTTAAATGTATTCGCATCACGTGATCAAAGGTTTATCACATTCTGTGACACAGGAATGTGATCAAGTAGATACTATAAACCATTTTATATGGTAGTATTTTTTATCACATCTAGCTGTAACCTACTTCTGTGATAAAGTTATAGCCATCATCACACCTATGATCACATCTGTGATTAGAAAATAAAATGGCAGATTTTACAAATGTTCAGTGCCTACAGTCAAACCGCTCATTTTCTATTATGAAGCACTTGAAATGCTTCACAATTCAAACAATTGTTATACAAAACAGAAACAAAAGACTGGAAATATATAAATGCATAGCAGAAGCCATTGTGAAGTAACATGAAGTAAATAGCTACAGATAATGATGTGAGGAAAAACGTAAATACATTGGGAAGCCAATGTTTAGAGAACAAAATGAAAATTACTATGACAGCCGTTAATTACCATTTTTTGCTACTGACTTTGTTATTCATACTTATAAATGTAGTATTAATAAACGTTCTTAATGAAATGTACTTATTGAGGTTAAGCTATACGAAATTGTTTCAGATGAATGTAATTCGTAAATTTTTAAATATTCAATATAATGAAACAACTAACTCTGAACAGACCAAAATAGGAACATTGTTACAGCTGATGGTGTTAACTGTTGGATATGGTTTTTACCTTCTCTAGCCCGCATGTACAATGCATGTAGTGGATACAGAAGATATTGTATTTCACCCAAAAATTTAATGTTGAGATTTCACCGGAAATGTATGTTTTCGATCCCCTGAGTCAAAAAAAAAAAAAAAAAAAAAAAAAAAAAAAAAAGTGTGTGTCTGTCTGTGGACTAAATACCTCAAAACAAAACGACCATTAACCCAAACTTGGTATTTATGTTTAGTATCTCCCAAGGATGCGAAACGAAGATTTTCAAGACCACTAATTACCCTAACTAGTTTTACCACTAACTACCCTAAACATGGATCAATTTTCGAAATTTTTGATCTTCTCAAAAATGATTAATGATTTTGATTAAAATCCCGTATGTTAAATATATTCACATCTCAAATAAAATGTATATCTTGAATTTTCTGGGAATGACATCTGAAGACCTCTTTATACTGGAGGGACTTTGCCAAATTTTGCTTAACTGCTAAACCGAAGAGATGGACAAAATCTTACTGCTCAAAAAAGTAATTTCCTCAAAACACACAATTGACACATTCTTGCTGTTTCCAATATACTCTTTGCTATTGATATTGTATTCCCTTAGTTCCATTTTACTGATAAGGAACTAAGTAATAAGAACATTCTGCTAATGGTTATCTTGACTAGCATTGTGTAGAAAGAAGAAGAATCTTTTGCAATAAGTTTGTTTGTAGAGCAGCTAGAGAAAGTCATGTGAGTGTAACACATCAGAGTTTTAAATTTGTAATAAAAGATGTGATGAAAGGTTTGACGTATTGTAATATACTGGATAGCTTATATGTGATCAAGGGTTTTATCATATTCAGTGACACACAAATGTAGGCCTAAGATACAGTTTTTCATTTGCATAGCTTAAAGTTGAAGTGTTTAGAATCTTATTTCTGCTATCTGTTTACGTTAAAGAGAAGCGCGTGGTGAAATAGGAAGTCGCGAATCAGAAGATGCGGCCACAGAGAAAAGAATAACAAGTCTGCATTTCTCCGTCCTTACGAAAGAAAAATAACGACTGGCTGGTTTCGGGTTATTACACTTGCATCACGGCTCCCTCTGCAGGTTTTATGTGACGCTGACGTTTGTTGACTCACTCTAATGGAGTGTGCCGAACACACTTTTTCATACACGTCTCGAATTATATGGAGACAACTTTCCAACCTTAATATGAAACGCATTGCTTTATGACCCTCCCTTTCTGCAAGCTTGCGTTTAAAGAACGCTTTTTGGTCTTTTTTGCTGTCAGAATAGGAGAAAAACATATTTCATTTCGAAAAGTTAACCTATAAGCGAAGTTTTTGGTTCATTCTTTCCAACAAATAAAGGGACTAAAGCTCTTTTGCAATAAGATTTTGTAGGCTGCAGTTTCTTGATATGAGTTTCAACTGAATAGATTCTCAGCGTCCTGGATGATTAGAGTGTTTGGACTGATATACATCTGAACTACTTTTGAAATTTCGCGCGGGTTTATTTTGTATTTCTTGTTAATTTTTACATTCTTAGTAAATTGTCGGAATTAACTGATTTTTCTTTCGGAATTTTAATATAACAGTTTTTCAAAATAATAATTTGGTAAATTTTAATATATTTTTGCTTATAATTACTATTAATTATAATTACTAGCTTACTAATAACTTATGATATTAATTAGAATAATGGAGAAAATTATCAGTGCGAAAATTAAATGGAATAAGTTACATAAAAATATTAGTTTGTTAAAACCAGGTAAAAAGTAAGAATAAAGTTATAGAAAAGTATTATTTTGGAAATTAATTAAAATAAATTAGCAGAAAAGTATTATTATGTTAAAAGCCAGTAAGAATATATTAAATATTCACCAAATTATTTTATAAAATTAGTAATTTTGCAAAATTATAAATAATTTTTCTCTAATTAATTTCTTAATTTTTACCATAATTATTCTCTATCACCCACAGAATCTGGAAGTACGTATGTGATAGTGAATTTGTATGTATGTAAGGAAAATAAAGCTATTTAAACCCAATGTAAAGAACCTACAAAGAGTTGTTTCTAATTCAAAGCCCCCGATATGACCTGAGATGTTAAATGGGGCTTATAAATGAATATGTACACCATGCAGTGTTTTTCTTGCGCACTGTGGTCATTTGTGCAATCCAGGACAAAAGTACAGTCGAAACCGTGGGTTTTTAAAGGCTCCAAAGAAGGCAAAGTGGTGAAATCTGCCTCGGTAATTACCGCGGTATTTTGGGGGGATGCACGCGGAATCAACTACATTGATTATTTGCAGAAAGGAAGAATGATAAATGGAGAGTATTATGCATCGTTATTGCATCGGTTGAACGTAGAAATCAAGGTACGCTCATCTGGCATCAAAAAATGGGTTCTCCTCCATCAAGACAATGCAAGAATACATACCTGCTCAGTTTCGATGACGAAAATTGTAGAATTGAGGTTCGAATTACCACAACATCCGCCTTATTCACCAGATTTGGCTCCCAGTGACCTTTTTAATTTTCAAACTGGCTCAGCGGAAAACAATTTACGTCTAACAAAGAGGTCATCTCCCAAACAGATGGCAATTTTGAGGGCCTTCCGAAATCCTACTTTTTGGGAGGCTTAAAACAGCTGAAGAAACGCTGGTAAAAGTGTTTCGAGCTAAAAGGAGATAAAGTTAAAACACTTAAAAAAGTCTACCAAAATCATTTGATTTTATATCTTTTTTGTAAGGATTTATCGAACGCCTCTAATAAACACAGATGTATCTTATTCAAAGAGGTCTTGGGAGCGCTGCATTTCATTATCTGCAAATGTTATGTTCTCAGGAAATGTTGGCTCCTACTTGAGAGTTCAATATCCGAAAGTGATTTTGTTTTACGTCTTACATTGTATGGGGTTTATTGCAGAACCTTGTTGACCAAGTTCACTCATATATATATATATATATATATATATATATATATATATATAAATCATATACAATTAAATCAGAAGACCTAGAATTCCTATCTTCAAAAATATCCTGATTTTAATCACTTATCTATTATATGCGCAGTAGCAAAACTTAACCGAAAAAACTCAGTTCTTCATTCAACATGGTTTACTGCACTTCATTTACCTGACATTCTCTATTTGGTCTGCAAACAATATATTCGGACAAAAGACCATTCTTTTATCTACAAATAATAATCAAGATGAGCATTACCAAAATGATCTCATTAGTTCCTTTAAATAAGTGCATAACTGTGGAATGGCAGATACAAATAAGCGGAGCATTGTATTTCGGTTGAGTCAGTTTTAGCGCTGTGCTTTAGTTTCAGAAACCATTTTACACATAGAAGGTCTTTCTTGACAAAATGCATGTGACGTGTGATTTTCATTTCAGAACATCAAATTTCAACGTAGCACTTTCTGCAAAGCTGGTATATCATGCTACCGTGTATAATAAAACTATTTTAATGTACGATAATTTTTGGAAAAATACATACTTTAGAGGTATTAGTACGACGTTTTCCTATTACTTTCTCTACGCGTACTATGTACTAAAAAATTCTATACCGAAATTTTACCGGAAATATATGATTTGGGACTCCCTGTATAAAAAGAAATAACATTTTAGAAAAATGTCTGTGTGCGTTTTCAATGTGTGTATGAATGTGTGAGTGAGTGTGTGTGTGTGTGTGTGTGTGTGAGTGTGTGTGTGTGTGTGGTAAGGTTTTCCATATTCGATAATTTGTGCAAAAATCTATAGTTTTGAAATATCGGTAAGATGTTTTCCTATTTTAGGTTTGGCAAGTCTGTCTGTGGTCAAGTAGTCAAGTGTTCTAACTTCTTGACCTAGAGGACCCGGGTATGATTTCCGACTGGGATGGGGAATTTTTCTTTAACCAGAATCATCCTCTATTCCTCACAGATTCATGAAGTAGAACGGGGGTTTAATATGTGTCATTTAATAATATAACACAGAAGTTAGGAAAGCCTACGGTTTAGCGAGCAATAACGCCATAAATGATAATGGCACTAACAAACCAGCATGGTACTTAGAGAAGAATTCAGTGCTATAGCCTAGATTTGAACCACGAATTTTTAATTTTATGCGTCGTGGTTCCAACTAAATGGGTTACCCTGCCAAAATTGGAGAGCAACATTAAATTCCGCTACTTATATATTGTTTTTCTTTCTTTTTTTCTTCGATAAGTTGCAAGACGTTACGAATTAATTTTGAAAAAAGAAGGTCAAATTGTACGAGGATCATTCAGAGAGTATCAGGCGATTTAGTATAACAAAATAATAACGGAAATTATTAACAGAAAGCTTCATTTACAAAGTTACTACACCTTACTCTATTTATCAACGCAATCGTCATTGCTATCAATGTATTTATTGTCGCGTGGTACCGGTTTTTCAATACAGATGTTATACTCTTACACCGCTGAAGACATGAACCAAGATGTAACTGCCACTTGCAGGTCTTCATCAGCTGGAAAATCTTTTCCATCCAAAAAGTATGTATAGTGTCCAAAGTGAAACATCGGTTTTTCTTAATTCTTTTGTCAGCACTTCCTTCAACTCCTCCATAACGTTGATGAACTTCCACTCCGGTCTTTTTCATATACTCTGGTTCATCTTTTATTACTTGTAAATTATGCGCAGTTTTCTGGGTCATTGCATTATTACCATACCCTTGCGTTATTTGCCTATAAAATTCGATTGGCCGAACATTTTGGGTATTCAAAAAACCAAAGAAGTTCTTTGGCGGTAGAAGAGTATAACATCGAAATTGAAAAACAGGTACTATGTGACAATATTTACCTTGACAGAATGGAGGTTTTCAAACAAGAATATGATACTGTAACTTTGTGAATAAAGTTTTAATTTGATATCTTCCGTTATCATTTAGTTATGCTAAATCCTTTGTTACTTTCTGGATGACCCTCGTATTAGAACCTTTACGAAGATAAATATAACTTAAATCTAGACCGAGAAATTCATTTTGAGGTTAGTATATCCCAATTTTGTTAATACTCTAAGTCCCGGCTGATAGTTAAACAATGTTCAATCAATGGTAATGCATTCATCAAGTTAGAATGTTACCATGGTGGCTCAGTAGGTTAGACAACAGTACAGGAGGCCGAAGGTCCGTGGTTCAAATCTCGGCTATGACATTGCACTTTTCAGTCTGATTCTACTTGTTCAACGGCATGTGTTAGTGAACAATTAATGTTGATTGACTGCGAAAGTCGGGATTTAAAGTTCTTGTGGACTTACAAGTCGTCATTGGGGTATGTTATTTCAAAATACATTTCAGAATGCCTTGTGGTTTACCGAGTTAAAGAATTGATTGTGGTGCCGACCGAGCATGATGGTTCCGCGGTAACGTGCAAAGCTCGCATTCGATTCCCGGCAACCACACTATCAGATCATCAGGTTGCTCATGGTTTTACCCTGAGGTCAAGGCGATTGATGCGATGGTCTGTTATAACCCGATTCTCCTTACCGCCATTTTTCCTCGTGTTTTCAGTTTTAGTTTGGACGGGTAGCTGGTGCCGAGGCTTGAGATTTGCAACTTCATCAGGCACTGAGAGAGGAAAGCCTGCTGGGTCTTGATCCCCGCGACCGCTAGAGAGAGATCTGGAGCGACACTCTCGTGGCCGTACTACCGTGCGACCCAAAAACATCCGAATCGCTACCCGGTGTTTTTCCATAGCGCACACGGAAACATGATAACACACAGCTGCTGTACACATGTCACGGTGCTAACTTGTTTTTCTCTGCTCTGAAAGTGCAGTATTGAGCTGACGGTGATATCGTGTGGTTATTACCTGTGTGTTTTTTTATTTGGTGTTGTACTCAGTCACAAAATGTATTATGGCTCAGCATTTGTTTTCTATTGCACAGTATTTTTTTACGATTCGTTTGTGTTAACACAATTTGTGAGTGGACTCTCAATAGTATATACAATAGCAACATTGACCCACATTTAGAATTCTTCACGTACGAGGCTTGAAAGCACCTTCATGATTGTGTGTACACATAATAATCGTTATTGAAGCTCTGAAAAATCAAATATTGTTCGTGGAATACCCCTTCATGACGAAAAAATCGGTGCATAACGTGCCATCAGCAAGAAAGAGTTATAGGACCAATTTTGTTCAAGTCAATAGTTGACGCCTGTATATACATGAATGTAATCCCCCCCCCCCCTTTTAGAGAAATAAACGGCAAGGAGCGTGATTTTGCCATTGTTTCAACAAAACTCTGCAACAGCTGATACAGTCAATCTTTCAATGAGAACAATTGAAAGTGTGTTTCAGGGCAGAATTACTTATTAGCAGAGATTTGTGGCCCATCGGTTCCTCGACCTAACTCCCTGCGATTTCTATTTCTGGGCTAACAAAGTATAAAGTAAACAACACAAACCCAACGCTCTGAAAGAATAAAAGCAAAATATCTGCCATGAAATTGCCAGCATTTCTCAACATGAACTATGGCAAGTGACGGATAGTTTTCTAAAGAGGATATTTTCCCAAAAATGTATGGACAGCGGCGGTGGCCAGTTTCAGCATCTCCTTTAGTATCATTGGTAAGTGAAGCCTTTAAAAGCAGTTTTAAACATGTGCCATGGTTTCATCCGCGTCTTTCTAGGATAGCGGCAGTCGACAACGAGCGCCAAGGACGCGGACAAGCAAAACACCGTGCAGCCGGTTCGGACGTTTTTGGGTCACCCGGTATTTGAGAGCTTTGCGTGTTTCTGTTGTTTAACCCGGGCTGCAACACAATCGTCTCCTGCGATGCCTTCTCCTCATCTGTTCCTCGCGAGGGTGTAGGCACAAACTATCCGCTGGGAGTCAGTTCTTAGTGGTCCCTCCGATAACTGGTTATTGTGATTTGATTGAATAAGTGCCGGAGTGTTTTCATGGTAGCTGAGTTGGTTCGAAAACAGTAGCGAAAGTCAAGAATTGATTTTTCATTCTGAGTCTATCTTTCCAACAGCACAATTAAAATATGTTAGGTTGGTTTTGATCTGACCACAGAAAAGATTCAATTTTCTATTACAAAGCTTTCCATAAAATAGTGTAGTAGTATGTTGAAACGTAAGTGAAGTAAGTGCATCATTGGATAGTGAAGGAGAATTTCAAACTAAGACATGACAAAGTGATTCTCCAATTCACTTAAAGCATAGACAGATAGATATAAATATAGGGATGGATGGGTGGTCGAGCAGGAAGGTAGATAGGTTTGAGAACTTTTATCAATATCAATAATATCAGAGATAACAGGCCAAATTGTTTTAAAACTACTATTGGAATTCTGTATCTGATACAGAAATGTCTTTTCTTGAGTAGGTACTGCATACCATTGGTTAAACCATAATGAATAGTATAAAATTACCTAGGCTAGTATGAAATTGACTACCACATCATTTTCAGTTGCACGATTACCAACATATCTTAGTGGCGAATTCCCGATCGATTTTTATCCACGATTGTTGGCCTTAAGAAACGAATAATTTGCAACTCGTCGTTTGCGGCTGTAAGCTTTAAATCAAAAATAATTATTAATAATTAAAAAGGAAATAAAGCGACAGCTAAGATTTAAATGGTAAATCTTTATTGCCAAATATCATATTCCATGCTGCAATAATAAACGAATATATAAAATGTTGGAGCACTACTGTGTGAGAAATTTCCTTGTGATTGACACTTATGGGATGCTGACATGGGCTCGTAAGGTTGCTGACCAATCATAGTGTAACTATGCATTATCGTCTGATATGTCATATCAGCAGAGTTGCAACACCTACGGATTCAGTGGAAATTTGCGCGCGCGTTCTCATGCATGACTGATCTGATTGTTTGATTTTACTGTGTGAAAAGTTCCGTACACAATAGTTCCGTAAGGATTTACATTTATATTTGTTGCTACATTTTATATATCGCAGACATTGCCCTTATTCTTACCCTAGAACTACCATGAGTGACATTGAGATTTGAAAATGTCTTACAGTCGTGTTAAACGAGCTGAGATTACGTTAGCCAAAATAATAAAAGAGCTGCGTTTATTGAAGTAACGGACCCAATGTTTAAATGAATGGATGAGGTAATTAGTGAGAAACAGGGAAAAATAATTCAACATAGAGAAGTGTTATAGGACATTCATGGAAAAAAGATCTTTTAGAGGAAGCAGTGGAACGTGTGCCGCTGCACACGGACAGTGAGTACATATGGCAACAGCGTATCGAGACAGCCACATGTTAGCAGGAATGTCAGTCACAAGGTAATTTCCCAAAGTATATTTACTAAAAATATGTGTTGTAAAATAGACAAAAGATGCAGACAGGTACCGGTACTGAATGCAGGAAATTCAGTTTTCCAACAAACTCACCTCGTTAGTGTGGTGGTAGTGTGTCAACATGTTGTGAGTTCAAATCTCACTTAGGAGGAGTTATCTGGATGAGGTTTATTGGGTTTTTTTTCCTTATCCTGAGAAGACGAATGTCGAGTAACTTTAAGCTCCATGGACCTCGAGATCATTTGAGCATCATTTCACCAATTTCATGCATCGTCCGATATGACCAACCAGGTTAACGGCCATTCAAAACTACAAAAAAAAAAGAAGAAGAAGAAGAAATGACCGCATGAGCGGGTCATTGATGAAAAGACATTATCACGGGAAAATGATTTGTTCATACAATTGGTAGGCGTTGAAGACTATTCATTGACTTTTTCTGCAGGTTAATAAAATAAACCAGTAATATGACTGAGCCATTTACTAGCTGTATCCTTTAAGTATCACTGTCAGGCTCGTCACAGCAGCTCTGCAGCTAACAGCCAAACATGGCTCCTTGATCGCACTGTTTTTTTTTTATAGTGTTTAACGCCCGCTTTTATTACAATTGGTACACAGGCGATGACACTGATACATGAAATGAAGATACAGCAACGATGGAATACGATGGCGGGGGAAATCGCAGATTCCGGAGAAAACCCTCCCCTACGCCGCTTTGTCCACCACAAATAATACTTGCGGTTGCCGATGGCATCGTGAATCCCAGTTTCATAATCGAGAGAACTTGAGTTTAGAATATAACAAACTATTATTTATTTATTCATTACCTACCCTCGATCTTTCAAGATATACAGGTATTGTCAAGGAATATAAAAAAAAAATATTTTATATATATATAATCGGTGTACATTTACTCTAAGCAATGAACTCGAAGCTTCAGGTTGAGGCCACATGAAATATAGGTAAGGAAACATGTTTGGCACATACATATTCTAGATCATCTAGATTATCTCTCGGGCTTCCAGCCTGGTGTAGATATGGTGAGGCACCAACGTTTCGGGAGCATACATTTTTCCCGTCTTCAGGGTTACTGAAAGACTTGAACTGATGTGGTCTTATTAATAAAGATATCTTTGTGGGTTCTCGTGCGGGTCAATTAGCAGGTTTTTTTTTTTGTTTTTTTTTTATTTTTTTTTTTTTTTGTTTGCCATGGAGGGGGAAAAAAGCATAACATATTGAACCCCCAGTCTAAGTGCAATGCCTGGGAGGACATGTGGGACACTCCGCCTTGCTGCGGCTTACTAAAAACAAAACCTCCACGTTATAACACGTAGTTTGCTGTTTTTCACCGTGCTCCAAGCTTTGCGCGGTCCCGCAATCGCACCCGCGGTAGTACGTGGAATCTAGTTTGCTACCGCAGCGGGTAAAAGGTTGCTTCTAGGCAACAGCAATGAAACCTGATTGCATCCTTGGGAGAATTAAAGGTGATATTGGAAAGGGATGTAGGTTAAAGTTGTGCAGGAGTTTAGGTGGTGAACCTACTTGAGAATCTGACGTTTCAAGTAGTCATGTGCGAACTTTAACCCCGCTGCCCTGGTATTCGAATGGAGCTGGACAGGAGCGTTCCGGAGTTCAGTGCTGTGTCTGTGCCCCTCAGCCTGTGCAGGAAGCGGAGCGCTGTTTTGCGGGCGCTTTGTACGGAATAACTCGGCGGAGTTGGTAGCCTGCTGCAGGAGCACCTGCTTGAGGTGCGTGGAGATACCTTCCACACATGCTGACAAGTCAGCTGCTGTGGACTGCAGTATGGTGACCTCTGTGGTGGTGGAAGCTTCTAGCTCCTGAAGCTTCCGATAGGTGGCACAGAACCGGCGGCGTTGACGGAGATCGTGTCCAGTACAGTCGGCGGTGGCGCAGTTGGCACCACAATAGTGGCACCGCGCTGCGAGGTACATGCGTCCGCGTGTGTCGTTTCCTTTGGCTGGCCCCAACGAAAAGGAGTTGACCTATCAAGGCCAACTGCGGCGGTGAAGAGCCGGGTGGAAAGGTCCCTAGGGATCCCCCCCCCCCCCGAACCGCGGTGCTGAACCGGAGAGTGGAGTTCTGCGCAGTCGGCGACTGCAACTGCAATCGCCGAAGTGAAGCGTTGCTAGCAGTCGGTGAAGTAGCGGCGGCTGGCGGTGGCGATGCTATCAAGGAAGGAGTTGCCTCGGGTGTCGATGGTGAAGCATTCCTCGTGGCGGAGTTGGCCTTCCTAGAGGCTGCGGCTCGGCGTTGTTTATTCTTCCCCATTGATGCAGAAGACCAGAAGTACGTTCACTAGCACGCTTTTTTTTTTGTGTGTGTACCATGGAGGGGAAAAATGCATTTACGCATTCAACTCCCATCCGAGGTGCAATGACTGGGAGGGTATGTGGGACTCTCCGCTTCCTCATGCGGCATACGCACTAAAAACTACGTGATGATCGTAGCTTAGCGCGGTCCCACTATTGCACCCACGTTAGTAAGAGAAAGGTAGGATGCTGCCGCCCGTTGTGCCGGAGCAGGTGAAAGGTTTTGTCTAGGCTGACACCCATGATACCTGACTGCAGCCTAGGGAATGAAGGTGATATTAGAAAGGAAATAAAAGATGGAAATTGAGGAGAGATATAGTAGAAGAATGCTTACTGGATTGGTCTATTCAGGTAATGGTCAACGATCCTCCGAGACGTCTTCCAGGTGGTCGACTCTTGAAGATCCGCTAGGTATTTAAGTTCAGTATCTTCCAGGGATGCGACACGAAGGTTTTGAGAAAAATCTCCCCACACCAACTACCCTTTCATGGAACTTTTTTCGAAAATTTTGATTTTCTCAAAAATGGCTCTAACGATGTTGATTAAAATGTCGTATATTAAAGATATTTACCTCACAAATAAAATATATAACTTGAATTTTCTGGGAATAGCCTCTGAAGACTACTTTATTCTTGATGAATTTTACGGAATGTTACATAACTGCTAAAGCGTAAGAGATGGACATAAAACTTACCACAGAGAAAATGTAAATAACATTAAAACACAAATCTATGTTATATACATTTTTTTTCGTGGAGTTGATTGTTTTTTTAGTTTCAACCTTGAAAAACTTATACTTTTCTCATACAGGAAATTGCCAACTCGTGTCCATACAAACAAAGGAACTACAGTCACATAGTAACCAGCTTTTGACTGTCACTTTAATATGGTACTCCTTTATTTCGCTTCTATTTTCAAGGAAGCAAGTAATAAGACTATTTCTGCTAATATTTTCTCAATTAGCATGAAGTAAATAGAAGCCTAAGATTTTTAACAGTACTTTTTTGCAGAGAGGTAGAGAAAGTTATGTGAATGGAACACATCAGATTTTTTATGTCTTTGGTTTAGCTGTTATGTTCAATTCAAAATATACATACATTTTATTAGTCAAGCAATTATTCTAAATTTGTGGCGTTTTCATCAAAATGGTAACCATTTTTGCTTTCTCTACACTACTATGTACATAGTATATAGAGAAGGTATTGTATTGCACCCAAAAAATCGATTCAAGTTTTCACCGGAAATATATGCTTTGGGATCCCCTGAATAAAAATTAAACATTGTAATAAAAATGTCAGTATCTGTATGTGCGTGTGTGTGTGTGTGTCTGCCTGTGGGCAGCATAGTTCAAAAACGAAGAGTCCGAGGATACGACACGAAGATTTCATTGAAAATCCTCCCGTCCCAAATACCCTTTACATGGAAAATTTTTCGAAAACTTTGACTTTCTCAAAAATAGCTGTAACGATTTTGATTAAAATGCCTTATGTTTAAGATATTTTTATGACAAACGAAATGTGTATCTTGAGTTTTATGGGAATAGCCTTTGAAGTCATCTTCATTATGGATGACTTGTGTATAGCTGGCAAACCCTAGGAGATATACTAAAACTTACTACACAAAAATGTAGAACTCATTAAAATACAAGATTTAAATATATATATGACATAGATCTTTGTAGAGTTAACCGTTTTGGGGATATTTCGGATTAATCATGCCAATTTCAGTCACTTAAACTTTTCTCAAACGCTAAGATGTGTTGTTTCTCGTTTGTTTACTCCTGGCAATCAAAGAGACTCGAATTGCAATTGTTTCACACATTGACTGGGCTTTTAAAGGACAAGAGCATCGCTTCAGCCTGTGCAGCTTCTTATTTCCTTCTACTTACAAGGAAGCTAGTAGTAATAAGACTAATTCTGCTAATATTTATCTTCATTAGCGTGATGGAGGTTAAAAATAATCCTTTGAATAAAAGAATTGTTTGCCGAACAGCTAAAGCACATTATCTGAATTGAACCCATTAGATTTTTTCCTTTCTTTCTTTTTGGGAAGTGTTTAACGCCCGCTTCAACTATTTATGGCAACGCAGGTGGTGACAGTGTTGATACTTGAATGAAGATGGAGCACCGGTGGATTGCGATGGCGGGGGAAACCGGAGAACCCGGAGAAAACCCGCCCCAGCGCCGCTTTGTCCGCCAGAAATCTCACATGCGGTCGCTTGGGATTGAACCCGGGCCGTCTAGGTGAGAGGCGAGTGGTCTAACCACTCGGCCACGGCGCGGGTTTTCCCTTCTACTTACAAGCGGCCAATTAATAAGGACAGATTCTGTTAATGTTTATATGGAGTATCATGATGTGGATAGAAGCATAAGCTTTTTAACAATAATTTGTTACAGAGATGTAGAGAAAGTCATGTGAATGGAACACATCAGATTTTTTAACAAGAGGAACCTTTTCCACGAATTGGATCGTTTGGGGTGGTGAGGTTTGAAACCTTGTTAGATACTTAACTGAAATAGGAAGTTTGGTATCAATGAGACTTTTGACACTACACACGCATTCAAGTGTTTCCAAATGGCCTAGGGGTAGAGATTTCAATGCATTTATTTGCGTTGAAGAGTAACATCCAATTTTTGAGAATAATAAATCTTTAGAGAAAATATTGGGAGCCACCGTTCATCTTCCACATCTCTTACTGAATTACAGTACATTACATTAAAGTGAACAAAGTATCTCGGAGATATTAAAATAGAAATATTTTTTTTTTCTCTCTATTTTATATAATATCTTAATATACGTATTTTAGAAATCTGAGTAGTATTGAAAGATAATTAGTGATTATATTTTTAACACATTTCAGATATATTCTTAGTGCTCTATTCACGAGAAAAACAAGATTTTGATGTTAGGTTGCAGGATTATTACATAAATGTTTGCTAAATGCAAACATCATATTCTAGTTTTATTTACATCAAAATCCATTACAAACATCAAATCCATTAATGATACACGCATTACCAAAATCAGACTTATTCGCATTGCATATTCCTGAAGAACATAAACTATGAACAATTATTAAAACAAAAGTATATGAAACTCTCAAAAATTTAATGTTATTAATCGCCCAGCATAATAATAAGCATAAAAAATCCGACGTGTTCCATTCCCGACTTCCTCCACATCCTTTTTACTTTCTCTATACGCACTATGCATATAGTGTACCTATAGAAAAGGTATTGTAATGCACCAAAAAATTAGATACCGAGATTTCACCGGAAATATATGCTTTGAGGTACACTTTATCCAAAAAAAAAAAAAAGCATTTTCAGAAAACGGACACACACACATACACACACGCACACACATAGTATCCGTGTGTCCGTGAACACGATAGCTCAAAAATACCAAACTTTAAGTTTAGTATCTTCCAGGGATGCGATACAAACATTTTGAGAAAAATCCCCCCCCCCCAACTACCCTTTATGTGAAACTTTTTTCGAAAATTTTGATTTGCTCAAAAATGGCTGTAACGGTTTTGATTAAAATACAATAAATTAAAGACAGTTATCTGACAAATAAAATATATATCTTGAATTTTCTGGGAATAGCCTCTGAAGACTGCTTTATTCCGGATGAATTTTACGGAATTTTGCATAGCTGCTAAACCGTAAGACATGGAAAAAAACTTAACACACAAAAAACGTAGAGCACTTTAAACCATACAATTTATGTTATATACTTTTTTTTCGTGGAGATGATCGTTTTTAAGATATTCCTTATTTTTGGTTTAGGCTTTGAAAAACATATCTTTCTCATACAGGAATTTGTCAACTCGTGTCCATACAAACAAAGGAACTTCAGTCACATATCAAACAGCTTTTGACTATCACTTTAACCTATGATACTCCCTTATTTCGCTTCTTCTTACAAGGAAGCAAGTAATAAGACTATTTCTGCTAATGTTTTCTCGATTAGCATGAAGCAAATAGAAGCATAAGCTTTTTAGCAATAATTAGTTGCAGAGATGTAGAGAAAGCCATGTGAATGGACACATCAGATTTGTTTGTAACAAATTATTGCTAATAAGCTAATTCTCCTATCTACTTTAGCGGCCATAATGCTTAGTACCTTGTGAATATAAGGGGAATGAGGGAGTACTTGGGCTAAACAATGAAATGGTTTAAAACGTGGCTGGTATGGGATTGAAATCCGTTTATTTGCGGGATCACAACTTGACAAGTAGCTGTGTGAGAAATGTTTAAGTATTTTAAAACTGAAATTATTAACAAGCAATATCTCGAAAAAAAAAAAATGCCATACATTTTGTGTTTTAACAAGATCTACATTTTTATGCATTAAGTTTTTGTCTATCTCTTGAGGTCTACCAGTTATGCAAAATCCAGAAAATTCATCCAGAATGAACAGGTATTCGGAAGCTATTGACAGAAAATTCAAGATACACTTTTTGTGATGGAAATGACTTTAATATGTGGTATTCTAATCAAAATCGTTACACCCATATTTGAGAAAAAGAAACTTTTCGGAAATTGTTCATTTAAAGGGTAGTTTGACTTGGGGGGATTTTCTTGAATATCTTCGTGTCGCATTCTTAAACGATACTTAACTTAAATATCAAGTTGTGTCTTTATTGATCTTTTCGTTTTTGAGCTATGCTGTCCACAGATACACACACTCTAAAAATGTCTTTTTTGGGTTCAGGGGGTTCCAAAACACGTATTTTTGGTGAAAGCTCGGTTTCGAATTCTTAACTGCAATACAGACACTATGTGTAGAGGTTAAGTAATAATAAATAAATAACTGCCAGTAAATGCTAACTGTATTAAATTGCTTATGAAGCACGGAGACCGAGAACATTAGCTTGGCACAGAAAGTGTTATTATGTAAATACTTTATCGCAACTCTCACTTATCTATTTTGTATTCATATTTAGTTTGACAATTTTCGATGATGATGTATGAAGCAATTGTTAAGCACAGGAAACAATATGGTATATGTTTAGAATATACTAAAGAAGACAGACACCATAACAATCAACATGCTTTACTTAAATGTGATCTTGAAAGCAAGTTAACGTGCTAAGAATTTAATGACGAAGCCCCGCTTATTCAATTATTGCACATACTTAAGGACATATAAGACTGAAAGTTGGAAATTATAAACTATAATGATAAGTTTTTGAAATGTATAACACAGTTGTAATACAGTGCAAATTTCATCTATTTTGCTCCAATGATTTGGAAGTTATGGTCAAATTTATCTGTTTCTGTCACGTCACTAAAAGAAAAAAAAAAAAAAAAGGCCCTTGCGACAAACAAAAAGAAAAACTGACGTATTCCATTCACATGACTTTCTCTACATCTCCACAACAAATTATTTTTAAAAAGCTGATGCTTCTATTTACTTCCTGCTAATCGAGACAAAAAAAAAAAAAAAATAGCAGAAACAGTCATGTTACTTGCTTTCTTGTAAGTAGAAGGGAAATAACCGTTAAATGCCAAACTTGGTATTTAGGTTTGGTATCTTCTAAGGATGCGAGACAAAGATTTTCAAGAAAATCCCTCCACCACAAACTACTTTTCACACGGAAAAATGTTCAAAAATGTTGATTTTCTGAGAAATTACTCCAAGATTTTGATTAAATGCCCGTATATTAAAGGTATTGAATTTTCTTGTAATACAAACTGAAGACCACTTTTTCTGGATGAATTTTGCCGAATTTTGCTTAAATGCTAAACCGTAAGAAACTGGCAAAGGCTTACTGCACAAAAAATGTGGATCTCGTTAAAACACACCATTTATGTCCTTTACGTTTTTGTGATGGAAGTAACCGTTTCCGAGATATTCCTTGTTATTGGTTTCAATTGTAAACTACTTATACTTTTCTCAGACATGTTTCTTTTGTTCTATTTCTGGCCAGCAAAGAAGTGATTGGAATGACAATCACATAACGACAGCATTTAAAACATTTGACTATCGGTTTAGCCTAGTGCATTCCTTTAGTTCCATTCTTTTTATAAGGAACTAAGTAATAAGTATATTCTGCTAATAATTATTTCGATTAATATGGTGTAGAAAGAAGAATAATGTTATGTAAGACGTTTATAGAACACTAGAGAAAGTTATGTGAGTGTATCACATAATTTTTTTATTTAAATATTGAAAACATGTTCTTTAATACAAATGACAGTAAAACCTAGAGCAATTCTGATTCGTTGTATCTCTGTGAAGAGCACAGAAATTTTATTTGTGTAACAGAAAAACTGTTCCGCAAGGAGCAATTTACAGGAAGAAAAATGCTGAAAATATCAATAGCGATAAAACAAGGAAAGATAGGCATGCATGGCTCACATTAAAATCCACCAGGTTGGTAAGTTGGACCCTAGCTTTGCTTTTCTTGCTTTTGCCTTTCCTGTCGTTTTCTTCTTGCATTGCTGATTTTCTTCTGCACAAGTATTTACTTTGCATGATGCTAATGAGATCTGGTCGAACTGAAGAGTCCAGTTGCTTTCAGCTCTCATGCGTTACTGTAGCTCCAGGGACTTAAGGCATTTAAAATGGTGCATGGTATCCGATTATATCTTTTTGCACTCAGGAATGTTTAAATTATTTTATGGATTAAAAAAAAAGTCGATATATTTTTTCCTGAAATTTGAGACATTAAGTGATTGTGTAATACTTCATGGGTTACCAAGGGTAGAGACCCGTTGGCGGCAGGTACAACGGCTGCAGAATCTCTCCTAGCCACGCGACAGGTTTTGTCAGAAGCTTCAACTTCAGAGCTCTCTTCACACCACTGTCCACAGCACCAAGCTTCTCTGAACCATGAAAAGGGAAATGAAATGAGAGGGAGTTCCAGACAGTAAAATTGGTAGTTCGCAAGCGCTTCATCTTTGGACCTCCACCTCATTACTGACATTGAAACAAGAAAATATGTTCATATAAACATGTGCTCTAAAACGCTTCACGTTATCAATTTATTAATGAAAGTCACCTTCAAGAGCTTTCCTGGTCCAAACTAATAACTTCATTTATTTATGCACGCATTCATAGAAGGCTTTGAGAGTTGGCTTTGTGTTGCCATGGCTACTTGTTAACATCATCAGAAGTGTAATGCATTCCACCAGCATATATTAAAGGGACTTTATTCAGAACACTCTCCCAGACTTATTAGGAAATGTGCCTCCGCAAATAAGAAGAAACATGTGGTTTATGCATGATGTTCTAGCACATTTTAGTCTCACTGTTCGAGATGCACTGGTTGGTAACTAGCATGATAAATGGATAGGTAGAGGGGCACCAGTTCCATGGCCTACACGTTCCCCTGGATCTCAATCCTTAGGCTTTTACCTTTTGGGGGCCTCTCAAATCATTGATTTATGCAGCATTGATCCTGGATGAAAAAACTCTTAATCTCCCTTCCGTGGAAGCCTGCGAAAACATACGACACCGACTGGAACTATTTGACATTCCATGCCGACGAGAACATGTCCTGCTCTCTAGACGCAAGAGGACATTTTGAT
Organism: Hymenopus coronatus; assembly: GCA_030762935.1. Taxonomy (NCBI): domain Eukaryota; kingdom Metazoa; phylum Arthropoda; class Insecta; order Mantodea; family Hymenopodidae; genus Hymenopus; species Hymenopus coronatus. The sequence continues at coordinate 90,504,237 of CM060883.1, forward strand.
CATTTTCTATGAGTGGTTATTGTGTGAAACGCCTAGTAAGCTGACAATGTCAAAAGTAGAATAATGTGTGACTTCAAAATGTTTTAATTAACAGCACTTTGAGACTCAATAAACCGAGAACGAAGCGTTTTGGGACATCTGTTTCTATAAACATTTTTTTTTGTATTGATATAAGAAACCTGTCCCTAAAGTTTGTAAAAGTATTTTTGAATCACCATGTATATACCGAAACAAGTTTTCCGTTGTCTTCTGTATGACAATCCTAGCTGTGCACAATTGCGTCGCGTTAGAAAGTGTAAAACAAGCGGCTATCTTTTAATTGAGTGTTACTACTCCCACCCCACCCTCTTTCTAATGAGGCACTCATTAACTGTATAGAAAAGTGTAGGAGCGTAATTAGAGAAGCAAGAACAGTATGCTTTTAATAAAAGCTATGGGTACATCATGTAAATAAAAATGTGGGATATTATATATGCATGTCAGTCCTCTTCTTGATGCAGAATATAAATGTAAAACTAGCAAAATTCTTAAATTGAGAAATAATTCATCATCATCACAAATCCTTTACAAAGCCGCAGTTCTGAAATTGGAGAAAATAATCTAATATATATTAAGTTCTGAATTAAAATTACTAAGAAAATTCCACCCTCAAAAATAATCCTGCTATAAATTGGCTCCTAAACATATAGAGCCAAAGTTGCTGATGTAAGAGGTAAAACTGGTGTTTTAAATTCTGAGTAGAAAGCTTGTGAAACGAGGCCGTAGGCCGAGTATAGTCATTCTACGACCAATGTAAAATAAATTTAATACGTGTGTCATATACTAGTTTTTAGACAGTTCTCAATATCTATAGACATATTATAATAATAAATAGATTGTTTTACCTATTTTGCGGAGTCCATGCTTAATGGTATGCGATATTCAATTGTTGCCTTGTTTAGCATCAGTGCTGACACGGGGATTTACTCGTACTGAACGAAAACATTCTATACAACGGAAGCAGTGTAGCTGTTGTAATTTTGCGCTCTCCGTTGCATAATTTCATCTGGTTGAGCAGATTCCATTTTCACGACACTCAAATCACCCGCCATTTTATGGATCGATATGAGCTTTCACAGTCATAGCCTACTTGAATGAGGCCGTGGACCCATAAACCAAAGTTGGGTGCATTGAGAATGTTATACTTTTATAACACTGAGTGACTTATTAATTATTGTTGCGTTGTTAATATTGGAATAAAATTTATTTTCCAAACTTGTTCTTCTTTAGGTGCATGTATCTCCTAAAAAAATTAAAGTGACACATTTCAAATTTTATAATAGCTTTACAAACATGTTATGTAATTGGTCGGCCCTTAGCGCGGCTGTCTCCCCCGCTGGGAGACTCAGCCTCATGAGGTCCCTAAGGAGCCAATTGGGGAACTATTTGATTGATAAGTAGCGGATCCAGTGGCAGATCATGCCGCACCCTCCAACACTGCACCCCATAAGTGACTCCTGCGGGCCGGGGCAGTAGGCCTTCGTTCCCTGCGGAATGTTGTGCCATGAAGTTAAGTTTAATTTATCGTTTTGGAAATTTCATAAAAACACAACATATAAAACTTTTCAACATCTGCTTACATAACATTTTGTGTATGCAATAAAAAAACTCACAGTGCATCATAATCAAATATATATTTAAAAAAAAATCTACCTAAAGAAGAAAATTGTGAATACTTGTTTAATTCTTTTTGTTTATTGGAATACAAAAAGAGTAACAAATGTTTAATTTTAATTATAATTTAATTATGGTTTCTAATTTAGAGGAATTTTTTATAGGTGATATATATATTGCACTGAAATTGAGCATGGAAATTTCTACCCTGTCTCTACTAAGAGTCTTTAACATTTGATAACATTTACATCACTTACGCACATAAAACCGTCGTCCATGGCCATTATTTTATTTACCAATTAAGATTTAATATAGAACGAACAGTCAGTTTACAAGAATCTTTAAGGCCAAAGAGCTCACTAAAACCGCGAAGTTTCCATCCAAAGCACTGTGCTGGTCTCACCAAAGCGAGAGAGATCGGAATATGTTATAGTCACAGGCCGCTCTCCCTCTCTCTCCCTATCTCTCTCTCGTTCTCTCTCACTCTGACTCTCTCTTTCCCTCTCTCTCTGACTCTCGCTCTCTCTCATCCTCTCTCTCCTTCTCTCTCTCTCACTCTCTCGCTCTATCTCCATCTCTCTCACTTTGATTCTCTCGTTCTCTCTCTCCCTCTCTCTCACTCTGACTCTCTCTCCCTCTCCCTCACGTTTAAATGCAGCGGAGGTTGTTGGAAAGAGAGGAGAGAGCTACTGTCATGCTGAAGTAAGTCTTGACAAAGAGACAATGCCAACTTGTTATAACGTGGCGGAGGTTCAGAGACTGCCACAGAAGTTAACTACAATATTCTTGTTACATGTTACGTTAACTTAAATATATACACACATTATATATACGATCGTATATATATATATGTACGAGTATATATAAAACCAATGATATGGAAATGATAATTAACAGTTTCTTTGCCATTGGTAACGCTCTCAAACCAGAATTTTCGTCTGCTTTAGTTAACGTAGGTATATACGAGGTACGTCCAGAAAGTAAGTTCCGTTTGAATTGATCTCCTCTGCAGCGCTGCGATCGCAGTTCCGCACATGCGCGGTAGACGCTCTGTATCAAGGAGAAGAAACGTGCGCCATTTTGAGATCGCTGTCAGCCATATACGCTTTGTTGTGCTTGTTTACAATGTCGGTGTTGATTGAAAATCCCGCCGCTTGTGAAATCAGATCTGTGATTCGTTTTCTAGATGCTAGGAAAGTGAAACCAATTGAAATTTATCGGCAAATTTGCGAAGTTTACGGACAAAATACGATGAGTGATTCAATGGTGAGAAGATGGATCCAACAGTTCAATGAAGGACGTAGTGAAGTGCACGATGAAGAATGAAGTGGGCGTCCATCTTTGGTTACAGAAGAACTGGTTCACGATTGATGACAAGATCCAGGAAAACCGCAAGTTTACAATTACTATCTGTGTCAAGTTAGTTCAGTCCTGTCAACACATGGGAGGGAAGAGAGAGAGAGAGAGAGAGAGAGAGAGAGAGAGAGAGAGAGAGAGACAGAGATACTGAAGCAAAAGAGCATTAGGCTGTTAATTGGTTCAGGGAAGGTAATGGGTGTTAACTTTTACGTGGATGCATATTGTAACAGCCTCCTAAAAGTACAGTACTGTAATATTTTTCAAATCACTGCTCTACGCGAGTTAATTTCGAAGAGAAAAGTATGCAAATGCTTCGATTCTTATAAAAGGTAATAGCCCGACATTTTATCCTTATCCGACACATACCAAGTAGATGACTCTGGGTTCGTGAGTTCTGAAAGGAATATTTACAACAGACGTATACATTCTATAAAAAACATAGATTAGACAGAAGACCGGCGAAATTATATATTGACTTTAACTTATTACTGTTAAATAAAATGCAGCTAACTTATATTACTAAAGAACATTGGTGTTATATACACAATAAGTTACAAGCCTGTACCAGACAGCTCTCTTAAACAACCGGTAATTCTCGAGGTGAATGCTGATTAAGCTGTTATTGTTTATAGTGCAGGGTCGCCTCTGATAATGTGTTATTTAAGACTGTATTTCCTCTACATCTCGCATGCCTCACAAGCCCAGGGGACTTGCTATATGCAGTTTAAAAGCAGTAAGCTTTTGATAAAAATATAATAAAATACAACCGAGGCAAACCTTTAAAAAGTGTCGAGAGGCGAATGGTCGCGCATTGTTTCGCGGTGCTTAAAGAAAGAAACGCCGAATCGGCCATAAAGAATATCGAAAAAGAAACGGGTGATCTCCTTGGCGTTTCTGCATTTAGTGTGCATAGTATTAGAATGGAACAGCAAGCATCCGAAAGCCTAAGAACACCGGGAAAATCGCGTAAATATAAAAAAACGTTCGGAGAAATACGATGAGTTTGCGAAAAGTGCTATTCGCGGTAAAGTTTATGATTGTTTTTTCAGAAATGAACCATCGACTCTAAATAAAATTTTGCATGCAGTACATTCTGACATAGAATTGCCACATTTCTCAAAGTACTCTGCACAGGTTACTGTTATATATCGCTAGTGTTGCAAAACTTATGTGCGCACATGTACCGTTAACACGCGGCGAGTTGAGCCAGCTCCGCCTTGTTGTTGACATCAGGACTGAACTAACTTGACACAGACTATAGTACTCTCGCTATGGAATTTCTCCAAAGCTCACGATCACTAATTCATGAAATTGTTTCCGAAAACTGAAATTTCGTAAACTTTGCTCACTTTGGGTACCAAACCTTCTTACTGAGCAACACAAAACAAAACGGATGAGTAGTGCACTTCAGTTTTTAACCCGTTATGATGAAGACGCCGAAGAATTTCAGACACAGATGGTCACAGGAGATGAGACTTGGGTTTCTTACGACACCCCTGAAAGTAAGCGGCAATCAATGGAATGGAGGCACACTTCATCCCCAACAAAGGTTAAGCCGAAAAAAATCTTGACACTTCGAAAAATGATGTACACAGTGTTCTGGGACTGAAAAGGCATCTTACTCATTTATTTCTTACCGCGTGGTCAAACAATCAAAGCAGATGTTTATTGTGAGACACTTAGGAAATTGCGCCGCGCAATACAGAATAAGCGCCGAGGATTGCTGTCCAAAGGTTTTGTTTTTCTTCCCGACAACGCACGACCACACACTGCAAGTGTGACGAAAAACCTCCTACAGGAATTTGGCTGGGCGTGTTTGACCATCCTCCGTACAGCCCTGACCTTGCTCCTAGCGACTTTCATCTGTTCTTACATCTCAAGTCTTTCCTTGGCGGTCAACACTTCAACAATGACGAAGATCTGAAAGAAAATGTTTCCAACTTTTTGAAAACACAGGCGGCAAACTTCTATGAAGAAGGTATACAGAAACTTGTGCCACGCTATGACAAATGCCTGCAAAATTTCGGCAGTTATGTGGAAAAGTAGTTTAAGAGTTGTAGAATTTTGTGCAATAAATAATTATTCTGTATCTGTACACAACTTAATTTTATTACCAAACGGAACTTACTTTCTGGACGTACCTCGTATTTATTTATTGAATACACAAGTATATAAAACCCTATTTCACCCGAAGATATATTAGAGTTATAGTTCTTATACAAATGAATTATACAATAATATTAAGTAAATTAGTCATACCTATATGCAGGTCATACTAGGTAAAGAAAACCAGATAAATAATGTATATTATAACAAAAACACTATGACGTTTTGTAAATGGAACTTAGAAACTTTTGGAATTCCCTAATATAGCATTTTTTTTCTAAATATTTTATGAACTTTTTGTCAAATCTAAAATTAGAGCAATTTAAATGTGTATCGAAGATTCCTCTTTTATGCTCTAGGACTGGGCACTGAAATAAAAGATGTTCCACAGTTTGCTGTTCAGCACTTATACAGTGATATCCGTTCTGTCTTTGTATCTTAAATCAATCAAAACAAAAACTAAGTTTACCATGTCCTGACAAAAGTTGAATTTCATTTGGAGAGAAAAAACATTCGTAGTCAATGACCAACTGTAGCCATTAACTTAAGTATTCTAGATGTCCATTAATTAACACAGCTTTTTCTGTTAACGAGGAATTACTTTCACACGCCTCTTGTAGATTATATTGATACCAATTATGTTTAGATTTTTAGCCACATTGCTATAAAAATTCATCTGCCAAATATCTAGGAATACATCTCAATGAAAATACAAAGTCAATAAACATTTCCTAATGGGAAACGCCCCTTGCAGAACATGTATGTTTTAAAGACGTCTCTAGAATTTAAACGCATATTGGTTAACGCAACATTACCCTTATTTAACGAAGTTCGGTGAAACCGGCCTTAAGCGTAGGAACCTGTTTATATGCGTCACGCGGAGAATGAAACTAAACAGCATATGGAAAACGCTTGACGTAGCTGAGGTACCATGTGAACTTTCTTGCCAATAGCCGCTCGATTCCAGTTTACATCAAGGACATGTTCTAAGCTTTTCACCTTAAGTTTCTTTTTACTTTCTCTACATGCACTATGTGCATAGTGTATAGAAAAGGTGTATTGCACCCAAAAATTCGATACTAAAATTTCACCAGAAATACATTTTTTGTGTCCCCCTGAATAAAAAAAAATTTAGAAAAAGGCTGTGTGTGTGTGTGTGTGCGTGTGTGTATGTGTGTATCCGTGTGTATGTGAACACGATAACTCAAAAAATGAAAAGTCGGTAAAATACCAAGTTTGGTATTTAGGTTTAGCATCTTCCAAAGATCTGACACGAAGCTTTTCAAGAAAATCCGTCCGCCACGAACTACCCTTTGCTTGGAAAAAATTTCGAAATTTTTTTTTTCTAAAATGACTAACAATTTTGATTAAAATCCCGTTTATTAAAGATATTTCTATCCCAAATAAAATGTATATATTGAATTTCGTGGGAATAGCCTCTGAAGACCTCTTTATTCTGGATGAGTTTTGCCGAATCTTGCTTAACGGCTAAACCGTAAGAGAAAGAAAAAAACTTGCTGCACAAAAAATGTAGATCTCGTTAAGACACACCATTAATGTTCTTGACGTTTTTGTCGCGGAGGTAACCGTTTCCGAGATATTCCTTATTATTGGTTTTAATTGTAAAGTATTTATACTTTTCTCAGACAGGAAGTGTCCGTTTTATTTTGTTGTATTCCTGGCCAAGCAAATAAGCGATTTGCATTGACACTCGCATAACGCTAGTTTAAAACATTTGACTATCACTTTAACCTTGTGCATTCCCTTAGTCCATTCTACTTATAAGAAACTAAGTAATTAGAACATTCTGCTAATGTTTATCTCGATTAGCGTTGTGTAGAAAGTAGAATAATATTTTGTAAGAAGTTTGTAGAGCAGCTACAGAAAGGCGTGCGAATATAACACATCAGATCGTTGTTTATTTATTTATTTATTTATTATTTTTGCAGAGGTTGAAGTTTGGTTTATCATATAAAACCTTGACTTTTCTGGGGCAGTTCGCCTGTGCCCAACGACTGTAGATTGCGGTATTTGTAAACAAACTCATACACTTTGCTTCTTTTCATTGGTTCTGTATGCTATAAGTTCTTTTATTGTTATTGATTTGTAGAACTGGTTCAGTCGAGATGTTTTGGTATAATTAGAACACAAATAGAATTTCTGAAACTTTAGTTTTGCATTTATTTATTTATTTATTTGTTGATCTGAACTTAAGAAGCATAAGCCCATTTACAATGTTTATTACAAAATATAATCACAACAATTTTATATATCTACCTCATGCATGAGTAATAAACAAAACTTGAAAATGGAAATAAAAGTTACAGAAAAAGAGAAATAAAAGTAAAGGGTGAACAAAAAGGAAAGGAAACAAGGTGGCATGGTACTTAATTATACATGTATTTCTACTTTCAGTGCTCACACTAGGCTACGAAAAAATAATTATTGACTATGGCATTTTTAAACTGAGTTTCAGACACGTTCGAATATCAACATCGAAACAATGAAGTTTGTTACACAAATATGTAATTCCGTCTAAAGGTGACTTTTTATAGATCTGTGTGTTTGCTCTAGAGGTGAAAAAAGATTCTTGATCCTTTTGTTTTATTTGGTGCATACTTGCAGTAATATTTGTATCATCAATGATAGAAAGTAACATTTTCTACAGATATATCTAACAAGCTTTCTTAATTTGCGTACGTTGGGTTAACACCCAATTCTTTTAAATAATACATATTTTAAACATGTTATTGTTCTTTTTTTCTATTAAGCTGACATGCTTTATAGTCTTGAGATTCCAAATAATAGATGTACATTCGAGATAATGCCTAACTAAAGAGCTGTAAAGTCGAATTAATGTCTTTTCTTTAAATGAATATGAAATTCGAATAATGAAGACTAAACATTTTAGCGATTTTATTACGGTTAATTTGATGTGTCTGTTAAATCTGAAATTTCTTTAAAAAGTACTCCTAAATTTTTATTTTCAACCACTTCAAGTGGTGTCTTATCGATATTATAAACATATTTAAAAGGGTTTAGTGTAGGACATCTTTATACATTTACCAGTATCAAATGGGAGCTTGTTTGCTATGCTCTAGCTATGTAATGAGTCTATATCATGTTGAAGTTCCAAGCAATCTCTAACATTACCGACACTTTTGTGTAACTTAACATCATCAGCAAACATTCATATTTTGGAATGTTTAACGATATTAGGTAAATCGTTTATAAAACACAAAAATAACAATGGGAGAACATGCATGGCAGCTTTTAGAGTGAGCAACAGAAACGAGAAGCTTCACAACTATATTTGCTGCGTCCTAAAGTGTCGCAGTCTATTGGTCCTCGTCTGTTAGTATCAGAGTTTAAAAGATTACAGCCGGCAGACCAATGATGGGACTCACTCGGAGTGAGGTATGAGAACGGAATAAAGAAATCTGATGTGTACATGACTTTTCTTACATCGCTGTAACAAATTATTGTTAAAAAGCTTATTGTTCTATCCATTTTATGAAAATCAGAAAAACATTTGCAGAAATTGTCTTAATGACTTGTTTCCCTGTAAGTGTAAGGTAAATAAGGGAATACATTAGGCTAAAACAATAATCAAATATTTTAAAAGCTGGTTGGCATGTGGTTGAAATTCATTTCTGTGCAAGGCCAGGAGTTTACAACTTTCCACGTGAGAAGTATTTGAAACCGAAACAAGTAACAAGGAATGCTAAATTTCACGAAAAAAACGTGTATGGCATAAATTGTGTGTTTTAATATGTTTTTGTGTAGTAAGTTTTTGTCTATCTCTTACGATTTACCGCTTATGCAAAATTCAGCAAAATTAATTCAGAATAAGGAGATTTTTATAGGCTATTCCCAGAAAATTGAAGATGTAATTTTTATTTGCCTTGTATATGCCTTTAATATAAGTTATTTTAATCAAAATCGTCAGAGCCATTTTTGAGAAAATCAAAACTTTCGAAAAGTTTTCTATGTAAAGGATGTGTTGCATCCCTGGAAGATACTGAGCTTGAATACCAGGTTTTCATTTTTGAGTTATCGTGTTCAAAGACACACAGACCTTTTTTCTGAAAATGCTTTTTTTTTGGATACAGGGGACTCTAAAACACGTATTTCCGGTAAAATCTCGGTATTTTATTTTTTGGTGGAATGCAACACCTTCTCTATACACTATGTACATAGTACGCGTAGAGAAAGTAAAAATGCTTTTTTCGCACTCAGGACATCTGAAGGCCTCCCTTATTTACCTTATACTTACAGGGAAACAAGTAATTAAGACAGTTTCTGCAAATGTGTTTCTGATTTTCATAAAATGGATAGAACAATAAGCTTTTTAACAATAATTTGTTACAGCGATGTAAGAAAAGTCATGTACACATCAGATTTCTTTATTCCATAAATTGTGTATGTTTGAGCCGGTTCCCATGGCCACGCTCGCTAAAGCGTCTCGCTTTGGTGCTTCGTGGGCAGGGGATCGTGGGTTCGAGTCCCGCCTTGTGCATGGGTGTTATATGGTTGTGCAATGTGCATATGTTTGTAAAAAAACCAGTAAACCAGTATTCAGTAAAACCTACGGGGGGAAATGTAAATAGGGATACAGTACCGGAGTCCTGATCAGACTCCGTTACTGTTTTAAAAAAAAATTAAAAAAAAAAAAAAGGTCTATATTTACGGTGAAATTTCGGTATCTAATAGGTATCTGGGTGAAATACAATACTTCCTCTAATGCACTATGTACATAGTACGCGTAGAGAAAGTAAAAATGTATATGGCCACTTTATTAAATTTCTTTTTAGAAGCAGTACTAAAATTTTGAAAGAAATTAGTAAACATTTGCGTTGTTTGGAGCATTTTGCGTACTAAACAACACCGAATAAAATGTTGCGGGATAAGCAGTTTTCAAGCTGGGGGTGACTAATAATGAGCATGCGCTTGTTCGTTCATAAGTTCAGTTAACTGGTAGTTCAAATGCGCCAAGAGAAAAAGTGTTATTAGATTAGATTGCGTTCTGTAGGTTCATGATGGCCTCGAACATATTAAAATGTTAAAGTATACAAAATGAAATGCAGTAAGTATACAACATTTCGAAATTCTCGCATGGCAACTAATAATAAATATTCTATACATTCAATATGATTTAGCTATAACACTATACGGTGCTTACATCCTTCTACATATATTAAAGGTGTCCAAATTTAATGTTATGTGTGTGTGTGTGTGTGTGTGTGTGTGTGTGTGTCTGTCTGTCTGTCTGTCTGTGTACAGCATAGCTCAAAAACGAAAAGACCGTTAAACACCAAACCTGGTATTTAAGTTTGGTATCTTCCAAGGATGCAACACGAAGATTTTCAAGAAAATCCCCCCACTCCCAACTAGCCTTTAGGTGGAAATTTTGATTTTCTCAAAAATGGCTCTAACGATTTTGATTAAAATATCGTATAGTAAAAATATTTGCCTGACAAATAATATGTATATCTTGAAATTTCTGGGAATAGCCTCTGAAGACTTCTTTATTCTGGAGGAATTTTGCATGACTGCTAAACCGTAAGAAATGGACAAAAACTTACCACATAAAGAATGTAGAGCACATTAAAACACACAATCTATGTTAAATTTTTTTTTTCGAGGGTTGATCGGTTTTGAGATTTCCTTGTTTGTGGTTTCAGCTTTGAAAAACTTATACTTTTCTCATACAGGGATTTGTCAACTCCTGTCCATACAAACAAAGGAACTTCAGTCACCTAGTAACCAGCTTTTGACTTTCCTTTAACCTATGATACTCCCATATTTCGCTTCTACTTACAAGGAAGTAAGTAATAGGACTATTTCTGCTAACTTTTTCTGGATTAACATGAATAAGAAGAAAATAAGAAATAGAAGATAAAAGAATAAGCTTATTAACAATAATTTGTTACACAGAAGTAGAGAAAGTCATGTGAATTGAACACATCAGGTTTATTTGTAAATTAACCGTTTTCGAGATATTCCGAATTATTGGTTTCAATTTTAAGCCAGCTAAACTTTTTTCGAACGAGAATGCATCTTTTTTCTCGTTTCTCGTTTGTTTACTGAATTTCAATCATTTCACATAGCGACCGACTTCTAAAAGTTGAGACTCTCGCTTTATCCTGTGCATTTTCTTATTTCCCTTCTACTTTAAAGGAATCTAGTAGTAAGACAAATTCTGCTTATGTTTATCTTGATTAGCATGATGGAGATGGCAGATTAATGTTTTGAATGAAAGGACATCATCCCCTTTACTTACAAGGAACCAAATAATAAGGATAATTTCCGCTAATGTTTATACCGATTATCATGAAGTATGTAGAAGAAGCTTTTTAACACTAATTTGTTACAGATATGGAGAGAAAATCATGTAAATGTTCCACATCAGATTTTTTCTGCAGTCTTTATGTTTTCTTTAAGTTTAAAACTCATGTTATTTAATGACGAGAAAAGTATTATACTTATATTTATTTATTATATATAGTGTTTCACAATTTTGGTCAAATGCCTCAGATTTTAGACATTTTATACGGAAGCCTCATACAAATGGTAATCAAACTTTTGCCGTGCTAGATGCCTCAGCAGAATATCACAACTGATTCACGTCCATTCAGATTGTGCTCCGCAGACGCAGTTATGAATTATATTTGGAGGTTTATAAACATTTGGTGGTGCTCCATTACGGCAGAACTACTATTGATTATAATCAAAGCTAGGAAGTTCGTACCGATTTCCTTATGCAGGGCAAGAGCGGCCAGGGTTGGCAATGCGCGAGCAAAGGTCAGTGTAGAGTGCAACCCATTATTGCAAAACAGATATCACTGCATAACACAGAACCACGTCGGTAGGAAGCAAGGCGTTCGAATAACATTTTTGTTCTCAAATGTGAGCAAAATTAATTTGCTTTACAACCATAGTAAGTTTTATGACAGTGTGCTTGTTAATTTACTTATTTTGAAAGCAGTGGCAGTTCTATTAAACAAACTGTCAAACGTCTAGTAACAGAATAGCTTCACAGAAACATATTATTGATTGCAAATTTATTGAAAATGTTACCCACAACTATCACACTGTCCAGAGGTATCTAGCTGAACTGAATCAGGTTTTATTTGAAAGGCTTTAGAAGTACATTACCGTTTTTAGCAGATAATACGGCTGCACATGAGTAAAGATATGGTTTCATTCCTGTTTGGTTTTTATCTAGTAAGGGTCTTAAGATATTTAAGAAATTAATTTTGTTATTTGGATATTATTCTACATTCAATCAGTAAATATTATAACTCGCGTTATAATTGCTTGGGTGTTTTCATAATGAATATAAGGAAAGAAGGAAATCAGTAACTCACCTGTATATATTCAACAATTTGTATGCTGTACATGATCATGTAAAAGGTGTGCATTTACTTATGTCTCGTAAGTCATTTTTGTTCTCTGGAAACAAATCTGTTTACTTTACAGCAGCTTTGTTTACCTCTCCCCCATGTGTTTTATCAATGGCTTGTTGTGATGCGGTGAGCTGGTCGGTCGCAACCTATATGACGGTACGGTGACGGTACGAACTTCCTAGCTCGATTATAATCAAAATTGGTTCAAATGAATATTCTAGTTAGACACCAATGAATACCCATCCAACAGCTGCAATTACAAAAAAGTACATGTATAAAGCAACATACAAACTATAAACCATTACATACAACGTCAACATGTTACACAAAACAGGCACAAAAACTGTAAATTGGTAACGTTCTAAAAACGCCATTAATAGAGATAAATTTAAATGGAACTTTTATCTCAAAACTTGGCCAAAATTCCAACGCAAAAAGTAGTTATGTTAAAAAATCTAACATGCTCCATTCACATGATTTTCTTTATATCTCTGCATCAAATTATTTTTTAGTTTTTTGCTTCATGCTTAATATCTACTCCGTGTTAATCGAGACAAATTTGCAGAAATGGTCTTATACTTGCTTTCTTGTAAGTAGAAGAAAAATAAAGGAGCACACTAGGCTAATGCGATAGTCAGATCATTAAAAAACCTGTTGCTATGTGACTGAATTTCCTTTGTTTGTATGGCCAGGAGTTGCCAAATCCCCGTATGAGAAAAGTGTAAGTATTTTAGAACCGAAACCAATAACAAGGAACATCTCAAAAACAGCTTTCACGGCCGGCGTTATTATTGGTAAAATATAGCATGTCCGGGCTTGTAGGCCGTGGTCGAATATTAGAAAAGAAGTAAATGGCAAAGTCGGCCCTTCTGTTTACAAAACACCTGTTAGTTGCGATCAATACTTGCACAAGGACTCCAACCACCATCCACAACAAAAACGAGGTGTTATTAAAACCTTAGTCGAACGTGCCAAAAATATTTGTGAGCCGCAGTACTTAAATACTGAACTTAAACGATTAGAACAAGTTTTCACCTATAATGGCTTCTCTAAAAAAGAATGTACACGTGCCATTCATCCGAATAAATTTCAAGACAAACATAAATTCAAATGCAAATAGAGCTAAAGTCTTTCTGCCATACATAAAAGGCGTCATCGACAGAATAGGAAAACTACTAAATAAACAGAAAATTAAAACAATATTTTTTTCAAGACGAAAATTAAAACAACTTTACAAATCAGCTAAAGACCCACTAGACCCACTCTCTACCGCCGGTGTTTACAAGATACCCTGTACATACGGCCAATCTTACATAGGCACAACGCAACCTAGTATAAAAACCCGCATCGCCGAACACAAAAGATGTCGCCTCGGCCATACAGACAAATCAACAGAAGTCCTCGCAACTACAAAACACTACTACCCAGAAGGGCCAGAGAATCCATAGAAATATACAAACATCCCAATAATTTTAATAGAGAAGACGGATTTAAGCTTAACCAGACCTGGATTCCTGCCTTACAGTGTCTTCGCACCGGCCAGCACAACAGCGAATCAGAACAGACCTATTAGTTCCCTCCCACTACTCCAACAGTATAACTTGCTCCATGAAGCTACAGTCGCTAGCCGTCCCTGTCCAGGCTTATTTCTGAGGATATCCTCCACAGCTGCGGACGAAACGTCAAGTTTTATTAATTTTAATATTCGACCACGGCCTACAAGCCCGGACATGTTGTATTTTACCAACCTCAAAAATCCAAATATAATATAAATTTTAGGCACCAAAAATTCTCTTCAACCTAAATCAATAGTCCACTTTAGGAAGAAAAATGTATATAACATAAATTCTGTGTTTTAGCGAGCTCTACATTTTTTGTAACATAAGTTTTTGTCTATCTCTTACGATTTACCTGTCATGCAAAATTCAGAAAAAGTCATCCAGAATAAAGAGACCTCCAGAGGCTATTTCCAGAAAATTCAAGATGTAAATTGTATATATCAAGTAAATATACTTAATATAAGACTTTTTAATCAAAATCGTTACAGTTATTTTTGAGAAAATCAACATTTTCGAAAAGTTTTCCATGTAAAGGATAGTTGGGGTGGGGGATTTTCTCCTAAATCTTTGTGTCGCATGTTTGGAAGATACTAACTTAAATGCCAAGTTTGGTATTTAACGGACTTTTTGTTTTTGTGCTATCGTGCCCACGGACACACGCACAAACTATCAGACATACACACGAACCTTTTTCTATTTTTTTTTAGATTCAGGGTCGCAAAACATATATTTGCAATACAATACCTTCCTATATACTGTGTGCATAGTACGTGTAGAGAAAGTCAAAATGTAACATTATAGCGTCAAAATTATTAGTATGCATAAATGAGTTTGTGTGGGCGTAACAGAGTCCTTTTACTTTCCAATATGCTAGTATTAAACAGTAAATTTAGCTAATATAGCTTTACATTATATACTTAACTTTACAGACACACTAGCTTTCTTAAAATAGCTGTGTCAGACGCAGTACATATGTTATTTTCTTTTCTAAAATTTTTATTTCAAGGAACCTATCATTTCGGCAAAATTTATGTTTCGAATTTTTGTTGGAATGTAATACTTTCTCTACCACTTATAAGTGATGATTTATATTTGCAGAGATTAATCATGTGTACAAAACTGTGACCAGGAGAAGTACAAAAACTCGTTCTAAACTTCTAGGATTTCAGATAGCAAGTGCTGTGAAATACCTTGCAAGGAAATGTGAACAAAATAGTAACGAAACATTGAGACGGTATTTCTCTACGTTACACTTGCTGAATAGTTATCAGCTCATATAGATGAGATTATAAACAATTAATAATGGTTCTGCAGTTATAATTATATGTCTGTATGTGTAATTTATTACCTTGTATTTATTTCTAAGTTTTAGCTGTAACTATGCCAAGATTTCCAATACAAGGTACTGCGTAGTTCAATCTAACAAAGACTTCTTGCATTGTCCGCGAGAATCCTTGACTCTTTTATAGTTTATAGGGTAATAAGTACTTGCAGAGTAAAAGTCACTAAAATTTCTTTGCAGGGTATTTGCGATTGTTTTCAGGAATCTCCTGACCAGAACACAATGAAATCGTGTGACATAGTGGCGCTATGAGTCAGTTTTGGAGGGAAAATTCCTCCAATGAAAATTCAGAAAACTAAAGGCAGCCATCTTGCCTCTGTATATAAGTAAAGTAAAATTACAAAAATAGACAGTTTGTCCTGTCTGTCGAACGACGACTCCACGATACTTGTGGAAAGATTTCACATCAAAATTTCAAACATTATGAAATTCCACGCAACAGGCATTTAAGTGTGATGCGAGCGGAATGTTCGTAAGTGTTAATAGTAAAAGTCTTATTCAAGTGTAAATTAAATACCCAGTATGTTCTGTACAAGTCAGCGCAACAAGTATCGAAGTGTGACGCGAGCATAAGGTTTAGAAGTGTTGACTGTAAAAGTTTTATTCAAGTGTAAACAGTCAACATTTAAAGAGTGTGCGCAAGTCTACCCAAGTGTACATAAAAAAAGTTTAAGAGTTTTATCGAGGTTACTTTGCCAAAAGTGTTACATGTTTCTTCAAATAAATAGTTGAGTGAAATAGGATGCTGCTGCAGTTATTAATTTAAAATAAATATCCGTACCAGTAGCCATCCCGAGAACTTCACAGCTCTATTGAGACAAGGGATCCTGAGTTGGCGATGCTGAGGCTGAGAAAAGATCTTCAACTAGAAATAGATGAGTCATACATTGAGGTCCTGGCATCGAACACGGTGAACGCAACCTCAGTTCTATGTATATGCTGTCAGTCAATCACTCAACTGACACTCCTAAGATAGCATATGGAAAGTGCCTTCCCACACTATAGGTAATCATAGACTAGTAAACAATACTGTGGACAATCTAAATACGAGGACGGATCAAAACGTTAGTTGCACTAACTCGCCGCAGGAGCCCGCTGTGTGTCGCAGTCTTGGGCAAAGCGGGGAAAGGGACAGTAACTGCGCAGACGTCAAATAGGCCGGTTGCTGTGGTTGTTCGTTGAGTTTTATGTGACTAGCGGGCTAAAAGAAATGGTGCGTCAAATGGAAGTTCGCTCCAAATTGAAGGTGCGAGCAACAATCAGATTTCTATAGGCCAAACGGGTGAATTGCACGCATATTCATCGTGAACTCACTGCTGCTGTGCAATTTCTCGGCAAGGAATTGTCAACAATTTGAAGCAGGACGCACGGATATCACAGACGAAGATCGCGAAGGCAGGCCCGCAACGTCCCGTACCGTTGACCGTGTGGATGCGATTATTAGGGAGAATCGGCGCATAAAACTGGGGGAAATTGCTGGTCTCCATTGTTCACGAGGACCTTGGACATCGCAAGCTGTGTCACAGACGGGTGCCACGTGTTCTCACCGATGATCACAAGGGACAACATTTCCAATCCTCACCGGCATTTTTGCAGCGGTATTCCGCAGAGGACAACGAGTTTCTGCGGCGAATCATCAAGTGGGTCCCCTTGAAACGAAGAGAACCTCGATGGAATGGGTGCACATCTCATCACCAGAACCAAGGTTCAACCTTCAGCAGGAGAGGTTATGGCGACAGTGTTCTTTGACATGGAGGGATTGGTGCACGTGGAATTTATGCCAAAAAGCACAACAATTAACCCTGCCTCATATTGCCAAACGTTGAACCGGTTGCGTAAAGCAATTAAAGAGAAGCGCAGGGGGAAATTGAGCGACGGTGTGATTTTGTTGCACGATAATGCAACACCTCACAAAGCCCGCCAAACGTGTGAACTGCTGCAGCGATTCAAGTGGGAGGTATGGCAACATGCTCCATACAGTCCCGCCTTAGCGCCATGCGACTTTCATCTTTTCGGTAAGCTCAAAACGGATCTCGGTGGACAACGATTTCGAAACGAGGTGAGGAGGTGAAAGCGGCTGTCACCGTGTGGTTACAAAATATTGGGGGAGATTTTAATATTTTAATATTGGCGGAATCGAAAATTTGGTTGACCGTTTCGAGAAATGTTAGTCTCTTGGAGACTATGTGGAAAAGTGAACTTACATTGTATGTTGGCATAGCTGTGTTGCTTTTGTATAGGTGGTTTAATAAATGGCTATAACGTGGAAGTGCAACTTACTTTTTGATCTGCCCTCGTATATATATATATATATATATATATATATATAAACAAAAAGACCTGAAGCACGGAAAAAAAAAAAAACAAAAAAAAAAAACGTGGCATGCACAGCGTGATAAGAACGACAGTATATCAACACAAAAGTTTATTTACAAAGTTACAGCATCTTACTGTACTTCTCGCAGAGTTTACGAGTAAAAAAGGAAGAACCAGTGTGCAAATGTTGATGAAAGAATTCAGAAAAACCAGTATTTCACTTTGGTCACCATACATGACTTTTCGGTTGGAAAATATATCGCAACAAGTGAAAATATTAATATCTTGACTGAGATCTTTAGCGGTGGAAGAGTATAACCTAGGCATTGAAACACCGGTACCACGTGACAATAAATACCTTCATAGTAATAGCGATTACGTTGAGAAACAGAGTAAGGTAGTATAGCTTTGTAAATAAAGCTTTGTGTTGATATCTTTCTTTATTATTTAGTTATGCCAAAACGTTCGCTACTTTCTGGATTGCCCTCGTAGATTAGTTGCTAGAGGCAGTTTTAAAGCTCATTTGTTTCTCGGGTTCCCAAGGTTTCATATGCCAGAGTTAGCGCACTATAGTACCTAGCTGTTTGTTTTCACTCTGGACATAGCATGATGAATTTCGGCTCGAACAACTCGCATATAAATGACCAATGTTTCCTGGCAGAAGTGCTGGTTAACACAAAACGTCATTATGATTGTTCGTCGCTGTTCTTTTCGGCATTCTGACTCTGTAGGCCAGAATCGAGGATCGTTTATAAAATACCAGGTCGACCACCAAGGTTGAAGAGAAGCTGATGAAACTACAGTTCTCCACAGTGATAAAAATACAATTTGAATAATAAGAAATAAGGACTCGAATGGTACGTTCATAAAAGACAATGCTTCCTCTATTTTTAACTGTTTACGAATTTATCATACAAGTGATAAGAATCTTGTGTTCCATTCACGCAACCTTCTCTAGCTGTTCCGCAAAAAAAAAAAAAAAACTCTTATTCAAAAGATTAATCTTTGAGTTACATCATGCTAATCAAGATAAACATGGGCAGAATTTGTGTTGTTGGCTATTTTCTTGTGAGTAGAATGGAAATAAAGGAATGCACAGGTTAAAGCGATAATGAAGTCCTTTAAAAACCGGTCGCTATGTGAAATAATAGAGATTCCATTCTCTTTTCTTGCTAGGAGTAAACAAACGAGAAACGAGAAGCAAGATATGTTCCCGTTCGAGAAAAGCATAAGTGTCTTAAAATTGATACCAATTATCCGGAATATCTACAAAAAAAAAAAAAAAAAATTGTGTGTTTTAATGAGATCTACATTTTTTGTGATGTAAGTTTTTGTCGGTCTCTTATAGTTTGCCACTTATACAAAAGTCATGCTTAATGAAGAGGTCTCCAGTGAATATTGCCAGAAAATTCAAGACATACATTTCACTTGGCATTTTAAATGTAGGTAAAGCATTTTAAATAAACTGGTTTGAGCCATTTTTGAGAAAATCAACATTTTTTAAAAATGTTCCGTGTAAAGGGTAGTTAGGAGTGGAGGGATTTTCTTGAAAATCTTCGTGTTGCATCCTTACAAAGTACTCAACTTGTATACCAAGTTTGGTATTTAACCGACTTTTCCTTTTTGAACTATGCTGCCCAAAGACACACACACTCACACACACATACACACACAGACACTCACATGTTTATATAAAAAAGTTGGAACTAGGGAGTCTCAAAGTATGTATTTCCGGTGAAATCTCGGTATGGAATTTTTAGGTGCACTACAATAACTTCTCTATTCACTATGTAAATAGTAAGTGTAGAGAAAGTAAAATGGTGTTTTATATTGTGAGTAGGAAGCTTGCAAAACGAGGCCGTATGACACGTGTGTTATACAGTAATTTTTAGACAGTTCTGAATATTTATAGGCATATTAAAGTTACAAATAGATTGTTTTACATCTTTCACGGAGTTGATGCTGAATGGTCTCCGATATTCAGTTGTTGCCTTGCTTAGCATCAGTGCTGACAACATGATGACTTACTCGTACAGAACGAAAACATTCTATACAACGGATGCAGTGTAACAGTTGTAATTTTGCTCTCTCCGCCGCTTGTATGATTTCGTCTGGTTCAGCAGATTCCATGTTCATGACGTTCAAATCATCCGTATTTTTTTTTTTTTTTATCGATACGAGCTCTCAGAGTCATAACCTACTTGAATGAGGCCGTGGACGCATAAACCGAAGCTGGTTACATTGGAGTGTTATAATTTTATAACACTGAATGACAGAATTGTCTACTATTAACACTACTGACATATGGTAAAAGACCTACTTTTAGCACCTACTGTCTAAAAAGGATCTTTTTAACATTATTTATTTGTTTAACTACTTTATTGACCTTTTGGGTATCCACACAAGTTTTATGGAACCGGTGTTGCCAGTCATTGACGTGATTATTTTTCTGCTATAACGTTCTTACTGCAACCTAAGTTTATCGAATTGTCACTCTCAAAACTGCATTCTTTTCTCAACAGAAACATTTGTTAGGATTTTATCTATACACTTACTTTATGCTTCTATGATATTCATTTTAAAGTTTGACTCATGCTGTATTTGTTATGCTTATGTAACTTCGAAAATGATTTTTGAGAAGAGTGGCTTTATTTTTAACTTCTTATATGTACTATGCATATAGTAGGCAGAGAAGATATATTCCACTCAAAAGCTCGAAGTTGAGGTTTCACAGAGGTCCCCTAAATATAAACAGCATTTTCAGAAAGAGAGAGAGAGAATGCCAAATTTGGTATTTAACTTTGGTATATTCTAAGAATGCAAAACTAAGATTTTCAAGAAAAAAACCCCCGCCCCAAACTAACCCTTACTTTGAAAAAGTTTGGAAAATGACTTTTTCAAAAAAGTCTGTTACGATTTTGATTAAAATGCAGTATATTAAAATATTTACATCACAAATAATACGTATGTGTTGAATTTTCTAGGAACATCCTCTGAAAACCTCTTTATTGTGGATGAATTTGGCTGATGTGTTCCGTTCATATGACTTTCTCTACAAACAATTGCTACAAAATATTCCTTTATCTACATGGTGTAAATCGAGATAAATATTACGACAGAAACGGTTGTATTAGTTCCTCCTAAGTATAAACGAAATCAGTTAATACGCTAGGCTAAAAATATAGTCGAATCTTTTAGAAAACCGGGCGCTATGTGAAATAATTGAAATTCTGTTTTCTTTGCACGCCCAGGAGTGAAACAAGAGAGACACGAAAGAAAATATAACCTCCCGTTTGAGAAAAGTTTAAGTAATCTCCAGGAGGCTGATACTACTTTGCCCACTCTAAGTGGACATAAGTATGCCATGATAATCTCCAGGAGACTGATGCTACTTTGCCGACTCTGGGTGGACATAAGTAAGCCATGCTAATCTCCAGGAGACTGATGCTACTTTGCCGACTCTGGGTGGACATAAGTATGCCATGCTAATCTCCAGGAGGCTGATACTACTTTGCCGACTCTGGGTGGACATAAGTATGCCATGCTAATCTCCAGGAGACTGATGCTACTTTGCCGACTCTGGGTGGACATAAGTATGCCATGCTAATCTCCAGGAGACTGATGCTACTTTGCCGACTCTGGGTGGACATAAGTATGTAATGCTAATCTCCGGGAGACTGATGCTACTTTGCAGACTCTGGGTGGACATAAGTATGCCATGCTAATCTCCGGGAGACTGATGCTACTTTGCCGACTCTGGGTGGACATAAGTATGCCATGCTAATCTCCGGGAGACTGATGCTACTTTGCAGACTCTGAGTGGACATAAGTAAGCCATGCTAATCTCCAGGAGACTGATGCTACTTTGCCGACTCTGGGTGGACATAAGTATGTAATGCTAATCTCTAGGAGGCTGATACTACTTTGCAGACTCTGAGTGGACATAAGTATGCCATGCTAATCTCCAGGAGGCTGATACTACTTTGCAGACTCTGAGTAGACATAAGTATGCCATGCTAATCTCCAGGAGGCTGATACTACTTTGCAGACTCTGAGTGGACATAAGTATGCCATGCTAATCTCCAGGAGGCTGATACTACTTTGCAGACTCTGAGTAGACATAAGTATACCATGCTAATCTCCAGGAGGCTGATACTACTTTGCAGACTCTGAGTGGACATAAGTATGCCATGCTAATCTCCAGGAGGCTGATACTACTTTGCAGACTCTGAGTGGACATAAGTATGCCATGCTAATCTCCAGGAGGCTGATACTACTTTGCAGACTCTGAGTGGACATAAGTATGCCATGCTAATCTCCAGGAGGCTGATACTACTTTGCAGACTCTGAGTAGACATAAGTATGCCATGCTAATCTCCAGGAGGCTGATACTACTTTGCAGACTCTGAGTGGACATAAGCATGCCATGATAATCTCCAGGAGGCTGATACTACTTTGCAGACTCTGAGTGGACATAAATATGCCATGCTAATCTCCAGGAGGCTGATACTACTTTGCAGACTCTGAGTGGACATAAGTATGCCATGCTAATCTCCAGGAGACTGATGCTACTTTGCAGACTCTGAGTGGACATAAGCATGCCATGATAATCTCCAGGAGGCTGATACTACTTTGCAGACTCTGAGTGGACATAAGTATGCCATGCTAATCTCCAGGAGGCTGATACTACTTTGCCGACTCTGGGTGGACATAAGTATGCCATGCTAATCTCCAGGAGACTGATACTACTTTGCCGACTCTAAGTGGACATAAGTATGCCATGCTAATCTCCAGGAGACTGATGCTACTTTGCCGACTCTGGGTGGACATAAGTATGTCATGCTAATCTCCAGGAGGCTGATACTACTTTGCCGACTCTGGGTGGACATAAGTATGCCATGCTAATCTCCAGGAGGCTGATACTACTTTGCAGACTCTGAGTGGACATAAGTATGCCATGCTAATCTCCAGGAGGCTGATACTACTTTGCAGACTCTGAGTGGACATAAGTATGCCATGCTAATCTCCAGGAGACTGATGCTACTTTGCAGACTCTGGGTGGACATAAGTATGTCATGCTAATCTCCAGGAGGCTGATACTACTTTGCCGACTCTGGGTGGACATAAGTATGCCATGCTAATCTCCAGGAGGTTGATACTACTTTGTCGACCCTGAGTGGACATTAGCATGCCATGCTGAACGGACTTCCTCAGCAAAGAGATGTTTTTCTTCTGAAACCCCTATATTTTCATTATATTATTCCGAAGAAAGAGAAACTTTTGTGATGCACATGAAGCTCTTAAATCCGTTTGCCCCATTCGGCACTTGACGCAAACAATGAAAGAGAGAAGTATGCCTGTAACAAAGGCATGTGACATTAACTCGAGTTTATGTAGGGCTCTCAGACAACAGGGGAGGGCTTCTAAGACAAGTGCAACCTAAGATAACAATGGACATTTGTTTGTACACTCCATAACTTGCAGTTGAGAGCCGACTCCCTCTGAGGCATTCTCTTCTATCCATAACATACGTTTAAACAGTCACCCACACGCATGCAACATACTTCCTCTACACGTACTACATACATACTGTATACAGAAGGTATTGCATTCTATCCAAATAGTCGATACCGAGATTTCACTCGAAATAGACGTTTTAGGGTCTCCTCTATAAAAAAGTATTTTTAGAAAAAGGTCCGTGAGTCAGTATGTGTGTCTGTGAATATGCCTGTGTGTGTCCGTGTGTCAGGTGTCTGTGAACACGATAATTCTAAAACAAAAAAGTTGGTAAAATACCAAACTTGGTATATAAGTTTAATATCTTCCAAGGATGCGACACGAAGATTTTGAGGAAATTCTCCCTACCCCAAACTACTTTCACATGGACAAACTTTCGAAAATTTTGATTTTCTCAAAAATGGTTCTAACGACTTTAATTAAAATACCTTATATTAAAGATATTAATAGGACAAATAAAATGTATATTTTGAATTTTCTGGGAATAGCCTCTGAAGCCCTGTTTATTCTGGATGAATTTTGCGGATTTTACATATATAGTAAGCCGTAAGAGATAGGCAAAAACTTACTGCACAAAAATGTAGATCTGGTTAAAACACAGAATTTATGTCACATGTATTTTTTACGCAGAGATGGCCATTTTTGAGATATACCTTGTTATAAGCTTCCGTTTTAAAATACAGCTTTTCACATACGGGAATTTGTGAAATCCTGACAATGGAAAGAAACGACTTCAACATGGCAGCCAGCAAGATTTGAATATCGTTTCAGCCTAGTGCATTCCTAATTTCCCTTCTACTTACACTAAGGCATTTCTGCTAATGTTAATCTGGATTAGCAGGAAGTAAACAGAAGCAAAAGCTTTTGTTACAGAGATGTAGAGAAAGTCATGTAAATGGAACACATCAGATTTTTTTTTTACTTTCCCTACACGTACTATGTACAGTATATAGAGAAGGTATTGTATTGCACCCAAAAATCGATACCGAGATTTCACCAGAAATACATGTTTTGGGTCCCCTTGAATCCTAAAAAAAATGTTTGGAAAAAGGTCCGTGTTGTGATCGTGTGTGTGTCTGTGTGAGTGTGTGTGAGTGTGTTTGTGTGTCTGTGAGTCTGTGGACAGTATAGGTCAAAAACGAAAAGACCGTTAAATGCCAAACTTGGAATTTAGGTTTGGTATCTTCCAAGGATGCATTACGAAGATTTTCAAGAAAGTCCCCCACCCCAAACTACCCTTTACATGGAAACAATTTCGAAACATTTTATTTTCTCAAAAATGGCTCTAACGATTTTGATTAAAATCTTTTATATGTAAGATATTTACATGCGAAATAAAATGTGTATCTTGAATTTTCTGGGAATAGCCCCTAAAGACCGCTTTATTCGGAATGATTTTTGTTGAAGTTTGCATAACTGGTAAACCGTAAGAGATAGACAAAAACTTACAGCACAAAAAAGTAGATCAGGATAAAATGCACAATTTATGTCAAATGTTTTTGAGACATTTCTTATTATTATTGGTTTCAGCTTTGAAAAACTTACACTTTCTCATATAGGAATTTGTCAACTCGTGTCCATACAAACAAAGGAACTTCAGTCACATAGCAACCAGCTTTTGACTATCACTTTAACGTATGCTACTCCCTTATTTCCCTTCTACTTACGAGGAAGCAAGTAATAAGGTTATTTCTGCTAATGTTTCTCAATTACAATTATGTAAATAGAAGCATTAGCTTTTTAACAATAATTTATTGCAGAGATATAGAGAAAGTCATGTGAATGTAACACATCAGATTTTTAGTAAAAGGTGCGGGTGTGTGCGTGCCTGTGGACAGCATAGTTCAAAAACTAAAAAACCGCTAAATATGTAACTTATTTAAGTTAATTATTTTCCAAGGATGCGATACGAAGATTTTCAAGAAAATTTCCCCATCCACAACTACCCTATACATGGAAAAAGTTTCGAAAAGTTTGATTTTCTCAAAAGTGACTAACGATTTTGATTAAAATCCCTTATACTTAAGAGATTTATATGACAAATAAAATATGTATGTTGAATTTTCTGGGAATTGCCTCTTTTCATTCTGGAAGACTATTTTAAAAGGTTTACAACTAGTAAACCGTAAGAGATAGACAAATATTCACTACACAAAAAATATGTAGAGCCCCTTGAAACGCACAGTTTATGTAATATAAACTCTTTTCCCTGGATTTTTGTTTTGTTTTGGTAGTGTTAAACGCCCGCTTTAACTACTTATGGCACCGCAATAGGGGTTTCCCTGCAGTTACCGTTTTTGAGATAATCGTTATTGTTTTCAGTTTTAAAGTATTTCTGCTTTTCTCATATGGGAACCTGGCAACGCAAAGAAACGGATTCCAATCCCGTAGCAACCACATTTGACTGTCGGTTTAGCCTAGTGTAGTCCCTTGTTTCCCTTCCACTTATAAGGAACTAAGTTTTAACACCGTTTCTGCTAATGTTTATCTCGATTAGTATGAAGTAGATGAATAAGTTTAACAATAATTTGTTACAGAGGTGCTGAGAGAGTCATGTGAATGGAACACAACAGATATTGAGTGTGCCTACTGCCAATTCATTTCAAAATGTCTCGAACCATTTGACTCTCACAGAAATTACAGATATATTTGAAAATGCAACATTCTCTTATTTTGAATTTGGTGATAGCGATATGGCAGTGAGTGAAACAGAAGATCAAAGTATTGCGTGAGCATGCTGATGAAGCAATTTGGCTAAAGTGGATTTGGTAGGGTCACTAAGAGCCGTTTGCCACAGTTTTTTCTTTATCCAGATGCGATGTTTCTTGTATAGTGCTTCAAATTTACGTAGTTGACGTTCTTTCGCTGATCGGTCTGGTATGCTTGCATGGAAGAGATGCGATCTAGATTGTTTTAGTCTGATTTGCTTAGTTGTGTGTACTTTGTACTTTATATAACTGCTTTTCCGTGAGGTATAGTTCTCCCCTTATATGTTTAATTCTTTCTTGTAGGACGGACAGTGGTATCTTCTCTAGAATATTCCTAATGGCATTAATGTTTATGTAAAATTTTAGCCTGACGAAGGTCGGAATGATCTTGTAATCTCTGCAACGCTTGAGGAAAGTCAGTTGGCGTAGCTTAAGTTGTTTACTTTTTCAGAGTCTGAAGAGGAGTTGAATCTGCCTATAAAATCCTCCCCGTAGAGGCTCGTTAGATATATCTGCAGGCTTCCAGGGCCGTAGTCCATTGGGGCTATAGTTTCGGGCGTCATTTCTTACACTGCTCTCTGCCGGCGTTGAGCTTCTTCCTCGAGCCACTGACACCGCAAGTTCTTATGCTCGCGAGCTGGCGGGCCCCTCCTCCCTTCTCCTATTGCCTGTTGGTCCACCAATCGGCAGAGAGCTGTATAAGAAATCACGCTGAGTGAAGCATAGGACATCGCTACGATGTTTCCTTGATCGGATTGGAGTTTTAGTTCGTGAGTTCGCCGCTATGCCCTGTAACGACCATCAATCGGTTCGTCGCTCACAGAGTTACTGTAATACCACGACTTGCGAACGGGGAAAAACAGAATTTTGCCAGAAACCTCGTTATTTGAAGGTATAGTGTTCTCTGGCGTGCAAATAAACATTACACGAAACCACTTGCTTTGCTTCCCTTCCGAAAGAAGTCACGCTAAAGATTTTTTGCGTTCTAAATAGTCCATCACCCTCCGCCACGTTTGAACCTGCAGTCTTGGGTTTTAGAGGCTAGCGTGGTAACCGTTACACCACGGAGGGCGACTGCTGTAAATTGAGCAAATTGAGTAAATTCATTTTTTCAAGAGTGGGTAAAGACAATAGGCTTATGCCGGTTTAAGCTCAGATCATGAATATAATAACTTAATAGAATATATTTATTTTATTTATATTAAGATCTATAACTACGCTTCAGTTATTAGCGGGATTTTATTCCAGATGTAAAACTTTAGAGTCTTCAAATTCATTTGGCATTAGCTGCCAGTCATTTGCCGCGCATGACGTCAGTACTAAGTGGCGGTTTATTACGCATTGCCTCTTGCAGAGGACTTGCAAACGATGAGTAGAAGGGGGAGGGGTAGATGTGAACAGTTCCGAAGTCATCTAAGTGTAATGGAACTTGTGTCGCACCTTCCCAATATTTACGTTTGGAATATTCGCTTGCATCTCGTAAAGTCGTAATCGCAGCATTTATGTCGATGGTAATATAACATTCAACAATGCAAATTCTGTAATTGGTGGTCACTTCCACCTTACTTAAAAAGAACGCATAAAATATTGGTGAAAAACAGTTCTGTACAGTCCAATGCATTAGCCTATTTATAAAGTGGGCATGCTTGCAGTACAAGGTTCAATTCCGTACCTCCCCTTTGACACCAGGGGCTCGCTGAGCTAATAATGACGTCATCCTTTTAAACCTACTGGTGCTAAAGGCCCATTAAATCTGAAGACCCGGGATAAAAGCTGCTGTAATCAACATGACAGTTGACTTGGAAGCTAAACTCATTCCGAGCTATTTAATTAATAATTGGAACATCTATTTTTATTGTATGAAAATGCAATCGTTCCTATTTCTACTATCAGGCTTTTATGGCATATCTAGGAATTTCTATATATCTCTGTCTGTTTCTTAAGTTGGTTATATCGCTCCAGAAACTGTCACTTTTTCCAAACGCCTGCTAATGACAGCATCTAACGAAGTCGCTATATATCTCAGTTTGTTTTATCTCTCAACAATCTGTTACTTTTATCAATTCCATGTGCTGTCCTATCTCTCAACAATCTGTTACTTTTATCAATTCCATGTGCTGTCCTATCTCTCAACAATCTGTTACTTTTATCAATTCCATGTGCTGCCCTATCTCTCAACAATCTGTTACTTTTATCAATTGCATGTGCTGTCCTATCTCAACAATCTATTACTTTTATCAATTCCATGTGCTGTACTATCTCTCAGTAATCTGTTACTTTTATCAATTCCATGTGCTGTACTATCTCTCAACAATCTGTTACTTTTATCAATTACATGTGCTGTCCTATCTCAACAATCTGTTACTTTTATCAATTCCATGTGCTGTCCTATCTCTCAGTAATCTGTTACTTTTATCAATTCCATGTGCTGTACTATCTCTCAACAATCTGTTACTTTTATCAATTACATGTGCTGTCCTATCTCAACAATCTGTTACTTTTATCAATTGCATGTGCTGTCCTATCTCAACAATCTGTTACTTTTATCAATTCCATGTGCTGTACTATCTCTCAGTAATCTGTTACTTTTATCAATTCCATGTGCTGTACTATCTCTCAACAATCTGTTACTTTTATCAATTACATGTGCTGTCCTATCTCAACAATCTGTTACTTTTATCAATTCCATGTGCTGTCCTATCTCTCAGTAATCTGTTACTTTTATCAATTCCATGTGCTGTACTATCTCTCAATAATCTGTTACTTTTATCAATTCCATGTGCTGTACTATCTCTCAACAATCTGTTACTTTTATCAATTCCATGTGCTGTACTATCTCTCAACAATCTGTTACTTTTATCAATTGCATGTGCTGTCCTATCTCAACAATCTGTTACTTTTATCAATTCCATGTGCTGTACTATCTCTCAACAATCTGTTACTTTTATCAATTCCATGTGCTGTACTATCTCTCAACAATCTGTTACTTTTATCAATTCCATGTGCTGTACTATCTCTCAGTAATCTGTTACTTTTATCAATTACATGTGCTGTACTATCTCTCAGTAATCTGTTACTTTTATCAATTCCATGTGCTGTACTATCTCTCAGTAATCTGTTACTGTTATCAATTCCATGTGCTGTCCTATCTCTCAGTAATCTGTTACTGTTATCAATTACATGTGCTGTACTATCTCTCAGTAATCTGTTACTTTTATCAATTCCATGTGCTGTACTATCTCTCAACAATCTGTTACTTTTATCAATTCCATGTGCTGTACCATCTCTCAACAATCTGTTACTTTTATCAATTCCATGTGCTGTACTATCTCTCAACAATCTGTTACTTTTATCAATTCCATGTGCTGTACTATCTCTCAACAATCTGTTACTTTTATCAATTCCATGTGCTGTACTATCTCTCAACAATCTGTTACTTTTATCAATTCCATGTGCTGTACTATCTCTCAACAATCTGTTACTTTTATCAATTCCATGTGCTGTACTATCTCTCAGTAATCTGTTACTTTTATCAATTACATGTGCTGTACTATCTCTCAGTAATCTGTTACTTTTATCAATTCCATGTGCTGTACTATCTCTCAGTAATCTGTTACTGTTATCAATTCCATGTGCTGTCCTATCTCTCAGTAATCTGTTACTGTTATCAATTACATGTGCTGTACTATCTCTCAGTAATCTGTTACTTTTATCAATTCCATGTGCTGTACTATCTCTCAGTAATCTGTTACTGTTATCAATTCCATGTGCTGTCCTATCTCTCAGTAATCTGCTACTTTTATCAATTCCATGTGCTGTCCTATCTCTCAACAATCTGTTACTTTTATCAATTACATGTGCTGTCCTATCTCTCAACAATCTGTTACTCTTATCAATTCCATTTGCTGTTTTATCTCTCAACAATCTGTTACTGTTATCAATTCCATGTGCTGTACTATCTCTCAACAATCTGTTACTCTTATCAATTCCATTTGCTGTTTTATCTCTCAACAATCTGTTACTGTTATCAATTCCATGTGCTGTCCTATCTCTCAACAATCTGTTACTTTTATCAATTCCATGTGCTGTCCTATCTCTCAGTAATCTGTTACTGTTATCAATTCCATGTGCTGACCTATCTCTCAGTAATCTGTTACTTTTATGAATTCCATTTTCTGTCCACTTGTTAGCTCCCTTTTTCTGTTCAACGTTTCTTTTACAATGTTCAATTCATAAGATAAAAATGTTTTTTTATCATGCTATTCACAATATTTCTGTTGTTTTAATTCTCCTTTTAATACATATATTTTCTGAAATTCGTTTATTTTACCACAATTAAATCGTAATATTGGATTAAAAAGTATTTTAAACAGTTGATGCTAAAAGTAAGCATTTTATCAGATGTCAACAGTGTTAAAAATAGAAAAATAGAAAATGATAACACTCCAAGGTAGCCAACTTTGGATTATGCTTCCACGGCATCAATCAAGTAGGCTATGACTATGAAAGCTCGTATCGATCAATAAAATAGCGAATGATTTGCTTATCATGAACATGGAATCTGCTGAAGCTGTCAAAATTATTCAAGCAGCGGAGAGAGCAAAATTACAACTGCTACACTACCTCCGTAGTATGGAATGTTTTTGTACTGTACAAGTAAGTTGTCATGCTGTCAGCACTGATGCTAAGCAAGGCACCAACTGAATATCGCAGACCATTAAACATGAACTCCCTTAAAACAACCCATTTATAATTATAATATGTCTATAAATATTGACAAATGTCTAAAAAAAATCTGCTGTGTTCCATTCACATGCCTTATTCTACATCTCTGCAACAAATTATTGTTAAAAAGCTTACGCTATTTATTTCATGCTAATCGACAAAAATTAGCAGAAATAGTATTATTACTTCCTTCCTTGTAAGTAGAAGAGAAATAAGCGAGTACCAAAGGTTAAAGTGATAGTCAAAAGCTGGTTGCTATGTGACTGAAGTTCCTTTGTTTGTATGGACAAATTCCTGTATGAGAAAAGTTAAGTTTTACGAAGCTGAAACCAAAAACAAGGAACATCTCAAAAACGATCAACTCCACGAAAAAATGTATGCAACATAAATTGTTTGTTTTAATGTGCTCTACATTTTTTGTATGGTAAGTTTTTTTCCATTTCTTACGGTTTAGTAGTTATGAAAAATTCCGTAAGATTCACACAGAATAAAGTAGTCTTCAGAGGCTATTCCCAGAAAATTGAAAATATACATTTTATTTGTCAGGTAAATAGCTTTAATATAGAATATTTTAAAAAAATCGTAAGGGCCATTTGTTTTAGAAAATCAAAATTTTTGAAAAAAGGTCCATGTAAAGGGTAGTTTGGGGTGGGGGTATTTTTCTCAAAATCTTCGTTTCGCATTCCTGGAAGATACTAAACTTGAATACCAAGTTTGGTATTTTACCGACTTTTCATTGTTGAGTTATTGTATTCACAGACACACGGACACACGCACATGGACCTTTTTATGAAAATACCTTTTTTGGATGCAGGGGACCCTAAAACATATATTTCCGGTGAAATCTCGGTATCGAACTTTTTGGTGGAGTGCACTATGTACATGGTACGTTTAGAGAAAGTAATAATGTATGTCACAGGTGTAAAAATTGTTTCATATTGTTCGTAGCATTACTGTACTCGGCCTACGGCCTCGGTTCGCAAGCTTTCCACTCACAATATAAAACACAATTTTTACCACTTGTACCATAAAGTAAATTATCATTTGAACTAGAAGTAATTGTTTTGAAATGAGTGTACAGTTCAGCAAATGTTCAAAATGCTTTCCTAAGTACGTGAGTTTGAGGTAACTGCCCGTTACCACTTAACATGCCAGCCTATCGTATCATATCCATTAGCACTGCCACTTAAGATAAAGCCACCTATTTAATATTTATTATGTGTTACATTAGGGCAGCACTCTTAATTAACGTCCTGCGTATCCGGAGTGCCTTTAAACACCAGAGTTACATACTCGACTATACAGAGGAGAACTAAGAGAGAGAGAGAGAGAGATGTACGGGCAATGGTTCCATGGATCCCATTTACTGTGTACAACAGTAACGTCACTTATAAAATATATTAGTTCTGTTAAATAGTCTAACTGGAAACTTACATGGAAAAGTAATACTCAAATATGCACTATTCTGAAATACGAGTAAAATTTCAGGTGAAATCCAAAAATAACATCAGTAATTAAAAAAAATCTGATCTATTCCATTCTTTCTCTAAATCTTTGTAACAAATTATTGAATTGCTTATAAGTACGAGGGAAATAAGGAAGTACACTAGGCTGAACCGACAGTCAAATATTTTAAAATGTGGTTCTTATGGGATTGAAATCCTTTTCTTTGTGTGGCCAGGAGCTGACAAGTTCCCTATGAGAAAAATATTTTAAAATTGAAACCAATAACAAGCAATATCTCGAAAACGGTAAACTCCAGGAAAAAACGCATATACCATAAAGTGTGTCTTTTGTGAAGAAACGTTTTATCTGTCTATTACGGTTTACTAGTTATGCAAAATTAAAAAAAAAAAAAAAAAAAGATATTCAGAATAAAGAAGTCTTTAGAGGCTATTCCCAGAAAATTCAAGATATAAATTTTATCTGTCATGTAAATATCTTAAATTTAAGATATTTTAATCAAAACTCTAGATCATTTTTGAGAAAATCATAATTTTCGAAAGTTTTAGATGGGAGAGGGGGGATTTTCTTGAAAATCTTCCTGTTGCATCCTTGGAAGATACTGAACTTAAGTATCAAGTTTGGTATTTAAAGGACTTTTCGTTTTAGAGATATACTGCCCTTACACACACGCGCACACACACACACAGACTCACACAAACAAACACACACAAGCGAATTTTTTACTAATTTTTTTTTTTTTTTTTTTTTTTGTTACAGGAGTCCCAGAAGAATCTCGGTATCGAATTTTTGGATAGAATACAATACCTTCTCTATGTACATAGTACGTGTAGAGAAAGTAATAATACTTCTAAATATTATTCAATACAACTTAGTATGCAAAGAGGTCACGTGAGAAAAGATTGCATTCTTATTGGTCTGAGCAGAAAGAATTTAAAACCTTTTGCTATGTAATCGTTACCATCTTCATGTATCAAAACAAAGTCTGTCTCATTTATTTACTATCTTTACTTTCTCTAGTTATATTTAGTAGATCTTACGCAGGTAGAGAAGGTATTGTACTCCACCCAAAAATTCGAGACCGAAATTTCAATGGGAATATCGTTTTTTTTTGGTCCCTTGTATACAAAGAAATGCATTTTATGAAAAGATCCGTGTGTCCGTGAACACGATAACGCAAAAACGAAATATCGGTAAATACCAAACCTTTTTGCACCTTCCAAGGATGCGACACGAAGATTTTGAGGAAAATTCCCCTACCCCAATTTCGAAAATTCTTTTATTCTCAAAAGTGGCTATAGCGATTTTGATTAAAAAGCCGAATGTTAAAGATATTTACATAACAAATAAAATGTATACTTTGCATTTTCCTGGAATACCTCTGAAGACCTCTTTATTCTGGATAACATTTGCATATTTGGTAATTTGTAAGAGATACACAAAAGTTTGTTATATAAATGTAGATCTTGTTAAAACAAACAATTTGTGTCATGCGCAGAGGCCGCGCCGTGGTCGAGGGGTTAGACTACTCGCCTCTCACTCGATCCCAGGCCCTGTGTGGTGTAATGGTTACCATGCTAACTTCATATACCCAAGGTCGCGGGTTCAATCCAGACGGAGGACGATGGATTTTTTCGGGTGTAAAAGTCCTTAGCATGCCTTCCTTCGGAAGGGAAGCAATGCCGTTGGTCCCGTGTCGTAGATTTACGGCACGTAAAAAAACCTCAAGCTTTATAGAGAGGCCTTTCCCGTCCAGTTTAGAATGGGAACGCTGAGAACCATAGCAGTTAAAGAGCGTCCATAAATAAGACAACATTTACATTTTTCGAACCCAGGCGTCCACATGTGGGATTTGGGTGGACAAGGCCATGCGAGGACGTGTTTTCTCCGGTTTTCCATCTCATCGCGTTCCACCGTGCTCCATCTTTATTTCCTGTATCACCAGTATCATCGCCTGCGGTGCCGTTGTAGTAAAAGTGAACATTAAACATTGTCAAAAGTGTATATATATATATATATATATATATATATATATATATATATATATTTTCGTGTACTTGGCCATTTCCAAGTTATTCCTTAATATAGGTTTCAGTTTTAAAATACTTAAACTTTTCTCATACGCAATTTTGTCAAAACCTGTCATGCCCAGAAAGAAATTTCAGTCACCTAATAACTATTTTTTAAAGAATTTGTCTACCGCTTTCCTCACTTCACTTCTATTTACAAGGAAGATAGTAACAAGACAAGTTCTGCTAATATTTATTCCATTAGCATAAAGTAGATAGAGGAATAAGCTGTTAACAATAATTTGTTACACAGCTGAAGAGAAAGTTATGTGAATGGAAACATGGAAGCGTTTTTTAAGAATAAAAAGATTACATATGCTTTGATGTATTATAGTGTTACATTTCTGTCTTCCACTTTAACTTGTGTCATGTGCTTATATGGTACAAATTATATGTAAAGATATGTGTAAGTCTAATGAAAAGAATTTTTAAGCCTAGTGTTTGGCTTAATAGTCTACTTCGTTGCGAAATATAAATACGATTACTATGCTTCAACATAAGCATTTAAAACTAAGCAAAACACATCTTGGTTGACACTACAATACTGCATAACTTTATATTAATTTGAGGATGATTTTTTTTTTAAAAACATTTTTATCATTCGTGAATAACCGTAATTTAATAGTGTATTACAATGGTAATATATCGTTTTCGCGAAATCGTTTTTCGTAAGTAATACAGTGGCTGTCCCAGAAGTGTAGATAGAGGTTGTTGTTTCAAACATTAACAGTGGTAAAAAGTACCAACCTTAGAAAGCTTAAGTTTCAAGTTTGACGATTTTACTTTGTTTAGCATTTGTTCGGCAGCCATCAATAGTGAAAGCCCTCAGAAAATTTGTAAACATGGATAAAACTGGTCATCATTATGTAATATAGTACTTTCCTTTTGAAATGTCTTAGTCCAACTAATATTAAAGCTGAGCTAGATTCTACTTTGGGGGAGTCTGCGCCTCGTTTGCAAAGGTGAAATATTGGGTGGCAGAGTTTAAGCGCAGCCGTACGGGCAGTAGACGACCAAATGAGGTTCCCAATCCAGAAATTGTAAAGAAATTCACAAAATGGCATTGGATGACAGTCGACAGATAGTGCGCGAGCTAGCAGACATTACAGGCATTTCAAAAAGTTCTGAACATCGCATACTGAATAAAAATTTGGATATGAGAAAGTCGTGTTCAAAGTGGATGCCGCGCTTGCTTACAATAGAACAAAAACGGCGTCGTGAGGATGCTTCGGGCAAGTGTTTAGCTGCAATAAAACTTGATTTTTTGCATCGATTCATAACAATGGATGAAACTGGGTTCATCACTTCACACCTGAGACGAAGGAACAATCAGCACAGTGGATTGGAATGCGAGAATCGGCTCCAAAGAAGGCGAAGACAGTTCCAACTGCAGGCAAGGTAATGGCGTAAGATTTCTGGGACGCGGGATAATTTTCATTATCTCAAACAAGGAAAAGTAATCAATGGCAAATATTATGCGTTCTTGTTACAGCGTTTGAGTGATGAAATCGAGCAAAAACGGCCGCTTCTAGCGAAAAAGAAAGGTTTGTTTCATCAAGACAATGCACCAGTTCACAAGTCCGTTATACCCATGGCCAAAGTCAATTAGTTAAAGTTCAAAATGCTTCCTCATGCATGCTATTCACCAGATATAGTTTCCTCTGATTATTTTCTGTTTTCAAACTTTAAGAAATAGCTTGCTGGGAGAAGATTTGCTAACAATGAAGAGTCTGCAGTTGATGACTATTTTGCAGACCTAGGATAGTTGTAAACAGGGTATCGAAGCTATTGAACATTGCCGGGAAAAGCGTATCGAACTGAAAGGAGACTATGTAGAGAAATAAAGATGGTTTTTTCCCAAAATGTGTGTGCTTTCTTTGTTAGGTCGGGTACTTCTGGGACAGCCGTCGTACCACGAGTGTTTTCATCTTGTCGATAATTCACGACCGGAGCGAAACGAAGAGGGTGAATTGTCGTAAGAGATGAAAACACGAGTTGTATTTGATAAGACAATTCAGCGAAATAGACTATTAATAATCTATAATATATAGAAAGGGAAAGTTTATCAGGTTATGATTGTGAATGAAATGAAATGGCGTGTTAATTATGGACGCCCTTTAACTTCTGTGGTTCTCAGCGTCCCAATCTACATTGGGCGTGAAAGAGCGCTTAATTTCTCTCAGAGGTCTCTCTCTATCAGGCTTGAGGTTCTTTTACGTGCCGTAAATCTACGACACGGGAACAATGGCTTTACTTCCCTTCCGAAGGAAACCGAGCTAAGGACTTTTATGCCCGAAAAAATCCATCGTCCTCCGCCGGGTTGAAACCGCGACCTTGAGTATAGGTTATGATTGTAACATTTACATTAGTTCTCAAATGGTAGATCTCGCATTCGACCATGTTTATTTACCGATTTTTCCCCCTTTCTTCACCTCCTGAAGTATGATATGGCCGACCATGCCTACACCCAATGCACGAATAGCGATAGCAACAATAGAAATAGGGAACAACTATTTTGTTTCATATTTTAATAACTAATACATGAATTGGAAAAAATGTTATTTTATTTGCGATATTGCACTCATCTCATACATAAGAAGTATCAATAATGATTATTTTCACTCCTTTTTTGATCCAAACGAACTGGATAAAACTTTAACTTAATTGATTGAAAGTACAATTGTGGAAACTGACATTAGTTAAAAGTGATATTTCCTCGCTGGATGAACTTGACGTTGACGCTGCTGTTGTTGTAGGCTGATTTCTAAGAAAAATTCCATCAACTGTTTCCCTATATTACCGCGAGTTTTATCCGTATTAAAGGGTCTGGTTTCGTTAATGATCTGCTTTACTTCTTGTGCGGGCGCCTGACCAAACCGTTTCAAACGCAATGTCACGGCTGACTGGATTGTCACCTTGTTACCAATATTCAAGACAGGAAATTAAATAAACGAACGTCAGGTATTACAAAGAAGTGAACATCAGCTGCGATAAAATGTTTCGACAATATTGCTCCGGTCGGATGACTACGATTGCTTGAAATTGCCTTATCTCGGCCATTCTATTGGCGTTTTAATAGTTGCGCTAAATTGTCGCATAAATGTTACCTTTCCATAATAGCGGAAATATTTGCAAACTTTCGCAACGTTACAAAACTTTAGGCGTTCTATTTCTTGCACCCTGCTGTATGATTCGGATGGGCACAGGAGCGGATACGTAAGTAGGCTTTTTACTGTCTACCACCCACCAACAATAAGTAGAGGAGGCATTGTAGTCCATCCGAAATTCGGTATCATATTTCACCGATCAATATCACTCAAAGTCTCCGGGTAATTTCTATTATTTTATTCTATTTTTACTTTCACTTCACATACCTACCATGTACATAGCGTAAAGAAAAGGTATTGTATTGCACTTAAAAATTCGATACCGAGGATTCACGGAAATATATGTTTTGAGAACCTCTTAATGCAAAACAAACATTTTTAGAAAAATATCCATGTGTATATGTGTGTGTGTGTGTGTGTGTGTAGTGTGTCTGGAACAGCATAGCTCAAAAACGAAAAGACTATTAAATACCAAAGTTGGTAATTTAGTTCAGTATATTCCACGGATGCGACACGAAGATTTTCAAGAAAATCCCCCCACTCCCAACTACTCTTTACATGGAAAAATTTTCGAAAATGTTGATTTTCTTAAAAATGGCTCTAAAGATTTGCACTATAATATCGTATATTAAAGATATTTACATAACAATTAAAATGTTTATTTTGAATTTTCTGGTAATAGTCTCTGAAGGCATCTTTATTCTGGATGAATTTTGCGGAATTTTACATAGCCGGTAAGACATAGACACAAACGTACTCAACAAGAAACGTAGAGCTCATTAAAACACACAATTTTGTATACATTTTTTTTTGGTTGACCGTTTTTGAGATATTCCTTGCAATTGGTTTCAATTTCAAAACACATATACTTTTCTCATCGGGAATTTGTCAACGTCTGGCCATACAAACACAGCAACTTTATTACATAGCAACCAGCTTTTAAAATATTTGAGTGTCGCTTTAGCCTATATTACTCCCTATTTCCCTTCAACTCAACAAGGAAGCCAGTAATAAGACAATTTCTGCTAAACTTCTATTAGCATGAAGTAAATAGAAGAATAAGCGTTCTAATAATAATTTGTTTCAGAGATGCAGAAAAAGTCATGTGAATGGAGCACATCACACTTTTCTTTTTAATTTCTCTACACCTACTATATACATAGAGTGTAGAAAAGGTATTGCATTCCACCCAAAATTTTCATACCAAGATTTCACTGCAAATACACGTTTTAGGGTCCTCTGTAACAAAAAAGAAAAACATTTTTACAAAAAGGTCCGTGTGTATGTCTGTGTGATTGTGAACACAACTCAAAAACAAAAAGCTGGAAAAATACCAAACTTGTTATTCAAGTTAAGTACTTTGCAGGGATGCGACACAGAGATTTTGAGAAAAATCCCCCCACCCGAAACTATTCTTTGCATAGAAAAAAATAGTAAATTTCGTTTTTGATTAAAGTACCATATATTAGAAATATTTATGTGGCAAATAAAATGTATATCTTGAACTTTCTGGGAATAGTCTCTAAAGATCTATTTATTCTGAATAAATTTTGCCTAAGTGGAAAACCGTAAGAGATAGTTAAAAACTTGCTACAAAACGTTAAAACACACAATTTATGTCATATAGGTTTTTTACTTGGAAATGACAATTTATGAGATTTTTTTATTTATTTGTTTCAGATTTGAAATACTTAAACTTTTCTCACGCGGAAAGTTGTAAGCTCAGGGCTCAGAACAAAAACGGATATCAACCACATGACAACCAGCTTTTACATTTGACTATCGTTTTAGCCTACTTACAAGGTAACAAGTAATTAAGACAATTTCTGCTTATCTAGATTATCATAAAGCAGATGGAAGAATATGCATTTTAGCAATCATTTGTTACAGCTATAGAAAAAGTCATGTGAATAGAACACATAAGATTTTTTGGTAAAGGTTTCTGTGTGTATGTGTGAGTGTTTTTCTGCATTCTGTTTGCCCAACTTTGAGTGGCATAACTCAAAACTGAAAAATCGTTGAAACACCAAACTTTTTATTTATTTCTGCATGTTCCAAAGATGGGGCAGGAACTTTTTCAAGAAAACGCCACCAATCGAAACTACCCTTTACCAGAAGAGCTTTAGTTATTTCTTTATTTTCTCAAATATCACTAATATTTCGAATTCTCTGAGAAAGCTCATTGCAGTCGCCTTCATTGCTAATGAATGTTGTATAATCAGTAAACCGCAGATGGACAAAACTATGCAGTAGTGCCTACCTTATGGCGTTAACCTGTTCCAAGATATTCCCTCTTATTGCTTTCAAATCGCACATACTTACAGTTTTCTTAAGTAGTAAGCCCCTATTGATTTTTTCTCGTTTTTCCATGCAATGAATATGAAATTTCCAAATCATTATTTAGAGATGTGTATTTTTTTATTTTTAAACAAATATCAGACTATAGCTTTAACAAATTTTGTAAATGTGGACGTTTATGTCGCTTAACAGAAAGAAACTTAAGCTTCTTTTTAGAATAATTTGTACAAGAATGATCAGAGAAAGTCATGTGAATGCAACACATGTGTGTATGTGATTTATTCTTGTTTTTATACTTCCTCTCCCACAATAGGAATTCTATTCCACTTTCTCTACCCGTGTTCACTTTCTCTGCACATACTAGGTACATGGTGTATTGCACCCAAAAATTCGATACCGAGATTTCACCGGAAATTCATATTTTGAGACCATAAATAGCATTTTTAGAAAAATGTTGCATGTGTCTGTCTGTCTGCGTGTGCATGTGTATGTGAGTGTGTCAGTGGGGAGCATAACTAAAACAACGAAATGTCCGTTAAATTACAAACCTGGTATTTAAGTTCAGTATATTTCAAGGATGCGACACAAGAAAATTCCCTTACACCCAACTACTCTTTATATAGAAAAAAATTCGAAAATTTTTATTTTCTCAAAAATGGCTCTGATGATTTTGATTAAAATATCGTGTATTAAAGATATTTACATGACAAATAAAATGTGCATCTTGAATTTCCTGAGAATAGATTCTGGATGAATTTTGCAGAGTTTTGAAAAACCGGTAAACCGTAAGAGATGGACAAAAACTTCCTGAACACAAAATGTAGAGCTCGTTAAAACACACAATTTACGTCATACACATATATGTTAAGTTGACCGTTGTCGAGATATTCTTTGTTATCGATTTCAGCTTTAAAACCTTTAGCATCTCTTATGCGGGAACTTGTGAACACTTGGCGAAGCAACGGATTTCAATCCCATAGCAACCGTATTTTAAAACAATTCATTGTCGGTTTAGCCTAGTGTGTTCCCTTATTTCCCTTCTAATAAAAAGCTCATTTATCTCAATTAGCATAAAGTACACACAAGAATAAGCTTATTAACAATTTACTTTGTAACAGCGAAGAAGAGAACGTCATGTGAATGAAACGCATCAGATATTCTTTTCTGAATTGATTATTTTTGAGATATTCCCTCTTATTGGTTTTGTATTTTAAAATACATATAGTCTTCTCATACGGGAATTTGCCAACTCCTTTCCATGCCAACAAAGGAACTTCAGTCACATAGGCAACCAGCTTTTGACTATCACTTTAACCTATGGTAAGTCTTTATTTCTCTTCTACTTACAAGGAAGCAAGTAAAATGACAATTTCTGCTAATTTTATCTCGATTAGCATGAAGTAAACAGAAGAATGACCTTTTTAACAATAATTTATTGCAGAGTAGTAGAGAAAGTCATGTGAATAGAACACATCAGATTTTATTTTTCAGAACACTTTCATTTCAACGCCGTTTTATTACTTTCTCTTTGGCTTACTTGCAGTAAATAAAGGAAGTATATTTTTACTGTATTTTTCAAATTTTATACAAGGTTTCAACAAAATAGAAGTTTTGAGAGCCCCTTAATACAAACATGGTTTGAGAACGGCATAATTTGTTTGAACGGTATAATCAAAAACTTGGTATTTAAGTTAATTATTTTCCAAAGATACAATACAAATATTTTAACAACCCCGCATCCCAAACTAGCCTTTAGTTACATGGAATATTTTACGAAATTTTCTATTTTATAAAATTTTGACCCAGCTTCTTTTATTAAAATATCATATGTTAAAGATACTTGCATGGCAAATCAAATATATATCTTGAATTTTATGTGAATAGTCTGTTAAGCTTTTTTCGCCCAGTAGGGGGTTTGTATAACGTTTTATAACTGATAAACGTTAAGCGATAGACGAAAATGTAATTACGCTGTAAATCTTTTTAAAATATAAGCTGTTCCAAAAACAGCTTTTACCCTAGAATCCATTTCCGATATATTCTTATTAAAGGTTTGAATTACTGTTGAATGCCTTGTCTTTCTTTTCAAGTCCTGTCAATTACCCTTTTGTTTCTCTCAATTGCATAGCAACAGTGTGGATTTTCAGGTCAAAATTTACGCAAGCCGTCACGGAGTGTGTAGGAGTCTACTTGGCCCGATAAGCTCAGCTGTTGTTCCGATTGACCGACCGCTCTTAGCAATAGCGCGTAACAAGCAATACGAGTTGGATAGGTAGAGCCAGACTGAAAAATTCAATGCCATAGCACGGGTCTCCCGGTCTCTAGGCGGCTGCTCCACCACTGAGCTAATATAGCAATATGCCGGCTTGCCATTAAATTTCGCAATCGGCTCGTATGATTCCCGGTAACCACAAGGTGATCTCAGGTTATTTTTAGATGACATACTCCAGTGGCGACTTACAATATCGTAAGTACTTTAGGTCCCGGGATTCATAGTATAGCCAATTATGATGG
The DNA here is from genome assembly GCA_030762935.1 of Hymenopus coronatus. Lineage (NCBI taxonomy): Eukaryota > Metazoa > Arthropoda > Insecta > Mantodea > Hymenopodidae > Hymenopus > Hymenopus coronatus. Next base: position 90,546,383 of record CM060883.1, read on the forward strand.
TCAATTGGTGTTCATTTAATTTTTTTTGTCCTAGCCGTGTATAGGACAGGAGTTGGATAGGTAGAGTCAGAGCGATAAAATTCAATGCCAAAGTACTTACAACATTGCAAGCCGCCTTTGGGGTATCATCTTAAAACAATTTGAGATCACCTTGTGTTTACCGGGAAACATGCGAGTCATTTGAGAAATGTAATGCCGTGCTGGCGTGTTGCCATGGTCTGTGGTACAGTAATTGGCTAGAGACCGGGAGACCCCTAGTTCAAATCCCGGCTATGGCATTGAATTTTTCAGTCTGACTCTACTATTCAATTCTCGTCCTCCACATGCCTTATGTGAAAAAACAATTAAATCAAACAATGACGAGTAGCTGCACAAACAAAGCCTATTGTGTCACTTCCCTGCAGTTTGAGTAATACAATCTGCAATTCTCGTCTTTTTGGTGTCTCGAGCCGTCGACGGCTACGGTACATATATAAGGGGCCGAGAGATGCTCGTCCATAGTCAAGAAGTGAATATGAACACAGTCAATTGGCGGAGAATAAAGACGGTTAAAAGGGTACAGTTGACTGAGGACAGAGTACAGTTCAGTCGTAAGTTGTGATTCAGTGTACCGAACGTGTGACGTTAGTGTAATGTGCGGTGTTGCGTTGAGTATCTTAGTGGAAAATAAAGTGTATAGAGCACTGTTGCATTGGATTCAGGAGTGAGATAAAAATTAAGATGGAGGAAATTCTATAAATACCACTGTCCAAAATAGACAAGATAGAAAAAAGAATGGAAACTGGATTGGAGGAATCGAGGAAGGAAATTAAGCACGTATCGATATTTGACTGAAAATATATGCCTTAAGGACATGTAAGGCTGAAAGTTTGAAATTCCAAACTAATATTGCTAGCATTTTTAAATTTATACCGCAGATGCTATATAATGCAAATAAATTACTGTGCAAATCCTCCATTTTGCTCTAATAGTTTGGAAGTTATGGTCAAATTTGATTAAGTGTTTGTGACGCCACTAAAAAGTCCCTTGCGACAAAAACATTACAATTTTGGTCCAATATTTCAACCCTAGGTTCACAATAGATCTACGAGGGCCGTTCAGAAAGTAGCCTCCGGTTGATTGCAAGAAATTCACCAAGTTAAATAAAAATATTTTAATATATACATCTTACAACTACATCTTTGCACTATTTTTCTACATAGTTTCCATAACGATTGAGGCACTTATCGTATCTGTTCACAAGCTTTGAAATTCCTTCTGCATAAAAATCACCCGCTTGTGCCTGGAGCCAGCCTGTGACCGCATCTTTGAGCTCTTCGTCGTCATCAAACCGCTGGGACCCGAGCCATTTCTTCATATGCATGAAGAGGTGATAATCGCTTGGCGCCAGATCTGGGCTGTAAGGTGGATGGTTGACAACGTCCCACTTGAAGGACTCAAGAAGGGCTGTTGTTCTGCGAGCAGAGTGAGGACGGGCGTTATCGTGCAAAAAAACGATACCGGAAGTCAGCATACCACGGCGTTTGTTCTGTATAGCCCGTCGTAATTGTTTTAGTGTTTCACAGTACACGTCTTGATTAATGGTCGTCCCACGTTCCATGAATTCAACCAACAACACCCCTTTTGCATCCCAAAACACCGTTGCCATCAATTTTCGGGCAGAAAAATCTTGCCGGGCTTTTATTGGTTTGGTAGGCGAATTTGAATGTGCCCACATCTTTGATTGTTCTTTTGCCTCAGGGTTCACGTACTTAATCCAGGTTTCGTCCCCGGTCACGATTCTGTTTAACAATGGTTCACCTTCGGCCTCATAACGTGACAGAAAGTCTAATGCAGAGGCCATTCTTTGAGTTTTGTGGTGGTCGGTAAGAATTTTGGGCACCCATCGTGCACAGAACTTACGGTAACCCAATCTTGCTGTCACTATCTCGTACAAGAGAGTCTTAGAAATCTGTGGAAAATCAGTAGACAACTCCGACATTGTGAAACGTCGGTTTTCACGAACTTTTGCATCAACCGTCTGAACGAGTTCGTCCGTGACCAGTGATGGTCTACCACTCCTCTCTTCATCATGAACGTTTTCTCGTCCACTTTTAAATAAACGTACCCATTCACGGACCACTCCTTCACTGATAACTCTTGGTCCGTACACGGCACAAAGCTCACGATGAATAGCTGCTGCAGAATATCCTTTGGCTGTAAAAAACCTTATAACAGCACGCACTTCACATTTGGCGGGGTTTTCTATTGCAGTACACATTTCAAACGGCCACAAACACTAAACTAGCGCAGGTACGACTTTCACTCGACCACGGCTTGATGCCGACTGACCTGCTGAGTGCGTGAATGCACAGATGGCGTCGCTACTCCCCCACTACCCGCACTGTGACCGATCGGAGGTTACTTTCTGAACGGCCCTCGTAATTTTTGAAATTGCCCTACGTTTCTCTCCAACTTGTTTTTGTTTAAGCTCCATTTTTTTTTTAATTGTGAATGTGCCTTTTTGTCATAAAATTTATTTTTTATCTTTGAAAATTGAAACTACATGCTTAAATGCATCTGATAGTAAAACCTGGTGCAGTCCTTATTCAGTGTACCTCTGTGAACATATACAGTAAATTTTATTTGTGTAATAGAAAAATTATTCCGCAAGGAACATTTTAGAAGAAGAAACATGCTGAAAATATTAATAGCGAGCAAACAAGAATGCATGGCTTACATTAAAATCCATCAGGCTGGTAGGCTGGGCCCTCAGCTTTCCTTTCCCTCTCCTCTGCTGCTGTCTTTTCTGAACTTTTCTTCTTGCATTGCTGCTTTTCATCTCCACAACTTCGTTTTTTACTTTGCAAGATGCGAATGAGATCTCGTTGAACTTTTTCTAGCAGAGTCCACTACAGTTTCATCTCTAACGCTTTGCTCTAGCTCCAGTTAAGGTATTTAAAAATTGCCTCTGGTGGTAAATTATAACTTTTATATATTCGAGAACGTTTTACATTATTTTATGGAATTGATATAAAACAGCGATTTTTATTGATTTTTCATGAAATTTCAGTCATACATACCCTTAAGGTCTTCTGAACCACAAAAAACATTTTTAGAAAAAGGTCCAAGTGTGTGTATATGTGTATGTGTGTGTGGTGTGGACATCATAACTGATAACGAAAATTCGGTTGAATACCAGGCTTGGCAAATACGTTCAGTATTTTTCAAGTTTGCGATATAAAGATTTTTTAAGAAAATCCCATAGCCCAAACTTTACTGCTTAGGTAGCTTGTGGGTTAGTCGTAAACATGTTTTATAAAAACAAGGATAGTTTGGAAGGTGCGCAAAGGGCATGGTGCCATTCCGTCAAAACGCGATAAAAACTTAGCTTCTGACTGAAAACCAAGAGGACGACCAAGAGGTGCTCGTACTCCACAGAACATTGATGATGAGCAACAGAGCCAACAGCAGCAACTGCGGCTGGAGAGTGTTCGCAAATTCTCCATTTGGATTAGTAATTGTATCTGTACAAGCTGCAACAACTGAAGGACAACGATTAGAGCTATTCAAGAAATGATAACAAACATAAACAATGACGATCAGTTTCTAAGCAAGTTGTGGAGTCAGGTGAGTCGCATTTTCATCTGACCGGTTAGTGAATAGGCAGAACTATCGTTGCTGGGCAGCCGCAAATCCTAAGGAAGTCCATGACCGTCCTTGACAAGCTAGTAATGTATGCTGTTCCGTCACATGGGATCATCGGACTTACTTATTTGACAATGAACAGGGGAACACAGTAATTGCCAATTCGGATCGTTACATGTTGATGCTACAAACTTTCGTGGCACCTATTCTTCGATTGAACGATTTTTCACACGTTCAAAACACCTGGTCCTGATGGAGCGGCATCACACACATACACACACACACTGCGTGGCAATCAATGGAAGGTGTGCGAGATTTGTTTAATAACCGCGTGATCTCAAGATTCAGTAATGTTCTTTGACCCCCTAGAGCGCAAAATTTGACCGTTTGTGATATCTTCTTGTGGGGGTATCTCCAGAGTCAAGTGTACAGAGTCGACCAAGAACTCTCCATGAGTTAAAACAGAGAAGTCAGGATGAAATTCACAGTATCCCAGCTGAGATGTTGCAGCGGCCAATGAGGAATCTCCACAGTACGGGTGGACGCCATCTCAAAGAGGTAATTTTAAACAATTGTAAATTCCATCACCGTTTCTTAAAGTCAAGTTGTACTATGAATAAAATGTTTTCTTACATCGCTCTTAGTTTTATTGGACTGTTCAAATATTCCCTTTTTGTTTTTGTCACCCTGCATTAGCGTCGAATTTTTTGAAGGAATACAATACCCATTCTAGTTGCTATAGAAGTGGTAGAGATACTAAAACGTTTCCTAAAAAGCCCATTCAGTGCAATGTTCTGCTGTATCCGGATGAAAGAAAATGTAAGGGATATGAGCTGTAATCATGTAGTTGGTAGTGTACTTTTAGAAACTCACAGAGGAGTACTATAGCTGCAAGCAACACGGAACCATTCCGATTTGGGTTTTGCTAGATATACCGACCGCATCATTGCTTGGCCACTTAATCATTAAAGCAATTCACTTCCGTGGCACCGGATGGGGACCACAGAAATATTCAGTGATGGTCAGTTTTTGGTACGAGAATGGCCCTCATCTCTGGGGCTATCGCTCCCCTAGAAAGTAATACTACCACCATTAGTGTTTCCGAATAGATGGAGCTCCGATCACTCTCGTAACATTAATTTCACATCTATCTATGTATCCATCTTCATAAACGATTGGATGATTTAATATTTCTGTACGTGCCCTAGAGGGGAAAGAGATGAATTGTGTGAGAGAGGGTTTCAGGGGATGAATGTGAAATGCTCTCAGTTTGAAACGTGAAAGGTTAAAAAGGAACAAAAAAGAGAGACACAGAGAGGGAATATATGACAGCGCGATTTTTCATATAAACGCCTAAAAACATGTGAATTGGTTTCCTCTGTAGTTCCCGCCTGCCCCGAAGGGCAAAGCCATATATATGTATATATACACGTCTCTTTAATTGATTTTATTATTAATGTTTTATTGTTATAGATGTATTTATTGTGAGAAAGGGTTACCAGGCTTGCAGGATGGGATGGTTGGAGGATTTTATTATTTCCACGCGGTGTTAGGACCCCTGTAGGTATATATCAGAGTATTACATTCATAACGCTAGCGTATATTCATATTTACTGTAACTCGTGCAAGCTTCTTACAAACACTCAACTTCCGGTTGCAGACACAGGTCGCAGTTCAGAGATATAAATCCTAATTTGGAGAGGAGAGGTATTTCTTATTATTATTATTATTATTATTATTATTATTATTATTATTATTATTATGGTTATAATTATCATCGTCGTCGTTGTTGTCACATACCGTCTGCGTGCATAGGACTTAATAACAATGTAAAGTTAATTATTCATATGTTGGCAACACTGGGAACTTTGCTATTAATAAAAAGGCAGTGCAAAGCTCCCTCTTCCTCTTTATTGTGATTTAAGTGCTACGGTTAAGACGCGGCTCCCCTAGGTCACTATGCAGAACGCCAAGATGATGGCAGTGTCCCATTCTACTATGACACTGTGAACATTTATCTTAAACCTTGTTTATCTTGGTACTGGAGATTAGTTAGTCCCAGTCACCTTAAATTATAATATGATTCTTTCTTCATGGTCTCTGATAGAATAGAGCTACATCGTCATATGCACGCCTGTTTGTAGATAAAAGTACAAGTTCCAGATATTTTCCTTTCGCAAGCCAAGTAGTTCCTTAAATTATAACAGAAGGCGCATCATTATTATTATTATTATTATTATTGCTGTTGTTTTTGTTATTATTAAATATAGTAATGATGTCAGCTATGGATACAATAAAGATTTCGAACATAAAACTTACCAGTTCCAAGCTGTATGTGGCGCGACAGTCCGCAAGAGATCAATGCCTACCGCCCGGCCGCTGCATCCCCCCATCTCGGTCCGAAGGCGTCATGAATGGGGTGCAGTACTAGAGGGTGAAACGTGATCAGCGCCTTGAGTCCCTCCCGGCCGGTTAATGCGGTCTTCTCCATCAACAAAGCCCATAAACAAACAAAGTTATAAAACAATGGCAGTCCTATGCTTCGATATGGAAGCGAATCTTGGATTATTATTACCAAACAAGAAAGTAAAATTCAAGCAGCTGAGATCAAAATGTTAACAACAGTAGACCAGATAAGAAAGCGATGATGTCCGTGAAAAACTGCAGATCTACTCTATAGAAGAAAAGATATCTAACAACAAGAAACATTGGAAAAAACATGTAGATAGAATGGAAGGGAGTAGACTAACAAAGAAAATCTTTTCCGAGAGGAGGAGGAGATGGTCTCAAATACAATTTTGAAAAGGGAATAGGCAATCAATGTCTAAACCAGGAAATAAAGAAGAAGAATGAGAAAAAAGAAACAGAAAGAATATAGTACTTCTGACATAACTATCTATGCTAAGATTATCAAAAAAACACAACTTCTTGTATATGTGTGTGCAGGGTAACCAAAAAATCGACTACACCAATTTTGGTATTTCTTCCACCACTGAAAGCTAGTTCTCGTTGATGAACATAGGTTATAAAATACCTCATTTAATTATCGTTTATCAACTATTAATACACTTAAAATTACCTAGTAAACATTCGGTGAAAACGCCACAGGGAAGAAAATAGTTGCTAATCCACCACAGAGAACGGGTTCAGAGATAAAATTCGATTTGTTGCATAGAGAGTCCATGGTAAAGTGAAAGTTTGTTACATTCCGGTAACAGAAGTAATACTTGAGGAATCCGAAGTCAGATTAACAAGGAACACTCAATCCGATTTATAAAGGCACAAATGTATGCTACTCTTTTTACTTTCTCTACACGTACTATGTACATAGTGTATAGAGAAGGTATTGCATTCCACCCAAAAATTCGATACCGAGATTTCACCGGAAATATATGTTTTAGCGACTCCTGTATCCAAAAAAAGCATTTTCACAAAAAGGTCCGCGCGTGTGTTGTGTGTATGTGTGTGTGTGTGTGTGTGTGTGTGTGTCCGTATGTCTGTGATCACGCTAATTCAAAAACGAAAAGTCGGTAAAATACCAAACTTGGTATTTAAGTTTTGTATCTTCCAGGGACGCGAACGAAGATTTAGAGAAAAATTCCCCCACCCCAAACTACCCTTTACGTGGAAAAAATGTCGAAAATTTTGATTTTCTTAAAAATGACTTTAACGATTTTGATTAAAATCGCATATATTTAAGACATTTACTTGTCAAATAAAATGTATATCTTGAATTTTCTGGGAATAGCCTATGAAGTCTACTTTATTCTGGATGAATTTTACGGATTTTTGCATAACTGCTAAACCGTAAGAGATGGACAAAAACTTACCACACAGAATATGTAGAGCACATTAAAACACAGAATTCAGGCTACATACATTTTTTTCGTGGAGTTGATCGTTTTTAATACATTTCTTGTCTTTAGTTTCAGCTTTGAAAAACTTATACTTTCCTCATATAGGAATTTGTCTACTGCTGTCCATACAAACAAAGGGACTTTGGTCACATAGTAACCAGTGGCGGCTCGTAGCCAAATTATCTTGTAGGGCACACTTTTAAGATTTACTAAGGTTAAAACTAAATTGAATGTTATTTATGGACGCTCTTTAACTGCTACGGTTCTAAGCGTCCCATTCTATTTTGGGCGCGAAACACCGCTTAATAATGCTCAGAGGCCTCTTTATCAGGCTTTAGGGTTTTTTTTTTTTTTTTACGTGCCGTAAATCTATGACACGGTATCGACGACTTTACTTCCCTGAAAAAAAAAAAAAAAAATCAGCCGGGTTTAAACCCGCGACCTTGAGAACCAGAGGCTAACATGTTACCTCTAGATCACGGATGACGACACACTAAAATTAGTGGATACTAAAAGATATCAGTAGAAATGAAATGCTAATTTGTGTATTAGCATTAATATTTCTGTTTGTAGATGAACTCCATCCTTCGATCCCTTGCTTGAAAAAAGACTTCCATAACACTTTGATGTAAGTCAGAAACTGAACGCGACATGTTCCGAGAAATTTGAACACGAACCGTCACCTTCACTGTTTATCATGTCAACAACATTATCAGAGAGGCGATCCTGCTGTAAATTGATGCACAGCTCGTCTTAACAGCTGATGCACTTGAGTTTAAAATTCCAGTCTTCAATACTACCTTACACAACTTTAATAGCTTATGTATGTCAATTATTGTTCACGATGTTTCTTTTCACCAACGAAGCTCGCTTTTCTCTCAGAAAATTATAGAAACTACCCTTAAAGTAAAGCAGATCGCGATCGTGATATTAATATCCTAAACATTTTCTTTATAAACAATTGTAAACTTTACAAACCATCGCCTAACAGTGTTTAGGATTTTCCCTCTTAATGTGAGTTTTAACAGTGCGGTTTCTTTGAACGCTAGCAACTGATAAATCGGCATATTATTCTGCAGCTAATTTCACTAAAGTATTCTCCAGCGCATTCGGATTATGTTTCATAGCACGTGAAATACATTCCAGGCACTGTTTCACACTTATCAGTTTACTCTTACTCAGCATTCATTCTCAAAACTCGAGCCTCTAATCACCTCTCGCAAGTAAGGTCCATTTTTTCAATAACTATTGGTTTGTTTTACCTTTTCTGTTTTCAAGCGAAGCTTCAAATGTATCGCGAATCTATTTCCTAGTAAACTTAGGATAATTGCACAGCACACTGCTTGTACGCATTGAGCGTTAGCGGGCCAGCATACCTTGTTGTCTGCTTGGCAGGGAGCAGAGAATACCAAGTACCAACATTGTACATTTTTACCACAAAAGCTTCTTTTTGAATGTTTCGTTCGGGAGGTTTATAGATCAACTTTGTTTTCAAATAAGAAGACATTCGAACTTAAGAAATGTTTCTTATTGTATGCTCTTTCACGTAGAAATATCTTTGGTTAAATATTGTTGTCAGGAATTTGACTCAAACTTTAACTTTTGCTTATTGTCGGTTCTTATTTTCTCTTTGCGCATGCGCAGCAAATGAACACAGAGGCTTTCGTGTCCTAAGAGAACCTTCCCCTCTCGGCCCCTTGAAACCCGCACCCACAAATTAACTGGATTTTAAGCACTGAATTCTTCTGCGTGCGCATAGGATGACCACAATATCTCTTGTGGGCGGTTACTATTTCCGACAGTCATCGTCACTACAACTGTCCAGTGTAGGTTTAAATTTATACAAAATGTGTTATAGATTATAACATTTTATCTAATAATATAATGCAGAAATTATTGTCTGAAATTGTTGTAGGGAGGGCACGTGCCCCTGTGCCCCTAAAGGCCGGCCGCCACTGACAGCGACCAGCTTTTGACTATCACTTTAACCTATGGTACTCCCTTATTTTTCTCCTACTAACAAGGAAGCAAATAATAAAGCTATTTCTGCTAATGTTTTCTCAATTACCTTGAAGTAAATAGAAGTCTAAGCCTTTTAACAATAATTTGTTGCAGAGATGTAAAGAAAGTCATGTGAATGGAACACATCAGATTTTTTAATCGCTTTTTATCAAATATTCCAGGGTGGTATAAAAACCCCTATTCTCAGGTATGTGGATGTCAAAACTGATTGACAACTCTGATGTAATAAACCTTTTCTGTATTTCCTTTGTACTTATGTTGTAACACATTTATCAGAAATGCAAATTACAAAATTACGAGGGTCATTCAGAAACTGATAGACGATTTGGCATAACTAAACAATAACGAAAGTTATGAACACAAAACGTTATTTACAAAGTTACAGTACCTTATTTTACAGTGTCTTACAGTTGCTAACATTGTAAATCAATAGGCCTGTATTTTGTATTATCCAGTGGCATTGCTTTATTCAGTGGTTGCAGACCGTGTCCTTTTCCTAAGAGGTTAACTTAGTGGCCTGGAAACCCGAAATCTTATCTCGCTGGTCTTTTTCGTCTATATATCAACGGTTTTTGCATTATATCAAAACTATGTAGCTTTTATGTTATCAAATAAATATAGAACCACGGATAGTGTATAAAGGTTTATAAATTCAATTGTGTATAAAAAAAAATCTGGTGTGTTCCATTCACATGACTTTCTCTACATCTCTGTAACAAGTTATTGTTATAAAGCTTATTATTTTATCTACATCATGCTAATCCAGAATAACATAAGCAGAAATTCTCCTTATTACTACCAAGTCTTGTTTCCTTGTAAGTAGAAGGGAAAACCCCTAATATATTCCATTAAAAAATGTCCCCTAGCTGTTTTATACACACACACACTCGGGCCTTTTTCTAAAAATTTCTTTTTTGGACCCTGAGGTAATCATATATTTCCGATGAAATCTCGGTATCGAATTTTTGGGTGGAATGCCATACCCTCTATACACTATGTACGTGTAGAGAAAGTATAAACTTTTAAAAGAGAGTAACTATCATTATTTCATTTCTGACGAACAAGCATCAGAACGCGCTGCAGTGTATATATTCCTATTCATTTGTTACTACTCAACATTTTGCTTACGAGTTTACTCTGCAGGGTTTAGCTTATTCAGTAATGTTTTCCTTGTTACCCAGCAAAATACAATTGTCACCTGTTAACTTAGTTGACTTATAATCATGAACTATCATGAATTGTCATATACTTTATGCTTAGGTTGAAACGGTATGTCGCCAAGCTGAGTGAGCGCATCAGCATATGTTTTAGTTAATAAGATTGTTTAAGTTAATTACTAGGCAAAATATCATGTATTTATTGTCACAATGTATATTCAAGTTCAGAGAGACTGTTCCTGGAAAGCATTTGTAGCTTTAAACCCGGAGTTCTCAAGCGGCTATTTCAGTGTTTAAGATATTTTATTTTGTATTACAAGGGGGGAAAAGATGCTATTATTTAGTCACGTCTCGGAAAGAGAAAGTGGATGTGACTTACAAATAAGGGAATCACGAGAAACTTGGGGTCAAGAATCACGTGAATGATGTGTTGACCAATCAAAAATAATCACATCACGTCAGAAAGGCACCCCAAGCTATTTTCGGCGCCAAGATGGGCCAATGAGATTGCAAGTTGAGTGTTTTGCGCGTGGGTAGGATTTGCTATAAATGTAGAGTATTCGCCCTAAATTTTAGGCAGTTGAAATGTAATTTCAGGGGGAACTGCGACACCCAGAAGAAGGAATCCACGCAAAATAGTAAAATGTCCGCGAAGTCTATTATTGTGATTCAGTCAGTTGAAATGTAACTTCACGCGGAACCTGCGACACCCAGAGCAAGGAATCCACCCAAAATAGTAAAGTGTCCGCAAAGTTTATTATTGTGATTTAAGCAATTGAAATGTGACTTCACGCGGAACCTGCGATACTTGTGATAAGATATCCACGCTAGAAAATTAAAGTGTCTACAATAATCCTGCACGTAACAGTTATCGTCACGTAAGTTCGAGTTTCCTTTGTGCGCATTACGCACTATTGCGAGAGAAATTACGGAAATAGAATCGCGCCAGGAAGTGTCTCGAGAACGCTGAAAACGGAAATAAACCTTGATCAAATGAAAATGCCGACATTTCTTTTGAGCCAAATTTCCGTTCCCCAACTTGAGATCAGCGCCGCTCAATACCTTGAGCTAAACAAATAGGTCTTAATGGCTCGTCGCTGAGTCCGCAAATAGCCGAGGAGCGTTGAAAATCGACTTCACTAGCTGCGACGCCGGAGAAAGGAAGGGGGAGAGAAGACCAGTTGTCGCTGCGCAGCCCAGCACAAAAGGTACGTCTTCCAGATCACCAGTTCCAGCCTCAAAGTACAGATTATGTTCTGTAAGTCCACAGCACTATGATACCCATGACCAAACGAAACGCATTTGTTATTAGAATCATGACTCTCAAATTCCATTGTCTTAGTCTGTGTACAGAAATTTCAAGATGAGAACATTAAAATAGATCGATGGCTACGCTATTATTTGTCGTGTTGTGCCTTCAGCCGTAAATATTGTTGCTTTTGAGCTGGAAATGAAAGAGTGGTCAGTTAGCCAAAGCATGAAACTACCTTGAAGAATACTCTCTATTTTCTGCAAAAATCTTGTTAGTAACAGGGAGTTTATTGAATAAATACACAAACGCTTCAGTTTTCAGTCAAATTTCAATTCAAATTGCATTATAAATTATATTCATCGTAATTTAAACGAAGACATTGAAGCAGTGAACAAGTTTCTTCCTGAAAGTTGAAACGTATAGCAGCTATCTTAATTGAGGCATTGTAAATAAAATAATTACGTTAAGATGATTTATATTTGTGAAATTGACTCCACATTCACTTGGACTGATCTAGCAGGCTCTTTTTATTTATCTAATTTTTATAGTGTTTAACTATATTCGTTTCACGAATCGTCAGTACCATTGCCTGTAGTAAAAACACCATCAAAAAAATTGGTAGCATATGAAAGTACAGCATATAGCTATATATATATAATTAGACGATACTGATTTCTACTAATCAAAATATTGTATTTAAGAAAGCAACACTAAAATTGGAGAAATGTGTATATAAAAGGATAGGCTTCTAGAGTTTCTGACGAAATATGCATTAAATATTGAAGTTCAAGAACATTTTATGTATTCTGACATTGAATAAAAGAGCGCTACCTGGGAGAGAAACCCTGGAATACCAACACATAGAGACGAATGTAACCTGGCAAAAATCACAAAAGTAACAACACAAATTTTATAAGAGATTTCGTAAGTCAACCTGTAATTATTGTTAACCTTCCGTTAATACACGTTGGGGAGAATGCTATAAGAATAATAATAAACTTATTTTTCTGCTCTAGGTTGGTGCTGTGAATGCAATTTTTTCTTTTTATATTTATTAAAATATAGGAGGGCCATCCAGAAAGTAACAGACGATTTGGCACAACTAAATAGTAACGAAAGATATCATCACAGAACTTTATTTACAAAGTTTCAGTACCTTACTCTATTTCTCAACATAATTGTTATTGCTACCAATGTATTCATTGTCACGTGGTACCAGTTTTTCAATGCCGATGTTATACTTTTCTACCGCCAAAGGTCTTATTCGTTTTTTTTTTTTAATGCACAAAATGTTCGGTCAATCGATTTTACAGGCTGATAGCGCATGTGTGTAGTAATTATGCAATGAACGAGTCTTCAGTTAGAAAACAGCATAATTTAGAGTATTGAAGGAAGAACCAGTGTGCACGACAAAGATGAGAGTGTAAGTTATCAATTGTTATGGAGAAGCTGAAGGTAAAATGTTGATAAAAGAATTCAGAAAAAAGTGTTTCACTTTGGATACCATACCCAGTTTTTTAGGTGAAAAAATGTCCCAACCTCAAAGTGGCAGTACTGCATCTTGACTCAGATCTTTGGCGGTAGAAGAATATATCTGCATTGAAAAACTGCTACCGCGTGACAATAAATACCTTGATAGCAACGGCGATTACGTTGAGAAATAGAGTAAGATACTGTAACATTGTAAATAAAGTTTTGTGCTCATATCTTTCGTTTTATTTAGTTATGGCAAATGTTCTGTCACTTTCTGGATGGCCATAGTATATCTCAGAATGTGATGGATACAATTGGGACATTATCTATTCACAGTTAGAAACTTTTAAAAATAAAAAGCATATAAATAAACGCTAATCGTACCAAATGCAGTTCCTATCCATGAATTCAATGAGTGCATAATTTAATCCCTATCTTTAATAATATAGAATTTGTAATACACCGAAAATAAATATTGGCTTATTGGGAGTTTGTTTACAATTAATTGCGAGCAAGCAATCGATGATGCACGACCGGGAGTCATCAGTGATGGAAGAACAAACAATCAAACTGTTGTCGCTGGCGTGCATACTCTCGAAGGAAAACTAATTTTACCAAAACATAAAAGTCCATAATTTTAAAATACTGTTGAGTGAATATTTTGATTGAATTTTCCCGCGAGGCAATTTAAGTGAAATTATACTCGAGAAGAGAGCTCACATTACATATTATTTAGTTGTGACTTATCAATATCAACATCATGTTCCTAAAAGCATCGTTTCGTAATCGGCTTACCCTCCCCGTATCTCGGAGTAACAAGCCAATGCCTAGGGGTCAGAAGTCTGTCGGGGAGCCAACGGCACAGAGCCACCTATTAAAGGGGTCGGCCTATACCCAGGCATTAACATGAAGAAGTGGATGATATGAAATATAAGCCACATTGATGATATGAAAGGTGATGATTGGGACTATGAGTGGCGGAGGAAATCGGTGGACCCGGAGAAAACCGCTTAGTCGCCGCTTCGTCCACCATAAATTCCGGGTAGCCTAGATGGGAAGCAAGCGGTCTAACCACTCAACCACGGCTTAAAAACATCACATCTCAATAACTATTCCCTGCAGACGTTATTTCTGAACTTTTATCCTGATCTCCTCTGCTAATCCTTGCATTCTGACCTGTGTATTCTATTCCGTTCTGTCACCTTCCAATTTCATTTTACAACTGATTTTTCAAAATTTTGAAAGAAAGCAAACAGAGTTCAAACAATGTTCTCGGTGGTATGCAAGTATGAAGTTTAGATCGAGGCTGACGAGAGAGACAGGCTGCTGCTCAGCGATACTACAAATTGAATTCTCACATAAGGTGTAATATACAGAATGATTCAAAAACACTTTTACAAAGTTTGGAGACACGTTCCTTACATCAAAATAAGAAAAATATTGATATAAACACATGTCCCAAAACCCTTAGTTCTCAATTTATTGAGGTTCAAAATGCTGTTAGTCAAAACATTTTAAAGTGACACTATATTCTATTAGCTTGTTTGAAGGGGTTCCATAAAAACACCACTTATAGGGAATGATCCAAATGTCCTCCTCTTGCGCCTGGTCACGCATTCACTCGTCCAAACATGCAATGTCAAATACTCGGAGTCGGTGTCGTATGATTTCGCAGGCTTCCATGACACTTAGATTAAGACCCAGGAGGACTGCTGCAAAAAGCAATGGTTTAAGTTGAAAATATAAAAATCTAAAGGAATTGAGGTCGGAGGAACGTGCAGTCCATGAAACAGGAGCCCTTATCTATTTGTCATGCTAGATACCAGCCTCTAACAATCAGACTAAAACGTGCTGGAGCTCTATCGTGCATAAACCACGTGTTTCTTATTTACAGAGACACATTTTCTAATAAGTGTGTGAGAGTGTTCTGAATGAAGTCCCTGTAGACAACACTTGTAAGACGAGCTGGGGAATGTATTACACATCTGATAATGTTAGCAAGTAGCCATGGCAACACAAGGCCAACTCTGCAGGGTAAATGGGTCAAAGCCTTCTATGAATGAGACATTAATAAATGAAGTTATTATGTTGGTCCCGTAAAGCCGTTGAAGGTGATATATAAATTGATAACGCGAAAACGAAGTGTTTTAGAGCATATATTTAAACTTATTATTTTGTTTCATGTCAGGAGTCCATTTCCAAACGTTGTAAAAGGGTTTTTGAATCATCCAGTATAAACAAAATGTGTGTAGTTACAAAGCAGCATTACTGTTGATTTACAAAGTCAGTAACATTGTTTATTATTATTATTATTATTTATTATAATTTATTATTGTTATTTATTATCATTATTATCATTTCATTTTAAATTTGCATATTCAGATTACTTAATAATATTTTATTGTGTTAGGCTAAGCAATGATTTCAACACTAATTTACGTAAAACATTTCGAGTAAGAAAATTATCGGTAATATCGAGAATAATAAGATCGAGACTTTGAATTTATAAGCACAAACAAAGAGAGTGTAAATCAAGCTTTCTTAAAGAATTATATACAAAAAAAGAAGCGACTTACAAAGAAAAATCCTTCCCACCAAAACGACCCGGGTTCGATCCCAGGCGAGTGCATGTGGAATTTGCGATGGACAAAGCGGCGTAAAGCGGGTTTCTCCAGTAACCCCTGCTATCGCATTCCACCAAGCGTTCCATGTATCATCAGGGTTATTTTAGTAAAAGCGGGCGTTAAAAACTATCACAATTTATTTTCATAATGCCTATTATTCTTAAACCCTCTGACAAGATATAGTGTTTAACAATAAACTTGATATATCTTTATGTTCATAAAGTGGTACACCTCAATAGCTCTCCGTAGCCTGTCTTTAATTTAGGTATTATTTCAGAAATGTCCACTCGTGATATTATACCACCTAATGTATGCTTGTTAGTACTAAACAATGTTTAAAGAGACAAATATCACTTTCTTTAGCCATATAAGTTTACAGTGATGTAAGCTTGAACACAACGTGTCCTAACATTTACGGCCAGTAAAAACAAAGAAAGAAAGAAAAGCACATGAATCTTATTTCATTTTTTATCATCGCATACTATGTGTCATCTCTATTTCCTTCTATATATAGTGTACAGAGAAGGTACAGCATTCCACCCAAAACTTCGATACCAAGATTTAACCGGTAATATATCATTTAGGCTCCCCAGTATCCAAAAAAAGCATTTTTAGAATAACGTCCGTGTCTCTGTGGGCAGCATAGCTCAAAAACGAAAAACCCATTAAATACTAAACTTGATATTTAAGTTCATATATCCCGAGGCTGCAACACGAAGAGTTTCAAGAACATCATCCCACCAAGCCATCCCTACCCTTTACATGGAAAAGATTTCGAACATTTTGATTTTCTCAAAAATGGCTCTATCGATTTTGATTAAAAACTCTTATACTTCAAATATTTACATGACCAATATAATGCATATCTTGAATTTGCTGGTAATTGCCTCTGAAGAGCTGTTTAGTTTTTTTTTTTTTTTTTTTAATTTAGCATATTTGCTAAACCATAAGAGATAAACAAAAGCTTACTTCACATCTCGTTAAAGCACACAATTTATGTCATATTTTTATCCTGGAGTTCACCTTTTGTTATTAGCTTCTCTTTTAAAATATTTCTACTTTTCCCATACGGGAATTTGTCAACTTATGGCCACGCAAAGAAACGGATTTCAATCCCATAGAAACCGCATTTTAAAACATCTTATTATCGGTTTATCCTAGTGTATCCCCTTATTTCCTGTCTACTTATAAGGAATTAAGTAATAAGGTCGTTTCTGCTCGTGTTTATCTTAATTCGCATGAAGTAGATAGAAGAATAAGCTTATTAACAATAATTTGTTACAGAAATGTAGAGAAAGTCGTGTAAATGGAGCACATCACATTTTTATTCCAATATAATTTACAGGAATGCTACAAATGAAATAATGTCACTTATATTCTTCATTGTTTCCCGTTCAGTGTACTACGTTAACATTCTATACTATTAAGAATAAACTGCTCAAAATTTGGGTTTCCACAACAGCAAGGAATTTTTTTGGAACAATGAGAGGTGTATTTGGAAAAAGTTAGGTCACTGCATTTGCGATTATTTTTGCCATGGTTATTGGAAATACAATCAGTTCAC
Source organism: Hymenopus coronatus (assembly GCA_030762935.1). Classification (NCBI taxonomy): domain Eukaryota; kingdom Metazoa; phylum Arthropoda; class Insecta; order Mantodea; family Hymenopodidae; genus Hymenopus; species Hymenopus coronatus. Next base: position 90,563,959 of record CM060883.1, read on the forward strand.
CTTTAATCATAATTCTAACTACACGAATAATGGACAATTCCTGGAAATGCTTTATGCAAATCCAGGATTGTTACTTTCTCTACTCGTGCAAGGTACATAGTATATAGAGAAGGTATTGTAACAAATGACTTTATTCACTAAACAATTAGTTACAAATAAACAAGTTCACTTGAGACAGTTTATGGCAACTCGCCGTCCGTGGCTCGCGCCTCACTGCGAGGTAGTCACTCACGACTCAATTCAAATCACAACAAACACTGCACTGCCTTTATAAGGGAAAAATGACGTCACAAGTTTTCTGGAAATTTCTCGAACCAGAACACCCGAGAAGCACCGGGACTGGCTTCCAGAAGGTTCTGGTTACATCTGCGAAGCACTTCCTGGCCTTATTTATAACGCTCTCCGACTGCGACGTCTCACGTTGCAATTCTGAGGCCACGTGCCTCAACGCACGTGAGAGGTCACACGCGTGGATGGCGTTGTCACATTGCTCCCAAATATTCGATACCGAGATTTCGCCGGAAATATGTTTTGAGACCTCCTGAATCTAAAAAACATTTTTAGAAAAATATCCGTGCGTGCGTGTGTCTGTCTGTCAGTGTGTGTGTGTGTGTGTGTGTGTGTGTCTGTGTGTGTGTGTGTGTTTTATATATAATCCTTTATTAGCACATGTTCCATTACAGATATAGTAATACTACATTTTTGATTGTGTCCGATACTTAATTAACAATATTCCTATAAGTTAGAATTAACATCTGTGTGTATGTGTGTTTTATATATAATCCTTTATTAGCACATGTTCCATTACAGATATACTAATATTACATTCTTGATTGTGTCCGATACTTGATTAACAATATTCCTATAAGTTAGAATTAACATCTGTGTGTATGTGTGTTTTATATATAATCCTTTATTAGCACATGTTCCATTACAGATATACTAATATTACATTCTTGATTGTGTCCGATACTTAATTAACAATATTCCTATAAGTTAGAATTAACATCTGTGTGTACGTGTGTGTGACGAAAAGTCCGTAAAATGCCAAACATGGTATTCGCCTCAGTATCTTTCTCGAAGGTTTTCAAAAATATCCCTCACCACCAACTACCCTTTACATGAGCAATTTTTCGAAAATTTTTATTTTCTCAAAAATGACTGTAACGATTTTGATTAAAATATCGTATATTAAAGATACACATAAAATGCATATCTTGAATTTTGTACAAGAAGACATTTTTATTCTGGACGAATTTTGCGGAATTTTGAATAACTTACTTGATAAAATGTAGGGCTTGTTAAAACACATAATTTATGCCATATCCATTTTTTTCATGCAGTTGACCGTTTTCAAGATATTCCTTGTTATTGGTTTCAGTTTTAAAATTCTAAAAGTTTCCTATATGGGAGGTTGTGAACTCTTGCCCAAGCAAGGAAAGGAATTTCCATCCCATTGCAACCATATTCTAAAACATTTGACTAAAGGTTTATCCTAGTGTATTCCCTTATTTCCCTTCTACTTATATGGAACTAAGTAACAAGATGTCTATATCTCGATTAGTATGAAGTAGACAGACAATAAGATCACTAACAATAATTTGTTACAGATATGTTGAAAAATTCCCGTGAATGATCACAATTAGATTTTTTTAATTTTGAAAATTCTGTTGGAACCATGTGAAGCCAGAGTTAAGTTTGCTTTCATCTTTTGGTAACGCAAATGCTTTGATTCAGATTCAGAATCGTAATTGGATTCGCATTGAAATACTCCACAAAGTCTACACACTTTTCATAATTACAAGTGAAGGAAAATGAAATAATATTGCCAGTCTACATACATCATACCATGTAAGGTTATATTAGGCCATGTTGCACACGATGAATATTTATTAAAGTAATTTTAAACTATAAACACCTAGAGCTTATTAAACCACTGAAAAAATAAATCTGATGGTTCCATTCACATGACTTTGTCTGCATCCTTCTAACAAATTATTGTTAAAAACCTTATTCTTCCATCTACATCTTGATAATCGAGATAAACATTAGCACAAGTTGCCCTTATTGCTTGTTTCTTTGTTTACACTTTCCTTGTGAGAAATGTTTTAAGTACTTTAAATTTGAAACAAATAACAAGGCATATCTCAGAAATGGTCAATTCCACGAAAAAGGTGTATAACATAAATTCTGTTGTTTATCAACATCTACATTCTTTGTCTAGTAAGTTTTTGTCTATGTTTTATGGATTACCAATTGGACAAAATTCAGCAAAACTCTTCTAGAATAAAGAGGTTTTCAGAGGCTATTCCCAGAAAATTCAAGATATACATTATATTTGCTATGTAAATATCTTTAATAAACGGTATTTTAATCAAAATCTTTAGAGCCATTTTTGAGAAACTCGGAATTTTTTCCATGTAAAGCGTAGTTTGGGGTGGGGAGATTTTTCTCAAAATCTTGGCGACGCATCCTTGCAAAAAACTAAACTTAAATACCAAGTTTGGTATTTTACCCACTTTTCAATTTTTAGTTATCGTGTTCACAAACACTGGACACACATACTGTATAAAAGCATTTTTAGAAAAAGGTCCGTAAAGTGTATAGCAGAATCTGATGTGTTCCACTTACATCACATTTTCTATCTTCTGTGCAACAAACTATTCCTACAGAATAATATTCTTCTTTCTATTTTATGCTAATCGAGATAACCGTTAACGAAATTATGGTATTATCTCTTTCTTTATAGGCACATGGAACATAAGCAATTACACTGGGATAAAGTTTCATTGTTTCATTCGCCGCCGATGTGCCGAAATTTCGACTCACAGGAGTTCCTTTATATACCATTAAATCTACTGATATGGGGCTGTCGCTTTTAAGCACACTTCAAACTATCGATCTGTGCCGGGATCCGAGGACCACCCTAGACTAAAGTGATAGTTAAACCTTTTAAGAGTTGGTCGCTAAATGAAGACCATGAAATTAGGTTGTCTTTGCATGGCCAGGAGTAAAAAATAAACACGAATAAGGACTTCGAATTTGCGAAAGGTATAAATATTCGAAAGTCTAAATCAAACATAAGAAATATCTTGGAAAAGGTCCACATAAAAGGAACCGCATAAATTGCGTGCAATAACGAGATCTGCATTTTTTGTGGTTTAAGATTATGCAGAGGACATCAGAGGTTATTCCCAGCAAATTCAAGATCTACTCGTAGATATCACTTGTCATCAAATATCTTAAACTCGTGGAATACTAATCACAATCGTTAGAGCAAATATGAGGAAATAAAATCGAAAAATGCTGCGTGTAGGCAAATGGGTTTTAATGTTTGAGTTATGCTGATCACAAACACAGCACGCACGCACAGACATACACGGACGTTTTTCTAAAATACTTTTTGAATTTAGGAGTTCTCAAAACTTGTACATCCAGGAAAATCTCGATATGAAAATGTTGGGTGGAATACAATACTTTCTCTAATTACGAATCATATGGTACAGAAAGTACTAAAAGTAGTGGGGAGGAAAATTCTTATGAATCTAGTATTACACATTCAGTAATTTCTCTCCAAATCATGGAAACAAGGCGCAATTTCAAGGATCGATCCTAATCATGTAACTGTTGCTTCTGTTTCCTAGTACCTAAAAGGAAATAAGCGATGCAACTAACTGTTTCTACAGAGATTAGCATGACATAATTAAAAACATCTGATGTGTTCCATTCACATGACTTTCTCTAATTCTGAGTAACAAATTATTGATAATAAGCTTATTCTTCTATTTACTTCATGCTAATCGAGAAAAAATTAGCAGAAATAGTCTTATTACTTGCTTCCTTGTAAGTAGAAGCAAAATATGGGAGTCTTATAGGTTCAAGTGAAGTCAAACGCTGGACTGAAGTTTAATTTTTTTTTGTATGCACACGAGTTGACAAATTCCTGTGTGAGAAAAGAACAAGTTTTTCAAAGCTGAAACCAAAAACAAGGAATATCTAAAAAACGATCAAATCCTCGAAAAAAGTATATAACATAAATTGTGAGTTTTAATGTGCTCTACATTTTTTGTGTGATAAGTTTTTGAACATTTCTTACGGTTTAGCAGTTGTGCAAAATTCCTCCAGAATAAAGTAGTCTTCAGAGGCTATTCTCAGAAAATTCAAGATATACATATTATTTGTCGGGTAAATATCTTTAATATACGATATTTTAATCAAAATCGTTAGAGCCATTTTTGAGAAAATCAAAAGTTTTGAAAAAAGTTCCATGTAAAGGGTAGTTGGGGGTGGGAGAATTTTCATGAAAATCTTCGTATCGTATCCTTGGAAGATACCAAACTTAAACACCAGGTTTGGTATTTAACGGCCTTTTCTTTTTTGAGCTATGATGTCCACAGACACACACACACGCACACACACGGACCTTTTTCCAAAACTGCTTCTTTTGGATTCAGGGGGACCCAAACGTGCATTTCCGGTGAAATCTCGGTATCGAATTTTTGGGTGCAATACATACCTTCTCTATGCACTATGTACATAGTACGTGTAGAGAAAGTAAAAATCCAATGTGTTACACTCACATGTCTTTCTCTAGCTTCTCTACAAACAAACTTCTTACAAAAGATTATACTTCCTTCTACACCATGCTAATCGAGATAAACATTAGCAGAATGTTCTTCAGTTTAAACATATGCCTTGTTGAGGGTATATTCCCAGATATATTAAAAGTGCCAAGAATCGTTCCAATTTATACTAAAGCAGATAAAAGCCTCAGGCTAGTTATTTCCCAATATATTTAGTTCCTGTATTTTCAAAAGTACTTGAGTCGTTTATGTATGCCCAATTATATAACTATTTTGAATTAAATAATATAATTACTAAATCATAGTTTGGTTTCAGAAAAGGGAAATCCACCACCAATGCGATAGTTTCATTAATTCAAAAACTACTTACAGCTTTTGAAAAGAGAAATTGTGCACAGGCCACGTTCTGTGACTTAAGTAAGGCATTTGATTGTTTAGACCACTCTTACCTACTTACAAAATTAATTTCGTATGGAATAAATAGCCCAGGTATTGAATTACTCAAATCCTACTTCGTAAATCGAAAGTAGGTGGTTTGTATCGGAAATAAGAAATATAAAATAGCAGAGACAAGATCCGTTGTCCCACAGGGTTCAATTCTTGGACCATTGTTGTTTCTAATAATGATCAATGACCTTCCATCTTTTATTACCTCTCACACTATTCTATATGCTGATGATACTACCTTTTTTAATATGAGTCAAGATTTTCAGACACTTAAATGTACAGCAGAAAACACACTAATCCAAGCCGATAAATGGTTCAAAGCTAACGGTTTCATACAGGGCAAAACACAACACATGGTTTTTAATTGCAGGGATACTCTAATGTAAAGTTCCTAGGTGTTGTAATTGACAATATATTATCTTGGGCACTACATATTGATCATATAATGTCTAAACTCTCCAGATGTACATATTTGATTAGAAATTTGAAAAAGCAAGGTATATATACGATCATCATATTTTGCTTATTTGCAGAGCGTTATAGCGTATGGTATTTTACTTTGGGGTAACAGCTCACGTGTTACCAAAATACTTTTAATCCAGAAATAGGTTTTTAGAATAATGTCTGACAAATCAAAGCTAGCTCACTGCAAACTATTATCCATTAAATTCAAAATAATGAGTGTAGTAAATCTATATAGATACACCGTGTTGTTGTATATAAAAAGCCGAACATCAGAACTACAAAATAGACAAAATATTCATTCCTATAATACAAGATCATGCTAACATATTGATATTCCATATTGTAGACTGACTAAACCCAGAAGAGTTTTGAAGTACTAGGGTCTAACATGTATTATAAACTATATTTAGACTTAAGACAATGCCCTGCAGCTATTTTTCTGGATGAATTTTATGAAATTTTGCATTAATCGTAAACCGTAAGTGATAGACAAATACTTACCAAACAAGAAATGTAGAGCACATTAAAACATACAATTTATGTTATATAATTTTTTTTCTTAGGGGTGGTCGTTTTTGAGATATTCCTTGATTTTGGTTTCAGCTTTAAAAAACTTATACTTTGCTCATACAGGAATTTGTCAACTCTTGTCCATACATACACAGGAACTTCAGTCACATAGCAACCAGCTTTTGACTATCACTTAAACCTATGGCGCTACCTTATTTCGCTTCTACTTACAAGGAAGACTATTTCTGCTAATTTCTTCTTGATTAGCATGAAGTAAAAACAAGCATTAGCTTTTTAACAACAATTTGTTGTAGACATGTAGAGAAAGTCATGTGAATGGCACACATCAGATTTTTAAGCAAAAATTGTATGACTGGCTTGTTGCAACGCCTTTTTACTGTCTTCAAGAATGTTTTGAAATATAATAAGCACATCTGCTGTATCACTGTTAATCTTAGTATATATTATGACATTGTTGTAATCAGTATAGTTATTAGTTATTATTAATTTATACTTTCTCTATACGCACTATGTATATAGTGTATAGAGAAGGTACTGCACTCCACCCAAAAATTCAATATCGAGATTTCACCGGAAATATATGTTTTAGGCCCTCTTTATCTAAAAAAAGCTTTTTCGGAAAAAGGTCCGTGTGTGTATGTGTGTGTGTCCGTGTGTCCGTGTGCTATGAACACAATAACTCAAAAACGAAAATTCGGTAAAATACTAAACTTGGTATTTAAGTTTATTGTCGTCCAGGGATGCGACACGAAGATTTTGAGAAAAATCCCCACACCCCCAAATACCCTTTACATGGAACCTTTTTTCGAAAATTTTGATTTTCTTAAAAATGGCTCTAACGATTTTGATTAAAATATCGTATATTAAAGCTATTCACCTGACAAATAAAATGTATATTTTGAATTTTCTGGGAATAGCCTCTGAAGAGTACTTTATTCTGGATGAATTTTACTGAATTTTGCATAACTGCTAAACCGTAAGAGATGGACAAAAACTTACTACACAACAAATGTAGAGTACGTTAAAACACACAATTTATGTTATATACATTTTTTTCGTGGAGTTCATCGTTTTAGAGACATACATTAGTTTTGGTTTCTGCTATGAAAAGCTTTTACTTTTCTCATACAGGAATTTGTCAACTGCTGTCCATACAAAGGACTTCAGTGACATAGCAACCAGCTTTTGACTATCACTTTAACTTATAGTACTCCCTTATTTCGCTTCTACTTACAAGGACGGGAGTAATTAGAATATTTCTGCTAATCTCTTCTGTTGCAGAGGTGCAGAGTAAGTGATGTGAATTGTACACATCAGATATTTTGACATGTATTACTGTGTATTATATTGCATGTTTCATTCCTGTACATATTCTGTATTGTAAATATAATATCATTTTAATTATTTGATAGTATCACTCTGACTTTGTCTATTTCTGTACGAGCTCAATGACAGTAAAATTATCATTATTATTATTATTATTATTATTATTATTATTATTATTATTATTATTATTATTATTATTGTATTAGTACTATTATGGTTATTATTATTATTATTATTATTATTATTATTATTATTATTATTATTATTTTTACTTAGTTCCTTAAAGTAGAAGGGAACTACAGGAATGCGCTATACTAAAGAGATAGTCAAATGTTTTAGAAAGCTGTCGTTAGGCGATCGTCACTGCAAATCACTTTTTTGCTGGTAGAACAAAGAAAAACGAACACTTCTGTCAGAGGAAAGTATAAGTACTTTACAACTGAAACGTATAACAAGGAATATCTCATAAACGGTCAATTCCCAGGAAAAAATGTATGTAACATAAATTGTGTGTTTTAACCAGATCTACCTTTTTTGTTAAGTAAGTTTTGCCTCTCTCTTACGGTTTACTAATTATGCAAAATTCCGCAAAATTCATCCAGAATAAACATGTCTTCAGGGGCCATTATCAGAAAATTGAAGATACACATTTTATTCGTCATGAAAATATCTGAAATATAAGAGATTGTTATAAAAATTTTGAGAAAATTAAAATGTTCGAAACATTTTTCCGTGTAAAGGGAAGTTGGGGGTGGGTGGACTTTCTTGAAAATCATCGTATCGCATCCTTGGAATATACCGACGTTAAATACCAAATTTTGTATTTAACAGTAGTTTCGTTTCTGACCTATGCTGCCCACACACATATATATACACACACACACACACACACACACACACAAGCACTCACACACACGGACATTTTTCTAAAAATCATCTTTTTGGATTCAGGAGGTCTCGAAACAAGTTTTTCCGGTGAAATTTCCGTATCGAATCTTTGGGTGGAATACAATGCTCTGTACACTATGTGTATAGTACGTGTAGAGAAAGTAATAAACATAGACTGTTCTACTCAATAGGCTTCGTGAAGCGTTGCAATTATTCCAGCAATCCCTGGCAGAAGTCGTAAATTAGAGCCGTAGGCGTAACACAGTATATGGTGCTATTAATGGTAGTAGTAAAATATCACAAATATGAACAGTGTCAATGATAAAAATAAAAAGAAAGCGTAAGACATATAAAGGCTTTGAAACAGCTGGCTTGAGCGAAGGACATTGAGAGCTACTGACATACAGAGCTACTTTCATCCGGCACACCTCTGCTATACAGGGTGATTCAAAAATACTTTTACAACGTTTGGGATGGATTACTGACATCGAAACAAGAAACTATGTTCATATAAACATATACCTAGAAACATTTCAATTTATCAATAAAAACCACCTTCAACTGCTTTCCGGGTACAACGTAATAACCTCATTTATTTTCTCAGTCATTCATAGACTCATTGTACCCTGCAGAGTTGGACTTGTGTTGCCATTGTTACTTGATAGCATTTGCCATTTATCACATGTGTAATATATTCTCCCAGGACGCCTTAGAAGTGCTGTCTACAGGGACTTCATTCAGAACACTCTCCCAAACTTGTTAGAAAATGTGCCTCTGCAAATAAGAAACATGTGGTTTATGCATGATGCTCTAGCACATTTTAATCTCATTGTTCGAGATGCACTGGCTGGTATCCAGCATGACAAATAGATAGGTAGAAGGGGACAAGTTCATGGCCTGCACGTTCTCCGATCTCAATCCTTTCGACTTTTATCTTCTGGGGACACCTTAAACCGTTGGTATATGCAGCAGACATCCTGGATGAAGAAACACCGACTGAGAGTATTTGACATTCGATGCTTTAACGAGTGCATACGCTTCTAAACACAACAGGAGGATATTTGGATATTTTCTGTAAGTGTTGCTTGTGTGGAACATATCCTAACAATCTGATATCAAAAAAAAAAAAAGAAAAGAAAAAAGAAAAATATTAACGTGTCAGTTTAAAATGTTTTAATTAATAGCATTTTGAACCTCCTAAATGGAGATCGAGAGTTTGGGACACATTTTTTCTTGTTTCGATGCAAGGAGCCTGTCCATAAACTTTGTAAAAGTATTTTTGAATCACCCTGAATTGCTGTTGCCAATCTTCAACAACTTTCGATAAAGATGCTGAGAGGGTGCAAAAACAGTCCTTTCAGTCATGTGTGCGGACAGTTTACTCCTACGAAGCAGCGACAGAACTACATTTTGGAATAAAGAATATTTTGCTTATTTGGGTACACCATGTTGACACTCCACAAGGCATGCAGGAAGTGTATCAAACAACTTCGACAATGGATCAACGGAAAAAGACCTTTGGAGTTCCCATTATATGACACGAACATAGTAACCGCGGATTAGGCCGTTATTTTTGCTCCTGCAATCTTACAAGCTACAATGCAAGAAACAGGCACAACATAACATACCCAAACATTCCGTCTGCTATATTTTCACGCCGCATGGTCTAAATGTTCCTGTCCAAAACATCAGATAATTTTTCCTCATCTACGTTTGAATCAGAAACCTGCAGTAGTAAAAGTGTAGTGACTTTGAACCACATGATACTTCAAAATCACCAGACTTTTGACTCAAGCAAAATTGAATGATCTAGTTCGTGATCTTGGCCTCTCTAAGGAATGTCAGAAAAACTGGATTCCAGGCTTCACGAACAAAACTTGCTCAGTGAGGATATTTCATACAGTTGGTACAGAAAATGAGAAATAGTATATGCTCCTTATATTGAGAGGAAAATAAAGTAGCATTTTGTAATAATATCCAGCAAGTGACGCTTAGGATAGGACTGCCCAGTTATGACCCTACTGAATGCACACCTTTTATTGATGCGTCAAAATGCAGTCTGAAAGGTGTCCTCCTACATAATGGAAATGTATATGCTTCACTTCCAGTTGGTTACTCAGTGATTCACAAAGAGTCTTATGAAAATCTGGAACTTCTGTTGACCAAGATAAAACATGAAGAACATAAATGGCAAGTGCGTGGAGAGTTCAAAGTTGTCTCTCTCTTGCTGGATCAACAGTTAGGTTATACAAAATATCCGTGTTTCATTTGCGAGTGGACAGACGGGTAAAAGCACAATATTGGATTAAGAAGGAATGGTCCCTAACGACAATGGCATGTTGGTTCAGAAACATTAAGAAGAAGAGTCATATTGAGGTATCTGATGTTCTCTTATCTGCTCTCCATATTAAATTAGGGCTCATGAAACAATTTATCAAGGCCTTGGACAAGCAAGGGCATTGCTTCTTTCACATTAATGAAAAGTTCCCAAGTTTAAGCAATGCAAAGGTGAAAGAAGGTAATATTTACAGGCCCGTATATCAGGAAGCTGCTTCGTGATGATAATTTTGAAAGTAAAATAAACTCGAAATAGTTGTTAACATGACAAACATTACGAAACGTTTTTACAACGTTTCTAAATAGTATAAATGACCCAGATTACAAAATCGTGTTAAACAAATTGTTGAACGCATTCAAGAAACTTGGATGTAACTGAGTATCAAGGTCCACATGCTACATGATTGCCATTCTACATTCTCACTTGTACTACTTTCCTGAAAACTACAGTGAAGAACATGGAGAGATTCCACCAAAATCTGAAGGAATTAGAACAAGACAGGTGAGCACTACAAAGCTCGCCGATTACTGTTGGATGATGAAGAGGGAAACTTCTAGAAGTGCTTCTAAAAGGAAGCCAACAAGAAAAAGCCTCGCATGCAAAAAAACAACAACACATTAAATAATGAATATTAACTGTACGCACTATACTTGCCAATTAAACTGACAATATTACAATATGTTGTCGTTTCTAACAGTGGCTGCATCATTATTTTACTTAAAACATCATAAAAGAAGTTTTCTTAAAACCACTGCATTTGTTCATTGAGCGTTACGCTAACCTCTGTTCTGGGGGGGGGGGAATCCTGGCGTGATACAAGGCAACAGTTTGCAGATTCAGTTTCAGCACTCTGAAATATAACAGGGCACATCTCAAATTTTGTGCCATATTCTGAAAGTGAAAATTTGTTGCCCAGTGTAATTGATGCCGATATGCACAAGCTAATTCTAACTAAATGGGCGCATATCACATCATGCCCAAAGCTGAGTACGGAACTAAGTGTTGAGTGAGAAGCTTCTGAATAATCACCCCGATGATACATCCTTCTTGTCCAGGTTGAGCTCTGTGATAAAATAGTCAAGCGCGTTGCAAGTGGAGTGAATGGAGAGAACAGAAAATAGAGACAGGCGAGAAATGACATGCATCTCTTATGACTGGGATATACTAGGGCTGTCCCAGAAGTACCCGGCCGTACGTAAAGATAGCGGTTGTTGTTTCAAACAACTACAACAACAGCAACGGTAAAAATTACCAACCTTAGAAAGCTTAAGTTTGAAGTTTGACGATTCTACATTGTTTAGCATTTGTTTGGCAACGATCATTAGTGAATGCTCTCAGCAAATTTGTACACATGGATAAAACTGATCATCGTTATGTTACATAAAAATTTCATTTGAAAGGTCTTAGTCCAACTAATATTAAAGCTAAGCCAGACTCAACTTTGGGGGAGTCTGCTCCTTCCTTTACAATGGTGAAATATTGTGTGGCAGAGTTTAAGCCGGCCGTACGAGCTGCTTAGATGAACATCGTAGTGGTCGACCAAATTAGGTTGCCAGTCCAGAAATTATAAAGAATATCCACAAAATGGTATTGGATTATCGTCAACGGAAAGTGCACGAGCTAGCAGATATTGCAGGCATTTCAAAAAGTGCTGCATGTCGCATACTGACTCAAAATTTGGATATGAGAAAGGCATGTGCAAGGTGGGTGCCGCGTTTGCTCACAAAGAACAAAAACAGCGTCGTGAGGATCTTTCGGTCGATTGTTTGTCAATGTTTCGCTGCAATAAAGCTGAGCTTTTGTGTCGATTCATAACCATGAATGAAATGTGGGTCCACCACTTCACACCTGAGACGAAGGAACATTCTAAACAGTGAATTGGAAGAGGAGAGTCGGCTCCAAAGAAGGCGAAAATAGTTCCATCTGCAGACAAGTTCATGGCGTCAGTTTTCTGGAACGCATGATGGATAATTTTCATTGATTATCTCAAAAAAATTAATGTAATTATGTACTTGTTACAGCGTTTGAATAATGAAACGGCAAAAACGGCCACATTTAGTGAAAAAGAAAGTTTTGTTTCATCAAGCCAATGCACCAGTTCACACGTCCATTATCGCCATGGCTAAAATACATAACTTAAAGCTCGAGTTGCTTCCTTATGCACTCTATTCGCCAGATTTAGCCCGCTCTGATTATTTTCTGGTTCCAAAATTGAAGAAACGGCTTGGTAGTAAAAGATTTGCCAACAGTGTAGAGGTAGTCTGCAGTTGATAGCTATTTTGCAGACCTCGATATTTCTCACTATAAACAGGGTATTGAAGATATTGAACATCGCTGGGAAAAGTGTATCGAGCTGAAAGGAGATTATGTAGAGAAATAAACATGTTTTTTCCCAAAATGTTTGCGCTTTCGTTGTTAGGTCGGGTACTTCTGGGGCAGCCCTCGTTCCTTGAGAATTATTTGTGCTCTGGCTTAGCTTGCATAGAAACTAAACAGTTGTCTACTTGGGGAGATATTCGCTCCCAGGAGTGAGTATTACTGCAAAGTTACAACATTTACTGTCAACCTTTGACAATCAGATAACCGGAGAGACCTATAAAAATAAATACTTTTTCAGAAGAGAAAAATATTTCAAAATACACATTGTACATATATAAGCTATATTACACAGTAAGAAAGAAGAAAACGTCAATTTAAAAAATATAATGTGTTCCATTCACAGAATTTCTCTACATCCCTGCAACAAATTATTGTTAAAAAAACTTGTTATTTTATTTGCTTCATAAGCCAGAAAAAAATTAGCAGAAATAGTCTTCTTACTTGCTTCCTTGGAAGCAGAATGGAAATAAGGGAGTACCATAGTCAAATATTTTAAAAGCTGATTGCATTGCGATTGAAGTTCCTTTGTTTGTATAGCCAGGAGTTGGAAAATTCCCGTATGAGAAAATTGTATTTTAAAACTGAAACCAATAACATGAAATATCTCAAAAACGGCCAAATCTACGAAGAAATGTGTAAAACATATATTGCGTTTTTTAACGCATCTACACTTGTTGTGTAGGAAGTTTTTGTCTATCTCTTACGGTTTACCAGTTATGCTAACTACCGCAAAATTCATCCAGAATAAAAGATGTATTGTGAGGCTATTCTCAGAAAATTAAATCAATACATTTTATTTGTCATGTGACAAATATACTTTGATATACGAAGTTTTAATCAAAATCGTTTGAGCCATTTATGAGAAAATCAAAATTGTCGGAAAATGTTTCCATGTAAAGGGTAGATGGGTGGGGGATTTTCTTGAAAATCTTCGTGTTGCGTCCTTGGAATTTAAATATCAAGTTTGGAATTTAACGGACTTTTCGTTTTTTGAGCTATACTGCCCACAGACACACACAAACATACACACACGCACATTTTTTTAAAAATGCTTCTTTTTTGGATTCAGGGTAAATCTCGGTATCGAAATTTTGGATGCAATACAATACAATACCCACTCTAGATACTTTGTGCACAGTACGTATAGAGAAAGTAAAAAGACAACGGATCAACGAGAAATACGTTCATAAACATTAGCAAAGATTCATTCAGCTCAATTTATTCTCCAAAGGTGAAGGATGCTTCATCATTAAGCAGTAACCATCAAAAGTCGATTTCTGTGTCTCACTTTAATATTAAATTAATTTGGTAAATACATGCTCGAAATCAGCATTCAATGCGGCAACTTAAAGAGTTAAAGAAGTGAACTGAAAGAAAATCTTCACTAAAAGGACTCCTCCGGACCGTTTCAAAATGGCAATAATCGACACCAAAGCGTATCAACCTCATTTCAATTAGTGGTATTCACATTCTGAGGAAGTGGTGTCAATGTTGGGCACTCGTCAATTTCCTTCCCCCCCCCCTCCCGCCAATTTAGACCTCATCATTGTGACTCGTGAAGGCAGTCAAGGGTTCAGTGAATTCGCTCTATATTCACCAACCATCTTTTTGGCGTCAGGAGAGCAAGCAATGGGTCACCAAATTTGTGTGTGTGTTTTTGTTTTCCTCCCAGCAATGCCCTCAATCATAGTTATCGTAACAGCATGCTATCTTTCACTGCAGCAGTAGAGTGTAAGAATTGCACACCGCTCGTACTAAATATATTAAATTAATTCAGGGTATGGGTGAAGAAAATGTATGAAATATAATTTTGTGAGCAAAATCTTACATTAAACTTGGTCGTCAGATAGCGATGAGACATACAGCTCAGGAGCAGAAGCAGCTATGTCACTTGAAGAGTCGTCCAGATTTATAACCAGCCTGTACACCACCTGGTCTCACATCCTATCAACCCGCCACATTCCTCGCGTGTGACATGTCCGATATCTACGTGCCACATACTTGCTCAAACATTATCTATCTAGAGGCTAAATTTAGCGACAAACAAATCAACTCGAAGATGATATGGTGATAGTCTCTAAAAGCAGAAAGTTGGGACAACTTTATTGCAAACTTAAGCTCCATTAAAATGTGTTCTAATAAGTTTATATGCGTCAGCCATCTAGAAAGTGCCAGCCGATTTGGCATGACTAAATTATAACGAAAGTTATCAATAAAAAACTTTATTTACAAAATTACAGAACCTAATTTAATTCTCAAGGTAATCTCCATTCGGTCAGGACATTTATTGTCACGTAGTACTATTTTTTTTAATGCCGATGTTATACTTTTCTACCGCCAAAGAATTTATTCAGTTTTTTTGAATGCACGAAGCGTTCGGCCAATCGAATTTTATAGGCAAATAACGCAAATGTATAAATATAATGCAATAAACGAATCTTCAGTAAGGAAATTGCGCATAATTTACAAGTAATCAAGGAAGAACCAGTGTGTACGATAAATACCAGAGTGAAAGTTTATCAAGTTCATGGAGGAGTTGAAAGCAAATGTTGATAAAAGAATTAAAGAAAAACCGATGTTTCATTTTGGACACCGATATGACTTGCTGAATGGACAAGACTTCCCAATCGACGAAGACGTCAAAGTGGCACTGACAATTTGACTCATATCTTTAGGGGTGGAAGAATATAACATCTGCATGGAAAACCGGCTTATACGTGACAATAAATACCTTGATAGCAATGACAATGAGAAATAGAGTAAGGTACTGTAACCTTTTAAGTAAAGTTTTGTGTTGATAACTATCGTGATTACTTAGTTATGCCAAACCGTCTCTCACTTTCTGGACGACCCTCGCAGTTATTGTATTGGTACATCTCAGCTGATGGAATTTCTGCAGATTACAGATTTTGTCTCCAAAAATGTAAATAGTACTTAGAGTGCGTATCTGTCAGCAGGTGTAAAAAATGTTTACTGAGTTAGTTGTCTGCTGCAAACACAGGAAACACAAATGTAATAAACAAGTGTTACGTCTAATCGTTTCTTGTGCCACATACAGCATCGGCGACTTGGGCGAGAATCTTAATTTGTATGTTTCTGTCACTTAGTGTTATAAAATTATAACAATCAGCCAACAACAATGTAGCCAACTTTGTTTAGGCGTTCTCGGCCTCATTCAAGTAGCTATGACTATGAAGTCTTGTATCGATGCTAAAATGGCCGATGACTTGAATGCCATGAACCAGATGACATTATGCAAGCAGCGGAGGGAGCAAAATTACAACTGCCACACTGCCTCCGTTGTATAGAATGTTTTCGTTCTGCACGAGTAAGTCATCATGTTGTCAGCACTGATACTAAACACGGCAACAACTGAATATCGCAAACCATTAAACATGAATTCCGGGAAATAGATAAACAATCTACTTATAATTATAATATGTCTATAAATATTGAGAACTGTCTAACAATAGTGTGTGACACACGTGTTAAAATTGTTTTATATTGTTCGTGGGATTACTATGCTGTGCCTACTCTCAACATAAAACACCATTTTTACCATTTGTATCATAAATAACTTTTTTTTTCTCAAGTGAAAAGTGCTATGGATGTGTAGCAATGTTAAGTATTATTATAAACTAATTAACATACTAATGTGTGTGTGTGTATGTTTTCTTTATGGTGTTTAATACCCGCTTTTAGTGGCACCGCAGCGATTACTGTGTTTGGCATCCATATTTTGTATCAGTCACAATGAGCGGCAACAATTTTGTAACGCCTTGAACAAATTCAAAATGAGCAACTGAGAGGTTGGCTCTTCGCTTCTGAAGTTTCCGTCAAATTGATTTAGCCCACATTCAGAAGAAGTTGACTTACCAATTGCATGTTGTATGCTACAGTGTATTTGTCTGTCTTATAATTGTAGTTCAGTTGCCCAAATTGCTCAGATAGACTGTGTCTGGTCGCGTTACTCCACTAACCTTCAAGCAACTTTTGTTTTCATTCTCTTTAATTTTCCAGTCGCGTCTTTTCCTGGAGAGAGGAACCAATGGCATTATGGATTACTTCACTATTCGATGTTTATTTGTTGTGAAGTCGTTTTTATCAATCAGAAAAACATGATAATAACTAGAACTAATAATCAAAGATAATAATTAATATAATTAAATTAATGATATTAAATACTATTATTATTTAAGTGAAACATATGGTTATGGGGTTAAAGAAGGAAAATAAAATTGTATATTTCGGGAGTTTTGCGAAGGACAGGAAATGGTCAGACCAATAATATGCACGCCTCGCCAGGTGCAGGTGTTATTAACAGGTCTTACCTGGATATTGTATGATTGTCCCAGGGAGGTCTCGTCAGGACAGTGCAGTTGTCGCTTACAAAAGTTAGTGCAGTTTAAAACACATTCACCATGCTACGGGAACAAACTTCTAAAATGGAACTAGTGTTTTTTATTTATTTATTTATTTTTTTTTTTTTTTTTGGTTCGCGGAGTCTCGAAAAATAGACTTTAAAAGTGTGGCTCTGCCCTGGCAGCGGACTGCCGGTCTCGATAAGTGATAAAAATAAACATCGATTGTGGACATTGCAAGTGTTCACAGTGTTTGTATTTGGACACACAGATCCCAAAGTCCACTTAAAGCTTACGGGAACGGGATGTGCAGCGCGCCCTGAGAATACGACCTTCGAGACCTCATGCTCTAGAAACCAGCAGAGGAATGAAAGTGGGGTGCAGGTGAAAGAGTGGACATCATTTATTCCCCAGACTCACACATCCCCATTCCGACCAGGCGGGCTCAGTTGCCAAGTTGTTGGAAGCGAAAAAATGCTCCTTACTGCACATACTCTTTGATGATGTATAGGTTGTTGGATGGGCACAGGCGTAACATATTGACTCTATAACAATAGTATGCAACAGCTGATTATTATTATTATTATTGTTGTTGTTGTCAGTTTAAGGCCTAAGGAGGAAACCCATACGGACAGCACTGTCCAATTTCATTTCTAGGAAAACAATGCACGATAACCCATTACGAGTGGCCGGCATGACGGTGGTGTACAAAGCGGCGCAGGAGCGAGTTTTCTCCGGTTTCCCCCTCATCGCATTCTATCGGTGCTCCATCTTCATTCCACGTAGCATCAGTGTCATCCTTTGCGGTAGAAAAAGCGGACCTTAAACACTAACCTGCGCGGCACAGGAACGGAAAGAGAAGAATGTCTCCAAGAGAATTAAAAACGGTGAGAGCAATCACTCGTGTAGTTTAGTAGTGTATACGTTGTGTATTCAGTGTGATAAAATGTGCAGAGAAGAGATGTTTATAGAAACTGTAAGAGAAAATATCAATTTCTCTATAATGCATGTGATGGGCCGTGGTTGTGTGGTTAGACTGCTAGCCTCCCAGCTGGGTTCGATCACAAGCTCCCGCATATGGCATTTGTGGTGGATGAAGCGGCGTTTGGGCGGGTTTTTGCGGGTCCCCCGGTTTCCCCCGCCACTCATTTCACCAATTGCTCCATCATCATCATCTTTTCTATGATCCATTTCGCTTGCGTTTCATATCATCCACTTCCTCACACCCATGTCTGGCTACGGGCCGACCACTCGTTCCAGATTCTTCATTCTCCCGACAGGCTTCTGACCCCTAGGCATCCAATTGTAAGTCCTAGGTGTTGTCAGTCTTAAATACGGGGATGGTAAGCCTACTAAGAATCTATGATGCATCTGTTCCATCTTATACGGGAACAGGAAAAAGAACAATGCATGGAAACAAATTTCTGTTAAGTTTCCAGATCGGGCAGGAAATTTATATGTTTATAATATCATTGCTGCAGTTGTCTCCGGAGATCCATCAGGGACGGACGTGTTTGCTACCTGCTCGTGATGGGGTGTGACCTTCAAACATACCTAACTTGGATTCGGAAATTCTTGAGCGAACGAACCCAAAAATTGCGGGTGGGAAATAAATTATCGTCTCCTACAAATGTAACTTCTGGTGTGCCCCAGGGAAGCGTGATCGGGCCGTTGCTTTTCTTAGCATATATAAATGATTTACGGGAAGGGATAACATCTCAAATTTGCCTATTTGAAAACGATTGTATAGTCTATAGAAATATTAGTGATAAAGGTGACACAATAGATCTACAAGAAGATTTAAACAAAATTCAACTCTGTGCAAGATATAATAAAATGGAGATAAATCCGAACAAATGTAAAACAATTATATTTTCAAGGGCAAGAACAGTAGAAAACGTAACATATAAATTAGACAATAAGAAAATACTCAGAATAAATAGCACCAGATATTTAGGGGTAATACTAAATCAAAGATTGGAGTGGGGGGAACATGTAAACTCGATCACTGGGAAGGCATGGAAAGCGTTGCATTTCGTAATGAGGATTTTAAAATGCAGCAATGGAAAGTCGCGAAATTTGGCATATACTTCTTTAGTTTGACCAATACTAGAATATAGTGCTGCATGCTGGGATCCTTATCGGGTGGAACAAAAACTGGCACTAGAGAGAGTTCAAAAAAGAGCAGCTAAATTTGTAGACAGAAGTAAATGATTCGAAAATCATACCAGCACTGCTACTTCCTGGGAAGCACTAGAAAAACGTAGGAGCAGAGCAAGGCTATGTGCAATTTTTAGAGTCTATAAGGGGGAACCTGCATGGAAAGACATATCCAAACGATTATTAAAGCCATTATACTGTGGGAGGAATGATCACTCGGAAAAAAATAAGAAATAAGGAACAGAAAACAGACATAGGTAAATTTTCCTTCATAAATAGAACAATAAACGAATGGAATAAAATACCTGCAGATTTACTGGAGACTTTGCCTCAAAGTGTAAATAGTTTTAAAAAGAGACTAAAGAGGAGTGATTTATAGTCAGGATAGTAAATAAAAATATTGCGTTATTATTACTGTTGTTACAATTATGTATATATTAGTATACTATGATGTCATTGGCATTTTAACAGGGTATTACTCACATTATTGTTTATTAAACTCAATTGTATTGTACATTGTATTATTACATTGACAGCGCTGCCACCGGGCCACGCCCTAAGTTGTGAAATAAAGTATCTATGTATAATTCAATTAAAGGGAAAATTTTCCAACCTCGTGAACCAGCATGAACTGAAGAACTATCAACAATCATTCCCTTGCTCCTCACAGCCACATGTTTCAAGGTGTTACACTCAGGATAGCCAAGCAGCACTACCTGCTGTTCGAAAGTCTGCTGCAGACCAACTCAGTTAGTAGTTAAACAATCACAAAGTTCATACAAATTCTGAACTGCTAACTTGCAATACGTGGAACAGTAACTATAAGTTTGTAAAATGACACTGTAATACATTATTTACAAATATAAATGATGTTCACGTTGACATTTTTACTGCCCTTCACTTAAGAGCATAGTCAATAAAATGTACTTCTTCAGCGTCAGGTGCTCATATTTGACAGATTCTCGAAATGGCGTGTATTTGTTTTAGAAAGGTAACAGACGAAGCAGTTCATGGCATTTATTGGGAGACATTCCAACATATTTAATAAAAAAAAAAAAAAAGTGTTTCATTCTGAAATAGATATGCGTAAAGATGATAGAATTCACCATATTCTCTCTCCTCTTCTGAAACATATCATGAACCCAGAATCTGTGTTTCATGTTTTTCTGTGTGTGTGTGTTTTTCCTGATCTTCCTCCTCTGCACAAACTGCTGCAATAAACAGTTCTTCTTCTGACGAGCTGTCCCAGGAAACTACACAGTTGCGATCTATCTGCTGCAGCGCCGTGCCGTGCCGAACCGTGCGGTCCGTTTGTAATGGGTGCTGGCTGTTCGTTCCTGTGCCGAACCGTGCGGTCCTTTTATATTGGGTGCTGGCTGTGCGTTCCTGTGCCGAACCGTGCGGTCCGTTTGTAATGGGTACTGGTTGTTCGTTCCTGTGCACAAACTGCTGCAATAAACAGTTCTTCTTCTGACGAGCTGTCCCAGGAAACTACACAGTTGCGATCTATCTGCTGCAGCGCCGTGCCGTGCCGAACCGTGCGGTCCGTTTGTAATGGGTGCTGGCTGTTCGTTCCTGTGCCGAACCGTGCGGTCCTTTTATATTGGGTGCTGGCTGTGCGTTCCTGTGCCGAACCGTGCGGTCCGTTTGTAATGGGTGCTGGCTGTTCGTTCCTGTGCCGAATCGTACGGTACTTTTATATTGGGTGCTGGCTGTGCCGAACCGTGTGGTCCTTTTGTAATGGGTACTGGTTGTTCGTTCCTGTGCCGAATCGTACGGTACTTTTATATTGGGTGCTGGCTGTGCGTTCCTGTGCCGAACCGTGCGGTCCGTTTGTAATGGGTACTGGTTGTTCGTTCCTGTGCACAAACTGCTGCAATAAACAGTTCTTCTTCTGACGAGCTGTCCCAGGAAACTACACAGTTGCGATCTATCTGCTGCAGCGCCGTGCCGTGCCGAACCGTGCGGTCCGTTTGTAATGGGTGCTGGCTGTTCGTTCCTGTGCCGAACCGTGCGGTCCTTTTATATTGGGTGCTGGCTGTGCGTTCCTGTGCCGAACCGTGTGGTCCTTTTGTAATGGGTACTGGTTGTTCGTTCCTGTGCACAAACTGCTGCAATAAACAGTTCTTCTTCTGACGAGCTGTCCCAGGAAACTACACAGTTGCGATCTATCTGCTGCAGCGCCGTGCCGTGCCGAACCGTGCGGTCCGTTTGTAATGGGTGCTGGCTGTTCGTTCCTGTGCCGAACCGTGTGGTCCTTTTGTAATGGGTACTGGTTGTTCGTTCCTGTGCACAAACTGCTGCAATAAACAGTTCTTCTTCTGACGAGCTGTCCCAGGAAACTACACAGTTGCGATCTATCTGCTGCAGCGCCGTGCCGTGCCGAACCGTGCGGTCCGTTTGTAATGGGTGCTGGCTGTTCGTTCCTGTGCCGAACCGTGCGGTCCTTTTATATTGGGTGCTGGCTGTGCGTTCCTGTGCCGAACCGTGCGGTCCGTTTGTAATGGGTGCTGGCTGTTCGTTCCTGTGCCGAATCGTACGGTACTTTTATATTGGGTGCTGGCTGTGCCGAACCGTGTGGTCCTTTTGTAATGGGTACTGGTTGTTCGTTCCTGTGCCGAATCGTACGGTACTTTTATATTGGGTGCTGGCTGTGCCGAACCGTGTGGTCCTTTTGTAATGGGTACTGGTTGTTCGTTCCTGTGCCGAATCGTACGGTACTTTTATATTGGGTGCTGGCTGTGCCGAACCGTGTGGTCCTTTTGTAATGGGTACTGGTTGTTCGTTCCTGTGCCGAACTGTGTCATGCCGTGTGGTCCATTTGTAATGGCTTTCCTCCTTAAGAGCCTTGGATAGCCTAGTAAATGTGAAATATAATTAACAAATTTATACAACCGCAGCCGATCCCAGCAAAATTAACAATGAAAATGATAATGTAATTGATGCTTAAATTGCTTTCCAAAAGAAAGGATAGTTTTTATGGATGTTTCTTGTATACATGGTATACATAATTAAATATAGTGTTCGAAAGCAACAACAAAGTAATGTATACTGTATACTGCAGTTGGGCATATAGATAAATTAATATGAGGCTCCGTGTTTATGTACGTTACCTACTTCTGACAAGGTCGCTAGGTGGTAGAACGAACTCCTAAGAAGTACAGTACATTAAGAGACATTGACATTGCTGCCATCTAGTGTCCTTGACTTCTACAACAATGAGCTACCAACTAGTGGCATTAACGTAATTTGTAAATGATGAAGAAGCTTCATCATCGTGCACTGCTTGAAGTGTGCAGATACGTATTTGGCCCTTAAAGCAATTACGTCGCACCAGTTGCGCATGCGCAAAAGCTGCTAAAGCGAGCACAAGTCAAGATGTGCTACCGAGTAGCGCGGCAGATTTAAACGCGATAGACCTTAACTAGGCACATATGCGTTACGTTTAATAGCATTCGAAGAAAACTATTGAAAGTGTTAAAAGTCAGGGTACTTACATGCTCTAGACGCCCTCCGTGTCAGCTAGCCTCTGGTTCCCAAGCTCACGTGATCAAACCCGGCGAAGGGTGTTGAAATTTTTCTGGTGTAAAAATCCTTAGCATGTCTTCCTTCGGAAGGGAAATAAAGCCGTTGTTCCCGTGACATATATTTACGGCAGGTAAAAGAACCTCAAGGGTGATAAAGATACCTCTTAGTAAAATTAAGGGGTGTTTCACGACCAGAATGGGACGCTAAGAACCACAGTAGTTTGGAATTCCATAAATAACACACAGTTTCAATGTTGCATGTTCTTATATACGAAGACCACCCAGAAAGTGACAGACGATTTGGCAATAAGTGACAATAAATACTTGATGCCAATGACGTTTCGTTGAAAAATACATTAAGGTTCTGTAACTTTGTAAATAAAGTTTTGTGTTGATCACATTCCCTATTGTTCAGTTTGTCACTTTCTGGGTGGTCCTCGTATAAAACTTCATTCATCTGCCAATTATGTGAATCACATACACATTTCAGTTTGAATATGACACGCATGCCACCGTCGCTGAGACCACCAAAATATTCATTCCTCACATCTTAGGCCTATATTGCACTACCATATTTGTGTCACAGAGTGTGATAGCATTTTTGATCACATGATGTGAACATATCTTAAAGTTGCTGTGTATATTACACTTTGTCAAATGATTGATCACATGATGTGAACATATCTTAAAGTTGCTGTGTATATTACACTTTGTCAAATGATTGATCACATGATGTGAACATATCTTAAAGTTGCTGTGTATATTACACTTTGTCAAATGATTGATCACATGATGTGAACATATCTTAAAGTTGCTGTGTATATTACACTTTGTCAAATGATTGATCACATCTTTTTTCATCTTTTAAAAATTATACCCAACATTTGACACCAAGAGTTTCTGTTCTTCTGTTTAGAATGTGTGTTGTTCCATTATATTGGATATTAAAAAAATATTTTTACTATAATAGTGTTTTATTAAATTTTTGTGCAATAATTTCACATAGCCTAATCTTAAACTAATCTTAATACTGCATTTATGAATATTAATAAAAAGTCAGCAGTCCAATAGTAATAAATGATTGTAATAATACCATTCATTTTCTTCTTTTCAATCCATTTCATTTATTCCTCACACCATTCGCAGTATATACTTCACTAATTGCTTCTTCTATGCTTTAATATATTTGCAGTCTGTTGTACCTGTTTTTATAACCCCTATGCTTTAAATTATACAACATTTTGTGTAAGTAATAATAGGAAATGAGCAGTCATTGACCAAGTTTATCTGTCAGCATTTTATTTTCTCATCACAGACGAGAACAAAGGTATAGGTATAACTCTTATCACAGGACACAGCTGGATGTGATCAAAGATGTGATTACACTGTAAAAGGTTTTATCATATGTATGTGATCACGTTTATGTGACACAGGAATATGCTAGTGTAATACAGGAATTAGCAGCTGATGTATCAGCAATCATCAATCATCACTGAAGGCTCTGAAAATATGAATCGGATCGTTTATAAATCTCCTCAAAGAGTTCATATTTCATTACAGTGGACCAAACTTCCTGCTGGACAGCGGTCCGCCCATTTTTAAACGTGCGGCACATTTCTCCCACGTAAAGCTCTCTAACACGGCCGTTTTATGGATTTCGGCTAAGAGAAATGGTGCCTCTGAGTATGCCCCATGTCTCTCATGAGATTCGCAATTTCGGTCCGCCGTTGACGAATGTGTAATGACCTACCACAAATAACATATGACGTTTTATCGCTTGTCTTTCACCCACAAATATTGTTCTGAGAGATCATTCATAAGCAGTGATTCTGAATTTATCTAGAGACATTCAAAACTATGACTGAAACCAGTTGAAAAATTCAATGCCAAGCTGTGATTTGAACACGGTTTACTCGCTTTCCGCTCCAGAATGCTAAAGTTGTCACAGTAGCTCAATGGTTAGAGCAACCGCACGGCGAGTGAGAGAACCGTCTTCAAATTCCGGCTGTGGCACTGAATTTTTCAACTGTTTCCAATAATAATTTCCCTATATATATATATAAGAGCAGTATTACCATTATAATCAAAACTATGAATTATGATTATACGTTTAATTATATAGAAATAAAAATGGTTATAAATAGAGAAAAATATATCGAAATATGAGATAAAGTTGCTGGAGAAGGCTTTGCTTGGGCTAGAACAGGAGTGATAAAACTGAAACATTTAAGGACGATGTGAGATTTCGAAAAGCGCCCATTTTATAACCAGAAGGATTAGTATTGGATATAATCGAGGAATGTGAGAAATCAAAATCTCTTAGTCATAAACTAGAGAGGGTATAAATGGTAGATGTTCAAACGGAAATATAAGAAATGTTATGAAAGTAAAAGTAATAGAAATCGTATTGGAAATAGGAAACGATATAGGTCTGTAAACATGTAGCGAGTAACCGGTCCAAGCAGAAGGTTTTTAAGTGTGTCTGAAAGCGAAAGTCACTTGTCAGTAGATTTACTGGCGTGTAAAATAACTCCTGCAGATCGAAATTCTGGCACACCAGAGGTGCTGGATCCTGGAAATCGACAGCGCTGTTAACGAACAAATATTTTATTTTTATAGATACGGTAAGAAGTGCATAACAAAATTAGTAACATTCAAGAAAAACACACATTATGGTGTTAAATACGTGTAGTAAATGCGACCCAATAGCTAGGGACACAGTTTTGAGCATAATGCGCCCGCCCCTCCATTCATTTGAGGAACATTATGGCATTTCGACTTTAGATAAACCATTCATACTGAACTTAACCTTTTAGTGCAATCGAAATATACTGAGCCTAGGCTAGCAACGGCTTCAAACTGCATGTCATCTGGGTTTGGATATACACTGTTACTTCGATTATTACTTCGAAGGTTAAGACATGCCTAATTTTCTTTCCCATGACTTCTCATGAATTATACAAATTGTCTTTAACAGACAAGATTTCAAGAAATTTCTTTATGCGATGGACGTCAGAAAGGACAGACGATTTGGCATAACTAAACAATAACGAAAGTTATCAAAACAAAACTTTATTTACAAAGTTACAGTACCTTACTCTATTTCTCAATATAATCTCTATTCTGTAAAGATATTAATTGTCACGTGGTATCAGTTTTTCAATCTAGTTTTTCCAACGCTTAAGGTCTGAGCCAAGATTGCACTGTCACTTTGACGTCTTCATCGGTTGGGAAATCTTTTTCATCCAAAACGTCATTTACGTGTCGAAAGGGAAACACCGGTTTTTCAGAATTCTTTTAACAACATTTGCTTTCAACTCCTTCATAACGATTGATGAACTTCCACTCCGCTCTTTGTCGCTCTTCCTTGATAACTTGTAAATTATGCGTCATTTCCTCACTGAATATTCGTTCCCTGCATTATCACATTTGTACTTGCGTTATTTGTCTATAAAACTGGATTGTGCTTAAAAAAACCAACAAATAAGTTCTTTGGCGGTAGAAAAGTATAACATCGGCATTGAAAAACCGGCACTACGTAACAACAAATACCTAGATAGCAATGACGAAAACGTTGAGAAACAGAGTAAGGCACTGTAATTTTGTAAGTAATGTTTTGTGTTGGTAACTTGAAAGGAACAATATATAATGGCATTAAAGTGCAAACTAATATTCCCGTAGCTTATTGTTTCGTGTCCCTCTGAGCATAGTTCTCTCCTATCATTAATGCCTAACTACATTTAAACTATCTTCATTTAGAACAACATTTTTCGAAATAATGGCTGAATGCACTGCCTTTAATATTGTTAATACTAATGCTTTCAAGCAAGAATGGAATTGGAGTATAATCCGGGCTTGTGGGCCGTGGTCTACTGGGCTCCTCCTTCTTCTTCCCAGACGTTTCGTCTGCGACTACGGCAGACATCTTCGGTGGCAGCGGCGAGGTCGAAGTGCTCTAGTGGACGTTTCAACTGCGACTGGGAAGAAGAAGGAGGAGCCCAGTAGAACACGGCCCACAAGCCCGGATTATACTCCAGCCAGTATTGACACAGGCCGTGAAAGCCTAAGAATTTCGAAGAATGGAATTGTTCTTCTGTTCTTATAGACCAACAGTCTACACAATTACACCACTTCGTACTGTTAACCATTACTTTCTCTACACATGCTATATACATAGTGTAAAGAGAAGGTATTGCAATGCACCCAAAATTCAATACCGAGATTTCACTGGAAATAAAAGTTTTGAGACCAGCTGATTCCAAAAAAAAGCATTTTCAGAAACATGTGTATGTGTGCGAGCGTGTGTGTGTCTTTTTGTGTATGTCTCTGGACAGCATAGCTCAAACAAAGTCGCTTAAATACCAAACTTAGTATTTAAGTTAGGTATCTTCCAAGGATAGGACACGAAGATTTTCAAGAAATCCCCTCCCCAACGCCAACTACCGTTTACATGGAACCTTTTAGAAACATTTTTATTTTCTCAATAATGGCTCTGACGATTTTGATTAAAATATCTTATGTTTAAGATATTTTTGTGACAAACGAAATGTATACGAGATCTTGAATTTAATGGGAACGGTCTCTGAAGACCACTTCAATCTGGGTAACTTCTGTACAACTGGTAAACCGCAAGAGATAAGCAAAAAGTTAATACACAAAAATGCAGACCCTATTATAAACCTCAATTAATGTTATACGAGTGTTGTTATTTATTCATTTTCTTTTTTTGTACAGCTCACCGTTTTCGAGATATCCCGGATTATTGTTATCCATTTTTACTTAATGTTGACTATTTTTCAGGTAATCGTTGTTATTGGTTTCCGTTTTAAATTGCGTTAAACGTTTCACATACGGAAATTCCTCAACTCGTGACAATGCAAAGCAAGGATTTCATCCACATGGCAACCAGCTTATTCTCGGTTTAGCCTAGTGCATTCCCTTACTTCCCTTCAGCATTTCTGCTGACGTTTATCTCCATTAGCATGAAGCAGATAGAAGCATAAGATTTTTAATAATAATTGTTACAGAGATGTAGAGAAAGTCATGTGAATGGAACACATCAGATTTTTTCAAAAATGCTTATTTTGGATTCAGGCAGTCCCAAAACATAGTTCCGGTGAAATCTCGGTATTGAAATTTTGGGTGCAATACAATAACTCCTCCATTCACTATCTACGTAGATCGTATAGATAAAGTAAAAAAAAAAAAAAAAAAGCCTGATGTGTTCCATTCACATTACTTTCGTTACCAATCTACAGCACTTTATTGTTAAAGAACTTATTCTTCTATTTACTTCATGTTAATCGAAAAAAAAAAATTCAGAAATCGTCTTATTACTTGCTTCCATGTAAGTAGAAGGGAAATAAGGGAGTACCATAGGTTAAAGTGATAGTTAAAAGATGGTTACTATTTGATTGAAGTTCCTTTTTTTTTTGTATGGACAAGAATTGACAAATTCCCGTTTGAGAAAAGTATATCTAAGTATTTTATAGCTGATGCCAATAACAAGGAATATCTCAAAAACGATCAACTCCACGAAAAAAAAAAAATCTATAACAGAAATCGTGGTTTTTAATGAGCTCTACATTTTCTATAAAGTAAGTTTTTGTCTGTTTTTACGGTTTACCAGTTATGCAAAATTCCGCAAAATTTGTCCAGAATCAGAGGCTATTCCCAGAAAATTCAAGATATACCTACATTTCATTTGTCATGTAAATAACTTTACTATACCACATTTTAATCAAAGTTGTTACAGCCATTTTTGAGAAAATCTCAATTTTTCTATGTAAAGAATAGTTGGGGGTGAGGGGATTTTCTACAAAATCTCCTTGTCGCATCCTTGGAAGATACTGAATTTCAATACCAAGTTTGGTATTTAACGGACTTTTGATATTTGGGCTATGCTGACCACAGACACACACCGGACATCTTTTTACAAATGCTCTTTTTTATTTTTATCCAGGAGATCCCAAATCTCGATAATCTCGATAACGAACTTCTGGGTGGAATCCAATAGCTTCTCTATACAGTACGTACATGGTACGTGTAGAGAAAGGAAAACTACTATTCGCTGCTTATAGGAAGGGAAATGTTAAGCAATGTTTGTGCGCTGGAACCTTTAGTTTTGGGCTATCAGCCGTCATGGAAGGGAAATGTTAAGCAATGTTTGTGCGCTGGAACTTTTAGTTTTGGGCTATCAACCGTCATGGAAGGGAAATGTTAAGCAATGTTTGTGCGCTGAAACTTTCAGTTTTGGGCTATCAAACGTCATGGAAGGGAAATGTTTGTGCGCTAAAACTTTCAGTTTTGGGCTATCAGCCGTCATGGAAGGGAAATGTTAAGCAAAGTTTGTGCGCTGAAACCTTTTAGTTTTGGGCTATCAGCCGTCATGGAAGGGAAATGTTTGTGCGCTGAAACCTTTAGTTTTGGGCTATCAACCGTCATGGAAGGGAAATGTTTGTGCGCTGAAACCTTTTAGTTTTGGGCTATCAACCGTCATGGAAGGGAAATGTTTGTGCGCTGAAACCTTTTAGTTTTCGGCTATCAACCGTCATGGAAGGGAAATGTTTGTGCGCTGAAACCTTTTAGTTTTGGGCTATCAACCGTCATGGAAGGGAAATGTTTGTGCGCTGAAACCTTTTAGTTTTGGGCTATCAACCGTCATGGAAGGGAAATGTTAAGCAATGTTTGTGCGCTGAAACTTTTAGTTTTGGGCTAACAACCGTCATGGAAGGGAAATGTTAAGCAATGTTTGTGCGCTGAAACTTTTAGTTTTGGGCTATCAACCGTCATGGAAGGGAAATGTTAAGCAAAGTTTGTGCACTGAAACTTTTAGTTTTGGGCTATCAGCCGTCATGGAAGGGAAATGTTAAGCAAAGTTTGTGCGCTGAAACCTTTTAGTTTTGGGCTATCAACCGTCATGGAAGGGAAATGTTAAGCAATGTCTGAGCGCTGAAACTTTTAGTTTTGGGCTATCAGCCGTCATGGAAGGGAAATGTTAAGCAATGTTTGTGCGCTGAAACTTTTAGTTTTGGGCTATCAGCCGTCATGGAAGGGAAATTTTTGTGCGCTAAAACTTTCAGTTTTGGGCTATCAGCCGTCATGGAAGGGAAATGTTAAGCAATGTTTGTGCGCTGAAACCTTTTAGTTTTGGGCTATCAGCCGTCATGGAAGGGAAATGTTAAGCAATGTTTGTGCGCTGAAACTTTCAGTTTTGGGCTATCAAACGTCATGGAAGGGAAATGTTTGTGCGCTAAAACTTTCAGTTTTGGGCTATCAGCCGTCATGGAAGGGAAATGTTAAGCAATGTTTGTGCGCTGAAACCTTTTAGTTTTGGGCTATCAGCCGTCATGAAAGGGAAATGTTTGTGCGTTAAAACTTTCAGTTTTGGGCTATCAGCCGTCATGGAAGGGAAATGTTAAGCAATGTTTGTGCGCTGAAACTTTTAGTTTTGGGCTATCAGCCGTCATGGAACGGAAATTTTTGTGCGCTAAAACTTCAGTTTTGGGCTATCAACCGTCATGGAAGGGAAATGTTTGTGCGCTAAAACTTTCAGTTTTGGGCTATTAGCCGTCATG
Organism: Hymenopus coronatus; assembly: GCA_030762935.1. NCBI lineage: Eukaryota > Metazoa > Arthropoda > Insecta > Mantodea > Hymenopodidae > Hymenopus > Hymenopus coronatus. The sequence goes on from CM060883.1 coordinate 90,594,541, forward strand.
GAAGGGAAATGTTAAGCAATGTTTGTGCGCTGAAACCTTTAGTTTTGGGCTATCAGCCGTCATGGAAGGGAAATGTTTGTGCGCTAAAACTTTCAGTTTTGGGCTATCAGCCGTCATGGAAGGGAAATGTTAAGCAATGTTTGTGCGCTGAAACTTTTAGTTTTGGGCTATCAGCCGTCATGGAAGGGAAATTTTTGTGCGCTAAAACTTTCAGTTTTGGGCTATCAGCCGTCATGGAAGGGAAATGTTTGTGCGCTAAAACTTTCAGTTTTGGGCTATCAGCCGTCATGGAAGGGAAATGTTTGTGCGCTAAAACTTTCAGTTTTGGGCTATCAGCCGTCATGGAAGGGAAATGTTTGTGCGCTAAAACTTTCAGTTTTGGGCTATCAGCCGTCATGGAAGGGAAATGTTAAGCAATGTTTGTGCGCTGGAACTTTTAGTTTTGGGCTATCAGCCGTCATGGAAGGCCATTCAAACATTACACGGTAGATACAACTCCACAGAGCCGTAAAGCAGCTTATAACCTCATAATTTGCTTTACAACAGTTCACTCTTAGTTTTTTATGCTCCATTGGCACTTAACCTAAACGGGGCTTAGTGATATTGCTTTACCGAAACTTCCATATATTGTCATTATATGGAAATCCCGGCATTTGTTTTCCATCTGAGACGCAAAAAAGTCTTTTATTAGTATAATTTCCTCTCCACTTCAGAATGTAGTGGTATGATGGCATGAGTGAACAAAATACGAGGGCATTTTAGAAAGTGACAGACAATTTAGCATAACTGAACAATAACGACAGTTATCAGCACAAAAGTTGATTTACAACATTGCAGTACCTTATTCTATTTTTCAGCGTAAACGTTATTGCTATCAAGGTATTTATTGTCACGTGGTAATGGTTTTTCAATGCAGATCTTGTATTCTTTCAAGGCTAAAGATATGAGCTGCTGTCACTTTGAGGTCTTCATCGATTGGGAAATTTTTCCCATCCAAAAAATCCTGTATGGTGTCCAATGGAAACACCGGTTTTTCTGAATTCTTTTGTCAATATTTGTTTTCAACTCCTCCATAACGATTGATGAACTTCCACTCCGGTCTTTATCGTACACACTGTTTTGTTATTCCTTGATTACTCGTAAATTATGCGCCATTTCTGCACTGAAGATTCGTTTATTGCATTATCACCATACGCTTGCGTCATTTGCCTGTAGAATTAGATTGGTCGAATATTTTGTGCATTCAAGAGAAAAAAACAAAAAAAAAACGAATAAGTTCTCTGACAGTAGAAAAGTATAATATATAGGCATTGACAAACTGGGGCCATATGACAATAAATAGCTTGACCGAATGGGGATTACGTTCAGAAATAGAGTAAGGTTCTGTAATTTTGTAAATAACATTGTGTGTTGTTATCTTTCGTTATTATTTAGTTATGCCAAATCGCCTAACACTTTCTGGATAACCCTCGTGTATTACGAAACAAACGGAGAATGTAATGCAAACATTAAACATAAGTGATTTAACAAAAAGCAATTGCTTCTAAAGCCAAATTTACCATTATGGACAGTGCATTTAATGGGGATTGAAGACCAAAAAGTGACTGATGTTACAGGCATAATTTTGCTGTACAGTGCATAACCATGGGAATTATTTTGAAAAGGGCAGTTAAGACTTACAACATAATTTCGTTGGCATATTCTGTTATGAATTTTACTAAGTCAATTGTGGCAAATTTCGGAATTCTAACACTATTTTCAAGGGAAGAATAATAATTTGAGATTGAAAAATAGCAGCAAAATTTTATCTGAGAAATTAATTTCTTCAGTTCCTTAAAATCCAAAACGTGAATTAGGAGAGTAGAAGAATGCTGTTTTATATTGTGAGTAGGAAGCTTGCAAAACCAGTCCAGTGTGATTGGCAGGCTGAGGGCAGCCCGAGGTGTGTTAGACGTGTCCCTGTTCTCAGAGAGAACTTAACCACGTTCTGACGGGATTGTGGGTTTTGTAGGATGGCGGGTGTGTATTGGGGTTGTGGAGTGACAGGAGGAGGCGAATATTGCTCCTCGACGGTTGCCTTTGATGGTGCAACGGCCCTTGTGCACCGCTGGTGTGTTTTTATCAAAATGTTTCTTGATTAAATTTTGAATCCAAGCAACTCTTGAAGGATAGTAAGGAGCTTAGCCGTAGCAGCTGTTGGTGGTGCTCCTTCGTTACCGGGGATGCCCGCAAGCCATGCGGGGAAGCCGGTATCGCCTGAAGCGGCGGTTTGTGGGGTCGTAATCCCCAAGAGACCTAACGAGGGCGCTCCAATGAAATGGTAACCCTTCGTTGAATTTTGTTGCCCGACGCCTAATCTCGTCCTCCAGGTATGGTAGACCAGAGGCTTCGTGCAGGAGTCTCGTTGGAAAGCCTCGAGGCACAGAATAGATAGCCCGGAGACACCTATTCTGTACCCGAGGTGTGCAATACCTATACGTGCAAAATAAAATAAGGTTAGCTCGAGTGTCATGCACACGTCAGTACTGAGAACAGCTATGTAAATTCCAATGAAATCCAGTCTGTTTAATAAACAACTTCAAATACAAAAGTCTTATGCGTTCCGTACACTTGACTTTCTCTGCATCTCTGTAACAAATGATTGTTAAGAAGCTTGTTCTTCTGTTTACTTCATGCTAATCGATTAGCAGACATTGTCTTATACTTGCTTCCTTGTAAGTAGAAGGGAAATAAGACTACCATATTATTTAACGATAGTCAAATCTTTTAAGATGTTCAATGTGATAGCAGGAATTGACAAAGTGCAGTATGAGAAAAGTTTAAGTGTTTTAAAACTGAAACCAATAACAAAAATGGCCAATTCTCCAGGAAAAAACTGTAAAAGACAAATTGTGTTATGTGGCTTTGGAAGGGGAGAAAAAAGTTGGGCTGCCGACTAGCTTAGGATATGGTTTTAGGACCTCAGGGTTGATTCTATGCGGGGCGGAACCTTAATAAAACGCTATTACTCGTCTGTTTTTGTTCCTGAGTACCCTTTATTGTCCCGTACTCGATGCTTGACACGTCCCCCTGGCCGTCCAAGTTTCGAGAATTTGTTTGAGGGCTCGCCTGGCCAAAACTGTTCACAAATAAAGTTGACTATTTCACGTGTTCCGGTCTCGCTAATCTCCCTCTTAATTTCCTTCCCACGTGAATCAAATTCCCCTACATCGCGGACTTGTAAACGATCGTTATATCGCGAGCCCTAAGGCGACGCAGGTTCACCACAAGATGTCTACGTTCGAGTGAAGATGTGAACATTGTATTTTTCGGAGCCCCGGCGGCTAGACAAGAATCTACTCGCCGCCCGTTTTCTAGGACTTGCCTAGACCTTAGCTATTTCGGTTACTTTCACCAATTTTATTGGCTGAGAATATGTTCAGTTTTTATTAATTGTCTCGTTTTCATTGGCTATCACATTTTAGACGCCACGGTATGTTGTTACAGCTATTAACACTTTGACACACCTGATTATACATTCTGTGTTTGGTGCAGCGTGAATTTCGCTTGGGTATTTGCCACTTATTGTCTGCAGCTCTAAGCTTTTGTGCTTTTACATGCCAGTCTCCATTGTCTGTTAATGATTTGTTCTTTCCTCTCGCGCTGGACTCACGAGCTTTCGTACTTTTAAGCGATTCTATTTCAGCTGTCTGTTTCTTTTTTAACATAACTAGCTTTAATTAAGTAGTTTTCTATTTATTACTTTATTTCTTTCCTTAAGCTCCCTCTGTTTATTTACGTCATTTTCCCTTCTTATTTATCTGTTTTTATATTTCTTTCGTTTTTTTCCTGTTTTATATTAAGTTAGTCTTATTTATCTGTCGGATTTTATCACTTCAGTGTTTTAATGATATCTACATTTTTGTGTAGTAAGTGATTGTTTATGTCATACGCTTTACTAGTTATGAAAAATGTAAGAAAATTCTTCCAGAATAAAAACATATACATTTTATTTGTCATGTAAATGTTTTTAATATAAGATATTTTATTTATAATCGTTAGAGCCATTTTTGAGAAAAATCAACATTTTCGAAATATTTTCCATGTCAAGGGAAGTTTGTGGTGTCATATACTTGGAGGATACTTTACTGACTCGTGGCTCTGCATAGAAACGGATTTCAACCAATTGGCCACCAGCTTTTAAAAGATTTCACTATCGTTTTGACATATTGCATTCTCTTCTGCATAAGCTGTTTAACAATAATTTGCTACAGCAATGCAGAAAAAGCCATGTGAATGTAACACATCAGATTTTTATACAGGTGACCCTAAAACATGTATTTCCAGTGAAATGTCGGTATCGAATATATGTGGAGAAAGGAAAAACGTAATTGCGATTTATATTCAAGAAACTAAAGTTGTGATAATGGAGTGGTTGAAATACTTTATCGTGCTAGATCGCTAAAATACGACTTTTAACTCGTCTTTCTTGTGTTAAAAATTGTACATTTTGTTCGAGCTGTCTAAAAATATAACTTATAGTATTGAGTATTAAGTATAATTTTTACCTTCTCTAACATTTAAAAAGATGGTAGAAAAGGAATGGTATTCCATCCAACAATTTCATACAAAGTCACTGGAATAGACATTTTTGGGGTCCTTTGAATAAAACTATTTGATGTATTCCATTCAGATGTCTTTCTCTACTTATCCTTCAACAAATTAGTGGGATTAAAATTCGTTTCTTTATGTGGCCAGGAGTTGACAAGTTCCCGTATGAAAAAAGTTTTAAGAATTTAAAACTGAAACCAATAACAAGGAACATCTCGAAAACGGTCAACTCCATAAAAAAAAAAGCATGTACGACATAAATTGTTTGTTTTTTGTGGAGTAAGTTTTTGTCTATCTCTTAAGGTTTACTAGTTACATGAAATTCAGAAAAAATTATTAACAATAGAGAGGTCTTCGGAGACTCCTACCAGAAAATTCCAGATATACAACTCCTTGACACGCAAAGAAGCGGGTTTGAATCCCATAACAACCACATTTTAAAACATACGACTGTCGGTTTAGCCAAGTGCATTACTTCACTTCCCTTCTGCTTACAAACAATAAGTCCGTTTTTCCTAATGCTTATCTCAATTAGAATGAAGTACATAGAAGAATAAGTTTATTAACAATAATTTCTTACAGAGATGTAGAGAAAGTCATATGAATGGAACACATTAGATTTTTTTAGAGTTTTTAATTCGCACAAACTCGTTCTGTATTAATTTAATAAATCCCAAATTACTAAACTTAAACAAAGACTTGGGTCACAAGATGAAGAACGCCGAAGGTTTAAAGGTAAACTTTTGAAATAACATAAGACATAATGATATTAGGATGATTTTGTGAGAAGAAGGAACGGCCAAGGGTGGTATGGGGCATATGCAATAATTTCTGCATTGTATTTGTGCGCGTACCCCTCGGGCTTTCTTGGAAATAAAAAATAATAAAATAAAAGTCTAAAAAGTTATTAAGGTTTCTGTAGCTTGCGGCTTCGCTCTTATTTACAGGCGCAATGCAACAAGGGGAGATCTCAATGGAAGGGAAGATTGCAGCGACTTCCTGTGGGATGATGGCTTAGCGACAAGGAGACAGACTACATGACTTAATATTCCTTTGTCTGTTGACAAACTGCGTGAAATTCAACACGTGATGTTAACCTACTCAATATATAATGCTGTTTTACTTTCTCTACAGCACCCAAAAAGTCCATACCGAGATTTCAATGGAAATACATGTTTTGGGGCCCCCTAAATCGAAAAAAATCTGATGTGTTCCTTTCACAAGGCTTTCCCTATATCTTTTAAAAATTATTGTTGAAAAGCTTATTATTCTATATACTTTATAATAATCAAAATAAACATTAGCAGAAATTGCCTTAATTACTTGACAAGTAGAAGGGAAAAAAATCTAATGTATTCCATTCACACGATGTCCTCTAGATGATCAGTAAACAAACCTTTAATTCGTTATCAACATCATGCTAATTAAAATAAACATAAGCAGCATTAGTCTTATTACTAGCTTCCTTGTAAGTAGATGGGAAATCAAAAGATACAGAGGGAAAGAGATATCTCGTGCTTTAAAAGCCGGTCGTTATGGGAAACAATTCAAATTCCAATTTCTTTCTTGCCAGGAATAAACAAACGAGAAGAAACATGCCTTTAAAATAGCCAAAACTGCAACCAATGTCCCGGAAAATCTCAAAAACAGTTAACTCTACAAATAAAAAAAAAAAAAAAAGTATATGGCATAAATTGTGTATTTTAATGACATCTGCTTTTTTTCTGTAGTAGGTTTTCGTATGTATCTTACGGTTTGCCAGTTATACAAAAGTCATACAGAATGAAGAGGTCTTCAGACGCTATTCCCAGAAAATTCAAGATATACATTTCATTTTTCATAAAAATATCTTAAACTTAGGGTATTTTAACCTAAATCGTTAGAGCAAATTTTGAGAAAATCAAAATTTTCGAAAAATTTTCCATGTACAGGGTAGTTAGGGGTGGGCGGATTTTTTTGAAAATCTTGTCGCTACCCTGGACCTTGGTATTTAACCGAACTTTTTGTTTTTCAGATATGCTGCCCATATAGACACACAGACACATAACGGACATATTTTTAAAAATGCTTTTCTATGGAATTACGGTCTCCTAAAACATGTATTTACAGAAAATTCCCGGTATCGCATTTTTGGGTGCAATACAATACCTTCTCTCTACACTACGTACATAGTAAGAGAAAAGAAAGTAAATAGTCCGTGTGTGTGTGTGTGTGTTTATGTGTGGACAGCATAGCTCAAAAACTAAAAGAACGTTAAATACCAAACTTCGTATTTAAGTTTAGTATCTCCCAAGAATGCGACAGAAAGATTTACAAGAAAATACCCCATTCCTAAACTACGCTTTCTCAAGAATGGCTCTAACGTTTTGATCAAAATACTGTGTATTAATGTCATTCACAACGCAAATAAAACGTATATTTTGAATTTTCTGGGAATTGAAGAGCATCTTATTCTGGTTGATTTATACATAATTCTGTATAGCAGTTAAACCGTAAAATATAGACAAAAGTTTGCAGCACAAGCAATTTACAACTCGTTAAAACACACAACTTATGTCATATGAATTGTTGTTGAAGAGTTGACTGTTTCCAAGATATTCCTTGTTATTTGTTTCAATTTTAAAATATACTTTTCACAGACAGAAAGAGTCCGTTTTTCTTTTGTTCTACTCTTGGACAAGTAAAGAAGCCAGTCTCAATCACAAGCATATAGCGATAACTTTTGAAACATCTGAATATCACTTTGGCATAGCGCAATCTTAAATAACAAGTACATTCTGCTAGTGCTTATTTCGACTGGCACGGTGTAGAAAGAAGTCTGTTTGTGGACAGTTAAAGAAAGTCATGTGAGTATAACCAATCACATTTTTTTTATTATTTTTACAGAAATATCTTGGAATGTGTACACAATTTCCTAGAAATGTGACCAGGAAATCGTCAACAAAGTTAATTTCTTGACACGTAACTGTCTTAACGTTGTATAACCATTCACAAAGTTCAAAAAGTAGCAAAATAAAACGTTTTGTGAACTTATTTGCATAAAAAAGTTTCTCTTGAGGCAACTTTCCGTACAATATGTCGCATAGAAATGTTCTCTGGCATACTAAAATGTTGGATCTACATATAAATATTCCACATGCAACCTACATACAACAGGGCTATTTTGAGCATATATATTTAGAGCTTATATAAGAATACTTTCTTGATATATATATACTTTTTTATTTAACTGTAAAAATATTAAATATTTCTAATTTTAAAGAGGATTAGCTTTTTAAAAATAAAATTATAATATATATATATATATATATATATATATATATATATATATATATCCAGAGAATGACCGACGATTTGGCATAACTAAATGATAACCAAAGTTATCAACACGAAACTCTATTCACAAAGTCACAGTACCTTACTCTATTTCTCAGCGTAATCTCCATTCTGTCAAGACATTTATTGTCACATGGTACCAGTTTTTCAATGCCGATGCTATACTTTTCTACCACCAAAAAGGTATTCCCTTTTTTGAATGCACAACATGTTTGACTAATCATATTTTATAGGCAAATAGTGGAAGTGTTTGGTGACAATGCTATGAGCGAATCTTTAGTGCAGAATTGGCGCAGTAATCAGGGAAGAACCAGTGTGCATGATGAAGATCAGAATGGAAGTTCATCAATCGTTATGGAGGAGTTGAAAGCGAATGTTTTGAAGCATTTAAAAGTAAATGTTGAAAGAATTCAGAAAAACAGATATTTCACTTTGGTCACACTAGAAGATATTTTGAGTGGAAAAGGTTTCATAGCCGGTGAAAACCTTAACATCTTGGCTCAGATCTTTAGCGATGGATGAGTATAAGATAGGCATCAAAACACAGGTACCATGTGACAATAAATATCTTGATAGTAATAGTCATTACGTTGAGAAATAGAGTAAGGTACTGTAACCTTGTAAATAAAGTTTTGTCTTAATAGCTTTCGTTATTATTTACTTAGGCCAAATTGCCCTCGTACAGTAACCCGAATTTTAATTACATTAGATGTAATACTCATAAAGCATAGCAAGAGTTGTATTAATGAAGATATTATTCCAGAACGGTTAAATCAACAACTATTTTATTGATCCTCCTGTACTTTTTCTCGCGTGGCCAATGTTCAGAAATCTACGAGGTAAAGCTAGTCCATTTCTTAGATTTATACGAATTTTAATTGAAAAAACGTACACTGAAGACAACTTTAATTTAATTTCTAGTGCACTAGCATCATGAGATGAATGGGAAGCAAATAGTTATATTTTATGTTATGTTATAGTAACAAATTACAATAGTCGTTTCAAAACCAGTGCACAGTTCCACGCAAAGAATTAGTTTTCGCTTTTGCCACACGTTTAATATGCAGGAGTGTAAATCATTTGTAGAAACTACACTAATAAAAAAACAAGCATGAAGAATAGAGGAATGACACCCATATTTGGTTTGACTCCTGACTTATGGAAAAAAGTGTTCACAAACAAAACGGAAAAGAGAACAACATAACTGATGTATCAATCATTCGAAACCAGATTATGCCTTGGTTTCCTAGCAGAGTGTTACATTTCCTTTACAGAATTTTATCAGACTTCTTGTGCTGAAACCAAACCTAAAATTCCTGTCACAGAAACAATGTGGTATGAGGATGTTACATCCAAAGTATCAGCTGACATTTTCTCTCAAGATACATAGATGACAATGCAACTTACAAGCATTTGTAACGTCTCAAATGTGAATCGTCTCCGATTGGTACGTAAACAGCTTTATTGTGAAAAACTTCGTAACACATCTCAAGATGTGATTGGAGCAATAGGACACAGCATCGACTATTTAGGAAGATACCCATCAGTAATTATTTCCTTATCCCTACTTATTACTTGAGACCGTTTTCTGGTGTTTTAAATGAACACTGCTTCTATCGCGATTATATGTAGCCCGTTCGCTTCCCTCGCGGAACCAAATATCACGTCTTAACCCAGCGAGTCTTCCATAGCTAATGAAGTTGTGTCCCTTGATCCTCAAGAAATCCATTTGTGTTCGCTTTTGTTATTTCCACCCTTGGGCAGCAATGGAACTTCCAATCCTTCGGTTCATTGCCTTGGCCTTCTACCTGGGTCACTTGCAAAACTCGTGGTAAACTCTGTCTTTTTCACTTTTCGACGTGCTTCACAACATTCTTCCCTGGCCATTCCCAATGCATATTTGTTCCTTCTTGATATAATTTATTTCTCCCTTATAAAAATATTTTAATTACGTGGTACAACATGTACTGTCTCAAGCCCAATAAAGCTAGAATCATAACCCAGTAAGTAACCCAGATACCCTGCTTCAGAGACGTGCTTCAGTGTACAGCACGCGGCTTTTGAGAAGTGGACCGAGTACCTGTTCTCCATATCTCGCGTGATAATCCAATAAATAGCCAGTGGTCCAATCGAGCTAGTTAATATAGTATTATTTCCACTGTATAAGAAAGATTTCGCGTACATCCGACGATTTTTTAGTTAAAACTGACAGCTGAAGTTTTGAAAATGGCCTCCTCATACTACTTGTCACAGGAATTTCAGAACGGGTTTTGGCATGAAAAGTTCGATGCTTACTTTGTAGGAAAGGACACTCAATTCGTTCGGGACTTCGTCGGAACGCAATATCAGCTGACTACAGTGCTTCTCAGGAATAAAAATGGTTTTGGTTGAATTGTATTTTTGCGAACATTTAAAAGTTCAGTAGACTGGCTTAGTGCTCAATACTTCTGCCTTTCTGATATTACACGCGTTTCTTCCAGCGTCTTTTTCTTTTGTGTTCCTTTTAGGCGTAAAATAAAGGCTGATTGCTCAAACTTGAACGCTATGTATCATATTCGGCCAAAACCGTTTTAATGTTTGACAAGTACATCATTTCAGCCATCTGATCTTATAAATAGAATGAATCTCAGTTTAGCACACATGTTCCTGGCTAATTATTGCATTTCTAAAGAGCTTCAAACTGTGTACACTGTCTGCTAATAGTTGTGCTACTGAAACACCTTTTACCGTTATAAGAGTTAATTTCATACACTGAACTAATATCCATAGCAATGCTACATCGACAAACAAACACATTTTTCTGTAATTCTGGACACAAATCTTGGGCTAGTTATTCTATTGTCCAACACATTGCATAAACTCAAATTAGAAGTAATTGGTGTGCTAAGTGTAGCAGACCTTTCACGATGAAAAGGGCTCACTCAGCATGAATGCAAGATTGAACACCTATGCTATTTAATGGAACAATCTCAATAGTCAAACAACGCACTGTGTAACAGAAGAGTTTACAAACACCAAACTGCTTACGATGGGCAGACTGCATTTCTCTCTATCTACAAGGGTCAAGCAGAAAGTGACAGGCAATTTGGTATAACTAAATGATAACGAAATATATTAACACAAAACTTTATTTACAAACTTACAGTGTCTTACTCTATTTTTCAACGTAATCTCCATTGTGTAAAAATATTTACCAGTTTTTCAAAGCGGATGTTATGCTTTTATACCGCCAGAGAACTTTTTTCTTTTAAATGCATACAAAGTTCGGGCAATCGTATTTTATAGGCAAATATCGTAAGTGTATGGTGATAGTGCAATGAATGCGTCTCAGTGAGGAAATGGTGCATACTTTCCGGAGTAATCAAGGCACAACCAGTGTGTACGATAAACACGAATTTCGTCAATCGTTATGGCGGAGTTGAAAGCACATGTTGATAGAAGAATTAAGAAAAACCGGTGTTTCACTTTGGACACCGTACATGACTTTTTGAATGCAAAAGGTTTCCCAACCGCTGAAGACCTCAAAGAGATATCTTGGCTCATATCTTTCTGTATTGAAAAACTGGTACCATGTGACAATAAATACCTTGGTAGCAATGACGATTACGTTGAGAAATAGAGTAGGGTACTGTAACTTTGTAAATAAAGTTTTGTGTTTTCAATTTTGTTGTTGTTTAGTTATGCCAAATCATCTGTCACTTTCTGGATGGCCTCGTACAATTGCCAGCTACTTAATAGCATACCAGATCTGTACGAGATGTTACACCATCTATTGTATACTTTTGTTGTCTTCCGCTTGATCGCGTGACGCCATATTCAATGCCAAGCTGTGTCCTTGGTTTCAGCATATTCCTGTGCACTATTATTTACAAAAGACTGGAATGAATTTTCTTATTGCGTATTATTGGGCATGTTTTATTAAAATTGAAACTTATGATACTCTTGGTTGATTTTCGGAAACGATTTACGGATCTAGAAGCCCGTGCCAAGTTTTTAAAAGGCGCACTTTAAGTGTACTGTGATTGGTCTTATTTCACGGCTGCGCTTTTGCTGCGTTATGTTAACCTTGAAGAGTGCATACGTCTAACCTTATGTACTCTGTGCTCTCGAGTTCTGCAATTGCTACTACTACTTCCTCTGTTGTTTCCTGGTGTAGGCTAAGGAGAAGCAGAAAATAACCTAACGGTTACATTTTTACAGTGAGCTTAATATAATGATTACAAATGTAATGAATAAAGGTAATTCTCCTTCTTTTCCTCTCGGCTTCTCCACTTCTGCCTGTCTCCATTCAAGGTCTTCCATCCATTTTTTCCTGGGTCTGCTATTTATACTTCATTATTTGTTTTGTAATTCTAACGGCAGCCATTCTTTTAATGTCTTCCTTGCATTGTTTTCAAAATGCTTTAGCCTTTCAAAGCAACTATTAGTACCTAACTCAAACGGTTACCAAAGTAAATGAGACAGTTAACAGTTGCGAAGTAACGGAGATAGTTGCTGTTCACTGTACAATCCACATTACTATAGTCCAATGTATCATCCCCCATATAGAGACAATCATACTGTCACAACATAAACGTATACGTTACTAGTAGACAGCATCTGTGCATTGGTATCGCTTATTAAAGTTGTCAGGAGGTATAGGCAGCGGGTGCATGACGGTTACTGCGCTCCAGCAGATGGTCGCTTCAGCAATTAGGGTGATGTGCCTGGTGGCAGTGCATCAACGGTCATGGTAAGAAACACTTTGGGAACATAATATTGTATTGAAAACAAGAAGGATGCCTCCTTTTCATTTAATCCTTAGTGTTCACCTGAAGAAGTTAATAAAACATATACCTTAGCGTCGGCTAGTATCCATGTTGAAGGAGGTATCCAGAGAATAAAATATCTCAAATTATTGTGCAATAAATGAGTATGCATTTAATCCCTATATTAACAAAATTATTCATGTCATAAGAGGCTTGGTAAATTTTAGTTCTCTAATAATTAAATGGAAGACAAAGTATTAGAGATAACACATAATCGAACAATCTAGGCAAACGACATATTGATTATCAATGTGTAAACGTAGCTCCATGGCACGAGAGTCCACAAGGGACCTTGAGCTACCGCCCGGCCGCTGCATCCCGCATTTCGGCTCGAAGGCGCCATGATTGGGGTGCAGTGCTGGAGGGTGAGACGTGAACAGCGCCTCGAATCCCTCGCGGCCGATTGATGTGGTCTTCTCGATCTGGAGCATCTTCTCAATCAAGTAGCTCCTCAATTAGCCCAGGGACTCACGAGCCTGAGTGCATCCCGGACCAGATTTCCCAGCGAGAGACAATTTCCCACTGCGGTGCCGGGAATCGAACCCAGGTATCAAGTCCTTAGCACTACCAATTATGATTTCTTTCTGAACTCAAGTGCTGTAATGTCTTTATTCTTTCAGCCGTGATACTTACACATGCTGGGGTAAACTCAGCAAATATGGACACTAAAATATTTATATGGAAATAAGGGGCAGAAAATCACTTTCCACTTTCGTGAAACAAATACATTTAAACCTTTAAACTATAACCTTCCAAACAATGTACGAACCAAGAACCAACTTCTATCTGTCGGAATTCAATTTAGCCTCACAACAAAATAGCAAATGCCCATATTTGACAAAATGTTAGGGTAATATGGCACAGTTGCTTGGAATATGGACAGTGGCGTTTTAATCAACGAATTACAAACACTTCCTGTCATTGTTTTAACAGTTTATTGTCAGAGACGTTTTAGCAACCGTATACATACTTATACATTAAAAACAGCAATTAAACACTGATAGTAAACCAAATGTTATCAAAGAAAACTTAGAATTCTAGTTTAAGTCACTGTATGAAAACTACGTTTTGTTCAATGGAACAATGTAAATCAGATAACTGCGTTGGATTTGAATTATTCGTAGTCCTAACATAACAAACATTATTTTGAGAAATGGAAATTGCAAAAGTTGCATTTCTTACCCTCATTACAACAGAAGAAATCGCCGAACAACTGAATGCATTCCTCGTGGAACCACAGGAAATATGAGTCAGAACATTGCATCCACTTCTGGATCTCGTTTTCATCACAATACTTGCCGTTACAAATGGAACAATTGTAAGAAAACTTAGAATTCCTACGCTTTTGTGGTTTTTCGTTTTGATCCTAAACCACTCTTACTGACTCCCAAGTTTAACCCTACCCTTTGCTGAATCCAGAACTTCTGTGCTTCATAATTCTCTTGCAATTTTCTTATTTCTCTTGCAATTGGTGATGGTGGTTTTCATTTTTGGAAACTGGGCTTAATTCCTTTAAACGTGATATTTCTCATCTCAAAAAAACAGAAGTAGAAGAAGACGAATCATATGCTGTCTGCTAATTTGTTAAAGTTGATTCACTGCTGGGAGGTGTGCTGGAAGGTGATTCATGAAGGCCGGAATTTAACCTAGTATCTATGCGGAGATGAGCCGGAATTGGAATGTGAAGATGGACTAAGTGCAGAACGTGAAGATAGTGCGGGAATGAAACCTGGAGATAAACTGGATGTATTGCGAGAGGATGGCCCAGGACACGGATATACAATTGAAGACTCAGCAGGAAGTGAATTTGCCACCTCAGCCGAAATGCACACACCAATGAATCTTCATCACAATTATAAGGGAGATATTCTTAAATTCTCAATTCAGCAATATACACTTTAAAACTTAAAAACGATAATAAAGCACTGCAGGCATCATGTAAAGAAGACTTCTACTAATATTGGTTATGCCCATAATACCCGTAGTCCCACTGTCCATATAAGCCTTAGTGCAGCTTTTGAGAAATTGGAACTACTGGAAAAAAATCAATACTCAATCATACCCCTTCGAGCGGAAAATGTTATAGTTGTTAAAATCTTTCTTGAAAAATAAGCTGATGGAAAAATATGGTATCCTAAGAAAAAAGTGAAATAACAATGGTCCTGATATTGCAGAGCAGGCAATCCTTCTTCCTATTTATTAGTCAGGACTTCACTTATCACCACATTAAAGCGATCCATGACACTTAAGCATGACCAACATTGCACAACAAATGTTCCACATCGATAGTATTAGATTAAAATGGCAACGTGCTTAAATGTGCCCATATTACCTTAGTGCCAAGTTTACCCTACTGTTAGATTGTCATGCTAATTATTACAAATAAATAGAAAATAATGTTGAAAATAAAATGCCTCTACCTTGGGAATAACATTTGGAAGCGATTTTTCGTTTATAGAAGTATTCACTTTAACACTTCCCTTTGGAGAATAAACAATCAATCGCAGGAGATCAGATTAAAAATATATGCACATTGATACGTGGATCTGGGTGTAATGCATGTGGGTTTCCTTTAGTTTTATCAACCATTACTTGTAATACGTATATAAAAATGGAACATGGGGGTTTCTCCGACATGAATAAGACATTTCATTTCCAGCAGAATACCATTGGCTTAAGATGCCCCCGGACATCCCGGATGAGTAAACTACGTGTCATGGAGGCCTGCGAAATCATACGACACATGCCATGATTGGACTAGTGCATACGCGTCTAGACCAAGAGGAGGATATTTGGATCATTTGCTATAAATGGTGTTTGTGTGGAACACCTCCTAACAAACTGAAAACGTCAAAAATAAAACAATGTGTCACTTTAAAATGTTTTGATTAATAGCCCTTTTAACCTCAATAAATCAAGAACAAAGGGTTTTTGGACATGTGCTTATACTTATGATTATGTTTTCTTTGTTTCATGTAAGGAATCTATCCCCAAATTTTGTAAAAGTATTTTTGAATAATTCTGTGTACGTACTAAAACAACAGAGGAGATAGTAATACTATCTTTGCAACTCGAAAAAATAAACCATCGAACCGAATCAATACATATGCCTAGCCACAGATAATTTTTGTTTTGTTTGGGCTGATACGGCCATAACGCAGTGGGCGGATGGCAAACACGAGGAAACAGCTGTAACGGCATTATTTCCTGAGAGAAGTTTTCCCTCGCCGCGGGATGTGACCTCTGATCATCTGCATTTTATAGTTCATTAATTTCCGAAGTAGCGAAGATACATGCACACAATAACACAGCTCGGAAGTTTGCCATTTTGGGTGTACTGTAATGTTAGAAGGTACTGCAGCGCCAAAAAAAAAAAAAAAAGGACAAAGAGCAGAGTTGACAAAACGTGACATTTCCGATCCCGTAGCAGCGAATAGAGAAGAAGCGACATGATTGTAGCACATTATCTGGATCCTCGCTTCAATGCCTCTATTCATCTGTGAGATACCACACGACTGTAAAGTAGGGAAGTTTGTGATGGAAATGCCTGAAGACCTGCGATTATCATAAACTTTTCAGTACAAATAATCATTATGAGATACTGTGTGTATATACACATATACCCACAAATACCTTTACAAAGTTTGGGGACAAGTTCCTTTCATCAAAAGAAGAAAATATATTCACATAAACATATGTCCCAAAAGCCTTCCTTCTTCGATTTATTAAGAATTAAACGCTATGAATAAAAACATTTTAAAGTGACACATTATTGTATTATTGACGTTGTCAGCTTGTTAGGAGGTGTTCCACACAAACACCAATTACAGAAAATGATCAAAAAGGCATTTTCTTGTGTCTAGACATACATGCACTCATCGAAGCATAGAATGTCAAACGGTGTTGTTTAATTTCGCAGTCTCTCATGACACGTAGATTAAGAGTTTCAGGATGTCTGCTGCATAAAACAATGGTTTAAGGTGTCCCAAAAAGATAACAATCCAAAGCATTGAGGTCGGAGTAACGTGCAGGTTATGGAACTGGTCCCCCTCTACCTATCTCATGCGATACCAGCCAGTGCGTCTCCAACAACGAGACTAAAATGTGCTAGAGCATCTTGTAAAACCACATGTTTCTTCTTATTTCAAGAGGCACATTTTCTATACGTCTGGGAGAGTGTTCTGGATGTAGTCCCTGTAGACAAGGCACTTGTAAGGCGTGCTGGGGGAGTGTATTACACATCTGATAAATAACAAATGTTAGTAACAGAGGTAAAAAGGGTCAAAACCTTCTATGAAGAGTGTACCAATAAATGAAGTTATTAGGTTGGACCCGGAAAGCCGTTGAAAGTGACGCATTAAAAAGTTGATAACGCGAAAACAAAGAGTTGATAACTTTGAAAACAAAGAGTTTTAGAGCATTTGTTTATGTGAACCTATTTTCTTGCTTCAATGTCAGGAATCCACTCCCAAATGTCGTAAAAGTATTTTTGAATCATCCTGTATATATATACACAGTCACCCACTCTGACCTTCAGTTATTTGTGTTTCTCTGAAGAATTTCTTAGCTACACTCATTTCCCTTTCATTCCGTTTCCTTCTCATGAGCAGGTGTACTGCTAGGTTTCGTGGCGTGAGGCAGTGATGGATATTTGATGCGGATGCTTGCTCCAAAGAAAGAGCTTTCCCCTTGGGGATACTGGAGGGCTGCCTTGGTGAATGGGTCATTCATCGCTCTCTCCGGACAGCTATAGTAGTGGGGGGGGGGATGTTCAAGCCGAACATTTCAAGAACATGCTAAACACTTTTAAGCGTCTCAGTGGATTGTCTGCAGGCATGTAACTCTTGGTTCCTTCAGTATATTCCTTTCTCCTCGGGGTGGTAGCGGCAAGAGCTCGCCATGTGAGAGGTGTTTCCCTCCGTTATATACCTTACACGAGGGCTATGTAGTAAGGGACAGACGATTTGGCGTAACTAAACGATAAGAAAGGATATCCACATAAAACTTGATATACAAATCTACATTACCTTACACAATTTCTCAATGTAATCTCCATCCTGTCACGTGGTACCAGTTTTTCAATGCATAGTTATACTTTTCTAACGCCAAAGAACTTATTCGTTTGTTTTTTAATGCACAAAATGTTCGACCAAATGAATTTTATAGGCAAATAACGCAAGTGTATAGTAATAAGCCAACGAAGAAGTCTTCAGTGAGGAAACGCCACGTAATTTACGAGTAATCAAAGTGAACCGTGTATCCAAAAATAACGAAGTGGAAATTCATCAATCCTAATGGAGGAGTTGAAAGCAAATGTTTATAAAAGAATTAAAAAAAAAAAACCGGTGTTTCACTTTAGACACCGTACATAACTTTTTAGATGGAAAAGATATCTTAGCCACGAAGACCTCAAAGTGACAGTGACTTGGCTGAGAGGGTACAACATCAATAAAACCGGTACCATATGACAATAATTATCTTGACAGAATGGAGATTACGCTGAAAAATAGTTTAAGGTACTGTAATTCTGTAAACAAAGTTTGGTGTTGCTAACTTTCGTTATTATTTAGTTACGCCAAATCGTCTGTCACTTTCTGGATAGCCCTCGTATGTTATCGCATCTCCGTTCAACAAGCTGTTAAGCAATAATTTATTTTATTCTCTAATGGGACGGCTTTTGATGGTACCTTGAAAGCAGCTTTTACACAACTTTCCTGTCCTACTTCCACCTGAAACAGCGTGTCAAGATGGATGTAAATGTTGGTATAAGCTCGCGTAATCATTTTTGAATACCAAAATACTTAAATCAAGCTTATAAAGGAGTCATTTCCTGCCTTCAGCAGCCGAAATTTCTCATTGCGATGAAGCCGCTCAAGAATTACTAGATGTATATTTCAAATATGAAGGCCACCAGAAAGTGACAGACGATTTGACATAACGAAAGTTATCAATTCAAAACTTTATTTATAAAGTCAGAATACTTTACTCTATTTTAGAACGTAATCGTCATTGCTATCAAGATATTTATTGTCACGCGGTAATAGTTTTTCAATACAGATGTAATATACCTCCACCGCTAAAAATATGAACCAAGATGTCACTATCACTTTGAAGTTTTCTTCGGTTGGGAAATATTTTTCATCCAAAAATTCATGTACGGTGTCCAAAGTGAAACACCGATTTTTCTGAATTCTTTTATCAACATTTGCTTTCAACTCATCCATAACAATTCATGGACATCCGCACCGGTCTTTATCGTACACACTGGTTCTTCCTTGATTACTTGTAAATTATGCATCATTTCCTCACTGAAGATTTGTTCATTGCATTATCACCATTTATTTGCCAATAGAATTCGATTGGCCGAACATTTTGTGTCTTCAAAAAACGAATAAGTTATTTGGCGGGAGAAAAATATAACATCGGCACTGAAAAACTGGTACCAGGTGGCAATAAATGTTTTCATAGAATGGAAATTACGTTGAGAAATAGAGTAAGGTATTGTAATTCTACAAATAAAGTTTTGTATTGATATCGTTCGTTATCATTTAGTTATGCTCAAAATGTTTGTCACTTTCTGGATTGCCCTCGTGTTTCTATGGGTAGAATAGGTACAGAGACTACCAAATTAAGTGCTACAATGGCAGTAACCACTTCATTTCCACACAGTACTTCACAATGAATAAAATAATAGTTTAATTTATTGTCATATTTTAACTCTGTAATACGTGACATTTATTCGTCTCCTGCAGAATCGGTATTCCTGACATTATCCTTGTTACTGCTTTCCATTCCATTGTCTTCAATTACAGTACTTTCTTTTATTAAGTTATTTTTCGTCAACTACTGTTATTCTTCTCGATAGGTTAAGCCTTTTTATAGGAGTCCCAAAGGTTGATCCTTCCTCCTCAATTTTTCGATTTTCTTGTGAATTTCTGTGACCACTACTTTGCAAGGCGCTAGTGGCTACAGCAACTCTTTCATGCAGTATTTGCGTTTCTTTGAAAAGTTCAAGAGCATGCCGATCGTATACTTTACCTCTTCCCACAATGTCGACCACCAATGTTCTAGGAGGCAACATGCTAACCTCTGGTTCTCAAAGAATAGCATAACATGAGCATTAAAAAGTAGTGTCACGTGACAGTAAATGTGCTGTAAGATTAAAGATTACATTGAGAAATAGAGTAAGGTACTGTAATTTTGTAAATAAAGTTTTGTCTGACAACCTTCATTATTATTCAGTTATGCCAAATCGTTTCTCACTTTCTTGGTGACCCTTGTATATAACACAAATTGCAGATTCAGAGAAATTAAGAAAAGAATTTCAGATTCCTAAGTATTGTTGTAAATAGGAAAGCTAAGGAATTAACTGTGATTATTCAAGAAGGCATGGAAAACTCCTACCAGAAAGCATTACCAGCTGATAGTTATGATGGATGGTGACTAAGAGGATCATAAACGTAAAAGGAGAGAGTCAGAAACAGAGTATCTTGGCAGAAGAAAACTATATCTCTTTGATGTAAAAGAAGTAAAACTAGCGATAAGGCACCGGGATGAGATACGATTCCAACAGAGGTAATACAAAACCTGGAGGAGATGATTTCACCATATCTAAGCCAGTTATTTACCACAGGACAAGATACACTTCTGCTGGAAACAAGCCAATGTAACAACAATTTGCAAAAAATCTAAAGACAACGCAGCCCAAGTCATTATAGTTAATATGGCTTTTAAAATGTATGGGAAAGATAAAGAAAATCTGCTTTTTAAAACAATAACTGAATATAGGCTACTAATAGAACAAAATAAGGAACAATTTGGTTTTCGGAAAAGAAAATATAGGAAGACGCGATAAACAGGACGATACAAAACATAAATGACACAGAAAACAAAATAGGGTTTTTATAGATATTGCCGGTGCTTTCGATAACGTATGGTGGCCGGAATTGTGTAAGTTATTCAAATGAAAGGTTATCGCACATTTTTATAGCTGCATGAAGGATTATTACAAAGACGGAGAGGTATATGTAACGGGCGATAATCAAATTATATCTAGAGACATATCTAAGTATACATATATCCGTAGGGGTCCATTCTGGACCCGTGTTTTGGAACATTTTGATAGAAGTAATGTTGGAAGAGATGCAATCGATGTGAGAAGTAAAGATATGTTAGCATATATAGAAGGAATTGGTAGGGAAGTCCAAGTAAATTACAGACCATTTGGAGAGCTAAAATGAAAAAAAAAATCAACAAAATCAGCGTATTTATTATTAAAAGGCACACCAAAACGGGACACAGTAATAAAAATGAAAAACATGTCCAGTAAAAGAACGGAAAATTAAAGATGCTAAGGAGCTATAAGAAAGTACTCCAAAACCACAACAACAACAACAAAAAACAACGTAAAGTAAAATATTATTAACATTAAATGTTGTAATAGTTTAAAAATAAAGTATAGGTTTTGTAAACCAAAACTAATCTTACTTTTAAAACTTCAAAAGAAAGAAATTGTTATCATTAATTCCCAAAATTAATATTTTGTTTGAACTACCTGAAAAACGAAAAACAAAATTTTGAATCACAGATAGGGAGAGAGAGAGTGCGAGAGAGAGAGAGAGAGAGAGAGAGAGAGAGAGAGAGAGAGAGAGTAAGGGCCGAGGAGAGCAGTACTGTGAGGAAATTGGTGACTTTCACGACAATAAAGCTTTAGAACCTCATTGGAGGCAATAAGAACGTTTCATACAAGTTTCATGAGATACAGATCAGCAATTTGGGCTCACAAATCAAAATACAAATAAAACAATTATGTGATCACGTTAAGATGAACGGTGTACAGAATCTACGAGAACAGCATCTGCAATGGCCTTATTGGTAATATGGGTTATTGCTTTTATAATAATGAGAAGAACAGCAATGTTTAGGACAAAGAAGGACAGAACAAGACAAGGTGGAAGCGATTTTGGACAGACAGTGCAGCAGATAAATCCATTTATTAGATAATAGAGCAACATTGAGAAGGGAGGAGAAGCATACCAAAGGTTACCAGCATACAGGAAAACATAAAAATGGATTTCTTTAAACCAAAGCAAGGAACTATTCATTATCTTACAAGCCACAGACGTATGGAACGCATTACAAAAAAAAACAAAAAACAAAAAAAAAAAAAAAAAAAAAACAAAAAAAAAAAAAAAAATCAACCGGCGGCGGAAAAAACATATGCGAATTGGGTGGAGTGTAGGATAAGGATAATCCAGAATATGTCTTATTTGAATGAGTGATATATCAGGAAGAAATACCACACACATATAATATCCAGCCACCGTTGTTTATATATAAATAAATATACAACGGTGGCTGGAAAGTCCATGTGCGATATTTTAGGGTATAAGCAAGATTATGAGATATCAGAATTGCGGGGAGGATATCTACATATGGTGGCACATGAAAAAAAAATCGGACAAGTTACACTCACATGACTTTCTCAAGCTGTTCTAAAAACAAACTTCTTTCAGAATATTCTTCTTCTTTCACACCATGCTAATTGAAACAAGCAGATCAATAAACATTATGCTCTTATTGCTTCGTTCTTTACAAATAGAAGGGAAGTAACAGAATGCCCTAGGCTAAAGCGAAAGTCAATTTTTTAAAAAAAATATCGTTATGCGATTGTCATTGCAATTCGCTTCTTTGCTTGGCCAGAAGTAAAACAAAAGAAAAAACGGACTCCTCATGTCTGAGAAAAGTATTAATTGTTTTACAACTGAAAACAATAAAAACGAATATCTCGGAAATAGTTACCTACAAAAAAAGCAAAAAAAGAAAAACTAAAGGGCATAAATTATGTGTTTTGACGGGTTCTATATTTTTGTGTAATAAGTTTTTGTATATCTCTCACGGTTTACCAGTTCTATAAAAGTCATCCAAAATGAAGAGGTCTTCAGAGACTATACCCAGAAAATTTAAGATAAATATTTCGTTTCTCATAGAAATATCTTATACATGGGGTACTTCAATCAAAATTGTTAGAGCCATTTTTTAGAAAATAAAAATTTTACAAAAATTGTCCATGTAAAGGGTAGTTGGGGCGCGGGGACTTTGTTGAAAATCTTAGTGGCATCCTTGGAAGATACCAAACTGCATACCAACTGTCTTTTCGTTTTTGAGCTATGCTGCCCACAGATACACACACGGACGGTCTCAAGGCATGAATAGGTGTAGAGAAAGTAAAACTCAGTTGAAGCAGAGGACAGCAGAACAATCTGTTCGATGATGATACAATGATCGGGAACATTGAAACAAGAAGAGCAGGAACCTCAAAGAATAAAACGGTATCGACTAGAAGGCGGACAGTACACAAAGATAGATAAGGAAATAAGTGATCAAGACAGCGATTAGCATACGGAGACAATATACAGGAGCAATGATGTACCACATCTTCTCCGACATGACTGACTGAGGAAAAGTTTTCGATATCAAGTGAAATCTCAGAGAGGTTCAAGTGTCTAAGAGTATAAAATTAACAAGTGTTTTATAGAAGTAAGTTCCTTATTACTTTCTCTACACGTACTATATACATAATGTAGAGAGACGGTATTGTGTTGTATCCAAAGATTCATACCGAGATTTCACCGGAAACACATGTTTTAAGATCCCCTGAATAAAAAGAAAAAACATTTTTCAAAAAAATATCTATGTGTGCATGTGTCGTCTACCAGTATGTGTGTCTGTGAGCATCATAGCATAAAGATGAAAAGTTCGTCAAATACCAAACTTGGTGTATAAGTTTGCAACGTCCAAGGTTGCGACAAGAAGATTTTCAAGAAAAGCCCGTCTCCACAACTACCTTTTACATGGAAAAGTTTTCGAAAATTTTGATTTTCTAGAAAACGGTTTAATCATTTTAATTAAAATATCATATATTAAAGATACTTACATGACAAATAAAATATATGGCTTGAATTTTCTGGAATAGCCTCTGAAGACATCTTTGTTGTGGATGAATTTTGCTGAATTTGGCCCAAGTGGTAAACCTAACAAACAAACAAAACATACCTACTCTACAAAAGACGTAGAGCTCGATGAAACTAGAATTTATGTTATAAACATTTGTTTCGTGGAGTTAACCGTTTTGTTTTTGTTGTTTTTTTTGATATTCCTTGTTATTGGTTTCAGTTTTAAAGTACTTATACTTATCTCATACGAGTAGCTAGTGAGGTAACGTGAAGTAACTTAGCTACTCTCTTTCTGACTGTTTTCTTTACTTTTCTTTCCTCTTTTCTTTCTGTGTTTTTGACTGTATGATAAACTATGTACTTTTAAGATTTGGATAGGTAGAGTCAGACAGAAAAATTCAATACCATAGCCGGAATTTGAAACACGGACCTTCCGGTCTTCAACTGGTTGCTCTACCACTGAGCTACCATGCCAACATACTGGCAGGACACTAAATTTCTCAACTGACTCGCATGTTTCCCACTAAACATGCCGTGCCGGCATGTTCCCATGGTAGCTCAGTTGTAAAGCAACAGGTTAGACTGGGAGATCCGTGATTCACATCCCCGCTATGGCATTGAATCTTTCAGTGTGACTCTACCTATCCACCTCCTGTTCTATACATGGCTTGTGTGAGGAAAAACAAAACAGTTAAATTAATGCTGTTAAGGTATTTCACCAAAAGCATCGAAGGTGCGGTACTCACAGATATAGTCATCTCCAGAAGGATCATACTTTGGAGCTTTTATTTTTCTGAAGGTGATGCGGAGAGAAATAGCTTTAAGTATAAACGCTGCTTAACAAAATATCGTAGCTCGCCTCTGTGGTGTAGTGACAGCGTATCTGCCTCATATACTAGGGGTCCCGAGTTCAAAACCCTAATTAGGATTTTTCCCGAGGTTTTCCCTTATTCTGAGAAGACAAAAGTCCAGTAACTTTAAGCTCCATGAACCCCGAACCAATTGATTTCATTCGTCGTCCAATCTGACCTACCCAGTAAAGGACGTTAAAATAAAAACAGATTGTAAGAACTTCCCCAAAAATCTCTGAAAATGTATATTTTGTACATTTCACTAAATATTATCAAAATGAAAGAGAGTACAAGAAAAGCTGATCTTGCCTGCCTTTGTTTCTGTCTTCGCTGCTCAAAAACTGACCCCTAGAGCATGTGCTTCTTGCGTCTGTAAGTAAATATGCACCTGCACCTCAAATGCGCTCTGTATTTATAACGTCCATTTTGATGATAGACTCGTAAAATTAGAACCACAAATATATACAGATATAGCACAAAATACTTTTTTTCTTTTAATTAAAGAATAACTAGGTTAACAAAATCCGATGTGTTCCATTCACATGACTTTCTCCATATTACTGTAACAAAGTATTATTGAACAACTGATGCTTCTGACAACTTTGTGTTAATCGAGACATACATTAGCAGAAATTGTCTTAATTACTTACTTCCTTCTTAGTAAAAGGTTAATAGGAGAATACACTAGGCTAAAACGATAGTCAAATCTTTTAAATGCCGGTTGCTATCTGAGTGATCCGTTTCTATGCATGGCCAGGAATTAACAAATTTCCGTGTCAAAAAAGCTTTAAGAATTTAAAATCTAAAACAAATTACAGGGAATATCTCAGGAATGGTCAATTCCACGAAAGAAACGTATATGGCATAATGTGTGTGTGTGACATCTACATCTCCTACGTTTACAAATTACGTAAAATTTAGCAAAAGTTATTCAGAATAAACAGGACTAGGTATATTTCCAGAATAGCTTTAATATAAGATATTTTATTTAAAATAGTTCCCGCCATTTTTTAAAGAAATACAAAATTGTGAAAGGGTAGTTTGAGATGGCGGGATTTTTTTTTCAAAATCTTTGTGTTGTATCCGTGGAGGATGCTAAACTTAAATACCAAGTTTGGTATTTAACGGACTTTTCGTTTTTGAGCTATACTGTCCACAGACACACACGTACCTTTTTCTAAAAATGTGTTGTTTTTTTATTCAGGGGTTCCGAAATATGTACCCGTATTTCCGGTAAAATCTCAGCATTGGATTTATGAGAGCAATACAATATCTATCTTCTCTATACGCTATATACATAGTACGTGTAGAGAAAGTAAAAAGTGATCATATTTAGACACAGGTGTTCTTAAAGTGTGAGTGTAGATTTTAGTTGAAACTAATCGGTTCTGGGAGTTTACGTTTCTTATTTTGGAGGTATGTGATTCATTCTCAATCGGTTAATACGATCACCGCTAGCGACGCTTGTTCTAGAGGGAGAGAGGCATCTCTGCGATAGAGCGCTACTCTAGCGACGCTTGTTCTAGAGGGAGAGAGGCATCTCTGCGATAGAGCGCTACTCTAGCGACGCTTGTTCTAGAGGGAGAGGCATCTCTGCGATAGAGCGCTACTCTAGCGACGCTTGTTCTAGAGGGAGAGGCATCTCTGCGATAGAGCGCTACTCTAGCGACGCTTGTTCTAGAGGGAGAGAGGCATCTCTGCGATAGAGCGCTACTCTAGCGACGCTTGTTCTAGAGGGAGAGAGGCATCTCTGCGATAGAGCGCTACTCTAGCGACGCTTGTTCTAGAGGGAGAGAGGCATCTCTGCGATAGAGCGCTACTCTAGCGACGCTTGTTCTAGAGGGAGAGAGGCATCTCTGCGATAGAGCGCTACTCTAGCGACGCTTGTTCTAGAGGGAGAGGCATCTCTGCGATAGAGCGCTACTCTAGCGACGCTTGTTCTAGAGAGAGAGGCATCTCTGCGATAGAGCGCTACTCTAGCGACGCTTGTTCTAGAGGGAGAGAGACATTTCTGCGATAGAGCGCTACTCTAGCGACGCTTGTTCTAGAGGGAGAGAGGCATCTCTGCGATAGAGCGATACTCTAGCGACGCTTGTTCTAGAGGGAGAGGCATCTCTGCGATAGAGCGCTACACTAGCGACGCTTGTTCAAGAGGGAGAGGCATCTCTGCGATAGAGCGCTACTCTAGCGACGCTTGTTCTAGAGGGAGAGGCATCTCTGCGATAGAGCGCTACTCTAGCGACGCTTGTTCTAGAGGGAGAGAGGCATCTCTGCGATAGAGCGCTACTCTAGCGACGCTTGTTCTAGAGGGAGAGAGGCATCTCTGCGATAGAGCGCTACTCTAGCGACGCTTGTTCTAGAGGGAGAGAGGCATCTCTGCGATAGAGCGCTACTCTAGCGACGCTTGTTCTAGAGGGAGAGAGGCATCTCTGCGATAGAGCGCTACTCTAGCGACGCTTGTTCTAGAGGGAGAGGCATCTCTGCGATAGAGCGCTACTCTAGCGACGCTTGTTCTAGAGGGAGAGAGGCATCTCTGCGATAGAGCGCTACTCTAGCGACGCTTGTTCTAGAGGGAGAGGCATCTCTGCGATAGAGCGCTACTCTAGCGACGCTTGTTCTAGAGGGAGAGAGGCATCTCTGCGATAGAGCGCTACTCTAGCGACGCTTGTTCTAGAGGGAGAGAGGCATCTCTGCGATAGAGCGCTACTCTAGCGACGCTTGTTCTAGAGGGAGAGAGGCATCTCTGCGATAGAGCGCTACTCTAGCGACGCTTGTTCTAGAGGGAGAGGCATCTCTGCGATAGAGCGCTACTCTAGCGACGCTTGTTCTAGAGGGAGAGAGGCATCTCTGCGATAGAGCGCTACTCTAGCGACGCTTGTTCTAGAGGGAGAGAGGCATCTCTGCGATAGAGCGCTACTCTAGCGACGCTTGTTCTAGAGGGAGAGTCATCTCTGCGATAGAGCGCTACTCTAGCGACGCTTGTTCTAGAGGGAGAGAGGCAATTCTGGGATAGAGCGCTACTCTAGCGACGCTTGTTCTAGAGGGAGAGAGGCATCTCTGCGATAGAGCGCTACTCTAGCGACGCTTGTTCTAGAGGGAGAGAGGCATCTCTGCGATAGAGCGCTACTCTAGCGACGCTTGTTCTAGAGGGAGAAAGGCATCTCTGCGATAGAGCGCTACTCTAGCGACGCTTGTTCTAGAGGGAGAGAGGCATCTCTGCGATAGAGCGCTACTCTAGCGACGCTTGTTCTAGAGGGAGAGAGGCATCTCTGCGATAGAGCGCTACTCTAGCGACGCTTGTTCTAGAGGGAGAGAGGCATGTCTGCGATAGAGCGCTACTCTAGCGACGCTTGTTCTAGAGGGAGAGAGGCATGTCTGCGATAGAGCGCTACTCTAGCGACGCTTGTTCTAGAGGGAGAGAGGCATCACTGCGATAGAGCGCTACTCTAGCGGCGCTTGTTCTAGAGAGAGAGGCATCTCTGCGATAGAGCGCTACT
The DNA here is from genome assembly GCA_030762935.1 of Hymenopus coronatus. Classification (NCBI taxonomy): domain Eukaryota; kingdom Metazoa; phylum Arthropoda; class Insecta; order Mantodea; family Hymenopodidae; genus Hymenopus; species Hymenopus coronatus. The sequence continues at coordinate 90,622,578 of CM060883.1, forward strand.
CTAGCGACGCTTGTTCGAGAGGGAGAGAGGCATCTCTGCGATAGAGCGCTACTCTAGCGACGCTTGTTCTAGAGGGAGAGGCATCTCTGCGATAGAGCGCTACTCTAGCGACGCTTGTTCTAGAGGGAGAGGCATCTCTGCGATAGAGCGCTACTCTAGCGACGCTTGTTCTAGAGGGAGAGAGGCATCTCTGCGATAGAGCGCTACTCTAGCGACGCTTGTTCTAGAGAGAGAGGCATCTCTGCGATAGAGCGCTACTCTAGCGACGCTTGTTCTAGAGGGAGAGAGGCATCTCTGCGATAGAGCGCTACTCTAGCGACGCTTGTTCTAGAGGGAGAGAGGCATCTCTGCGATAGAGTGCTACTCTAGCGACGCTTGTTCTAGAGGGAGAGAGGCATCTCTGCGATAGAGCGCTACTCTAGCGACGCTTGTTCTAGAGGGAGAGGCATCTCTGCGATAGAGCGCTACTCTAGCGACGCTTGTTCTAGAGGGAGAGAGGCATCTCTGCGATAGAGCGCTACTCTAGCGACGCTTGTTCTAGAGGGAGAGAGGCATCTCTGCGATATAGCGCTACTCTAGCGACGCTTGTTCTAGAGGGAGAGGGGCATCTCTGCAATAAAGCGCTACTCTAGCGACGCTTGTTCTAGCGGGAGAGAGGCATCTCTGCGATAGAGCGCTACTCTAGCGACGCTTGTTCTAGAGGGAGAGGCATCTCTGCGATAGAGTGCTACTCTAGTGACGCTTGTTCTAGAGGGAGAGAGGCATCTCTGCGATAGAGCGCTACTCTAGCGACGCTTGTTCTAGAGGGAGAGGCATCTCTGCGATAGAGCGCTACTCTAGCGACGCTTGTTCTAGAGGGAGAGAGGCATCTCTGCGATAGAGCGCTACTCTAGCGACGCTTGTTCTAGAGGGAGAGAGGCATCTCTGCGATAGAGCGCTACTCTAGCGACGCTTGTTCTAGAGGGAGAGGCATCTCTGCGATAGAGCGCTACTCTAGCGACGCTTGTTCTAGAGGGAGAGAGGCATCTCTGCGATAGAGCGCTACTCTCAATCCTTTTTACTTTCTCTGCACGTACTACGTATTGTATTCCACCCAAAAATTCTATACCGAGATTTCACACGGAAATAGGCATTTAGGGACTCCAAAAGACATTTTTAGAAAAAGGGCCGTGTATGTATCCGTGAGTCTGTGAACACGATAACTCAAAAACGAATAGTCGGTAAAATACCAAACCTAATATATAAGTTTAGTATCATCAAGGATGCGATACGAAGATTTTGAGGAAAATCCTCAAACCCCAATCTAACCTTTATATGGAAAAATGTTCGAAAATGTTGATTTTCTCAAAAGCGGCCCTAACGATTTTGATTAAAATACTGTATATTAAAGACATTTACACGGGAAATAAACCGTCTATCTTGAATTTTCTAGCTCTAAAGCCTTTTATTCTGGATTAATTTTGCTGGATTTTGAACAACTACTAAACAGTAAGATATAGACAAATAGCTACTACCAAAAAATGTAGCTCACATTAAAACACACAATCATCACCATATACATTGTTTTCGTAGAATTTACCATTTTTGAGATATTCCTTGTTATTGGTTCCAGTTTTAAAATACTTACAACCGTTCAAATACGGGAAAGGCTTCACATACCTTTCTTTATTCTTGCTAACTTCATATACTCAAGGTCGCGGGTTCAAAAAAGGTTCGGGTGTAAAAATCCTTAGCATGGCTTCCTTCGAAAGGGAAGTAAAGCCGTTGGTCCCGTGTCGTAGATTTAGGGCACATAAGAGAACCTCGAGCCTGATAGGAGGCCTCTGAGCAAAATTAAGTGGTCTTTCACGCCCAATTCAGAATGGGACGCTGAGAACCACAGCAGTTAAAGAGCGCCCATAAATAATACGCCATTTACATTTGTTTTCTTTATTCTGGATGAATTTTGCTGGATTTTGAACAACTACTAAACAGTAAGAGACAAAAATTTACTACACAAAAAATGTAGCTCATGTTAAAGCACACAATTTATGCCATATACATTTTTGTCGTAGAATTAACCGTTTTTGAGATAGTCCTTGTTATTGGTTTCAGTTTTAAAACATTTAAAACCTTTCACATACAGGAATTTGTCAACTCCTGGCAATGCAAAGAAACGGATTTCATTAACTTGGCAACCAGGTTTTAAAAGATTTTACCATAACTTTAGCCTAGTACTTTCTGCTTACAAGAAAGCATTTCTGCTAATGTTTATCTCGATAACCATGAAGTAGATAGAAACATAAGCTTAATAACAATAATTTATTATAGAGATTAGAGAAAGTCATGTGATTGTAACACATCAGAATTGTTTTCACTGGTACTGCTTGTTTTTAAACTTTCTTCAATCTACTTATAGCAGGCTGTTTCAAATCGTCTCGGCTGGGTCAGAGTATTCATGCTTACTCAACAACAGACTTCGGAGTTCGGCTGGAAGGGGAGCGTGATAGCCAATATATCACTAAGAAGGTCATAGTACAAATGTTTGTGTTCCTGCCGCTTCATTCCAACATTGCATTCAACCGTTATAACAGCTTGTTCTCAACTAAGCTGTATTGCATGCTGCAGAGTTTGCCTGAGAACTCTGCTAACGTTTGGCGCGCACCCAAGCTGGAACAGCCTGGCTTTTTGGGGTCTGGAATACCTATCTTTCTCAGAAAGAATTTGAAGTAGAGGACTGAATTTTATAGGTTGCTTTGAACAATTCCATACAAGACATTTTTATTCATGACTTCATTAAATATGTCGTCTCCTTAGCGCGGTGGTAGCGCAGCTGCTTACCAAGCGGGAGACCTGGGTTCGATCCCCAGTACCGGCGTGGGCATTTTTCCCCCGCTGGGAGACCTGGCCCGGGGTGCACTCAGCCTCGTAAGGTCCCTGGGGGGGGCCAATTGAGGAGCTACTTGATGGAGAAGTAGCGGCTCCAGGTCATGAGGACCGCATTAACCGGCCGGGAGGGACTCGAGGCGCTGACCACGTCTCACCCTCCAATACTGCACCCCATCCAAGACGTCTGTAGTGGACCGAGATGGGGGACGCAGCGGCCGGGCGGTAGGCCAAGGTTCCCCGTGAGCTGTCGTGCCATGGAGTTACTTCATTAAATATGTATTACATTTTATGTTATATTTTTTGTATATTTTATTTATTTTCGAACCAAATTCAATAACAATTTCTTTACAAGAAAATCCTCATTTTAAACCGGGCATAAGCTAATTATTAAACATACCCTATTTTTTTTAAACACCTCAAATCTGCAGTACGTGAGAAAACTGCACTTTACTAGAAGAAATAAAACATTTTAAGGAACTCAACGACATATTATTGCTTTCTAGTGCAGTGGTGTCAATTGTGGGCCGTACTGGCATGTGCACCGTAGTGGCTGAGCACTCGCTGAGCCCAGTGTAAGGCTGGCCTGGACCTTACAAATCAGTTTAATCTACATCTGAGCGTGAGGAACGCACTGCAATGGTTGCGTCGGAAATTGCAAGCACCAATCGCTCGGAATCGCTTATTCTGAGTAGTTATTTTAAACCTGAGTGGTTAAATCAATTCCTTTGCAAAGTTGTCGGTAGTAGTATACAGTGCCTTGTGTGTAAACATTATGTTATGCTAAAAATATAACATAAAGACATTATGAAGTGAAACAGCAGCTTGTTGGTGAAGCGGATCAGAGTACATATTTGGATGTACGTAGAAACACATAACCGAGGGGATAGATGTACGAGTAGTAAATGCTCAGGAATATTCTGCATGAAATTTATGTTCATCACAGATACGTATACGAATGTTTCTGTGCTTGTAAGAGGGAACTTTAACCTTTAAAGTAACTTTGTTTAAATGACCTGATTATTGTAACACTCACATTATTACTGTTGCGAGTTTCAAAAACAATAAAGGCGGTTTGCCTAGTAAATTAGGAATGTACAGGTCAAGATCTCTTGAATTAATGAATCTGGTTAAACTCTAAATTCTAAGAAGATAGAGCCGCATTTAGAATGTAAACGTTACTGCTCTAGAAATATTAATTTTTAGGGGATTTAAGGGTGAGAGAAGGTTGATTTCATAAGAAAAAAAAAAAGTGGCTTGTTTATATGTAGCAAAATTGTTCAGTCTGTTTTCCATTAAAACGGCCACTTGGTGTTATGCTAGCGATGTTCTAAAATCTTTATGCTGCTTTTCTCGCTTGCCGTTTAATTCTCTCCCGTTAGTAGAACCAATGCTAGTGCTCTGAGCTAGTACACCTGTTTGTTTCAAGACATGTCCAGGCTGAAGAACTTGCTACTGACCTGCGACCAAATGAATGTACGAGAGGGAGAGCACAGCCATTTGTGTTACGTCACTAGTGTGACTAATGACACAAATGACTGTGTATATTCGAGGAATCAATCATCAGCAAGAGAAGTTTCTTGACCTTCTGCCAATGAGCGGAACTACAAAGTTCAGCTGAATGTTTACAGGCTTAAGTTGCGACGGCCATGGCTGGGAGACCTAAATCAGTCTTCATTGGTCTGAACATACCGCAGTTTACAATTGCAACGCCTTAAAGAGAAATTCGACAGCTCATGTTCAGAAGCGCTGATCGAATTCTACCGGAAAATTGACAGTCAGCGTTTTCCAAATTTGATTTCCAACACAGCAAATATTATGGCAGTATTTCATTATACGAAAGTTTATGAAAAAACAGGGTTTGTCTATAATGAAAATCCTAAAAAACCGTCACAGACACAGACTGTCAGATACCAATTTGCGATTCAGATTCTGTTAGAATTTGTCTTTGTAACGACATAAAGCTAAATATTGAGAAGTGTGTAAATTGAAAGCTATGCCAAGAGACTGGACCTACATTTGTGTAATTACGTGGCACATTCAGGTTAAGATAATCTCAAATTCATATAAAATAGGGAATGTAAATCCTACCAACAGAAATGCATGTGTTATTGGCTTAGGCCAGTAGTTTTTAAACAAATGTACATACAGGCCTTTAATGGTAAACCCGTATTACTAATTATGTTGCAGGTAATTATGTTCTATCTACTTTATAATAATCGAGATAAACATTAGCAGAAATTGTCTTAATTACTTGCTTCCTTGTAAGTAGGAGGAAAATAAGGGAATATGCTAGACTAAAACAGCAGTCAAATCTTTTAACTGCCATGCTTGAAATCCGTTTCCATGCAGGGCTAGGAGTTTACAACTTTCCGTGTGGGAAAAGTTTAAGTATTTTAAATGTGAAACCAATCACAAGGAATATCCCAGAAATTGTCAACTCCACGAAAAAAAAGTACATGATATAAAGCGTGTGTTTTAAAGAGAACTACATTCTTTTGTGCAGTAATTTCTAGTCTATCTCTTACGGTTAACCGGTTAAGCAAAATTAATCAAAATAATTCAACCAGAATAAAGAGGTCTTTGGAGGCTATTCCCAGAAAGTTCAAGGGGTACATTTCATTTGCCACGTGAATTGCTTTAATATACGGCACTTTAATCAAAATCATTAGACTCATTTTTGAGGAAATCAAAATTTTCGAAATTTTTTCCATGTAAAGGGTAGTTTACGGTGGAGGGATGTTTCTCAAAATATTCGTGTCGCATCCTTGGAAGATACCAAACTGAAACACCAAGTTTGGTATTTAACGGTCTTTACGTTTTTGAGCTATGCTGTCTACAGTCACATACACACACGAACTTTTTTCTCCAAATGCTGTTTTTGGATTCAGGGGGGGACTAAAACTTGTATTTGCGGTACACTATGCACATTGCTCGTGTAGAGAACGTAATAAAACGTAGTTAATAGAGAAATGCATGTAATGAGATGTTTGTGTAAAAGTGATACCTTGTTTAATTTCGTGGCTGAGAGCTGCTAGATTAGGAACAGACACAATGTTGTTACTGGACAGCTTCTGCTTATTTTACACTTTTTTCGGTTTACCAACATTATTTCTGTTCTTAAAAGCAATCAAAGGCTTGTTCTTAGAAACCCTCAAAGTATTCTGGATATTACACTTACTCATGCCAAACACCAAAAATATATCACAGATGATGTCGTTGCTCTCTCTATATGCATAAGAGGTGCAACTTTTGTCTATTGTTCCTTATGTAATGAAGTTTTCGGGATAGGTAAGTAAAGGATCTAAGTTCTTAAATACAAAGCTCAAGTAAGATACAGATGTTTATTGTAAGCGTAGCTGTTGCGTATTTCAACACTGGCCAGACTCGGCAAAGAACAAAGTTGAAGTTGGGCAGATGAAGTCCCAGAACTTGTCCATCGGCTGTCTGGTGAACCTTTATATACATGAATTTTAGTTCCGTGTACATGAAAATTGGTGCCAAATGGCGTCGTGTACAGAACTATTCGTGGCCAGGGCACAAGGGTATAACAGATATCACCAGCACAATGTTTACATTACATACTCTTCTAAAAGTGTACACAGTCAATAATTTGTTTTCCAACTGTCTGACCCTGATTACACAAAATGACAATTTCATTATTAGAAAAAGTCTGCTTCCACATAAAAGTAACATACATCATATTTCTTACAAAAGGTACACTCATTACATGCTTATTAAACTTATTACACCTCCACCCCCCTTATAAAAAGATTGGAGCAATGGTCGATTCTTTAAGTACTTATTAACGAAAGAAGTTTTTACTTCTCGTTCTTCTTGCGATTGGTTCACTTTCTGAACTAATGACTGTTCTTGATTCTTAGTAGATAACATAGAGTCACTACCTAATGTAGGTTGTGGTGTAGTTACAGTAAAAGTGCTTTGGTCTTTGTTTCCTGGGAGTGTACTGAACACTTTCTTCAGGTTGAGTGATGTTTATAGTGTTTGTGATCATATTGCTACTCTTATCGATGGTCCTTTCCATACGTCTTCTTGGAGTCAATTTATCCCATAAAAACCAAAGACAACTTCTACAACATTTACAATAACAGCAAAAGCAAAAACAAATAAAAGCGAGTAAAACACTCCCAATAGCTGAACCTGAAGATGCTGCTGTTACACAGAAATGACTCAAGTCTTGCTTTTCTTGGTCATCAATTATTTTTCTCACTTCATTTACCTTAATGCTTACTAAATCATCAGTAGATGAAAGTATATTTACCAATGGTGTGTTAATTGGTAAATTATAGTGATTCTGTTTTACTTCATCAAAACAACAATCAAAATCTAAATCTGCAGGTGGCACAAAATCATTAGTTACATTTGATGTGTTACTTGATAATGCAGTTACTGTCACATAGGCTGAATGCCCTTTGCAGCCTGATTCTTATGACAGAATACCGCATTAGATAATTTAACAGTGCTAGTTTTTCCTGGACACAAGACAGTAAATGTTTCTTTACCTACTGCTACATATAACCATTTGTTACTTAAATGTAATGGCAGCCAAAATGTGGGACTTAATTTAACAATTCTTATATCACAACTATCTGACACCTTTTGTGTTGAAGGGTGTCGCAGTGTTGCTTCGCAGTCTTCTTCTGGAATGTAAGTGTACGCTGGAATGTTCTCCTTACAAATGAATCGAAATTCATTAGGTTGAAAACAAGCTTGTAGTTCGTTACTAAGCATTTCACCATAACGGCGTCTTAAGGCGTTGCTGAACAAGAATTATTTTCTAATGCCAATGTAATGACACACATTATCGATTTGTAGAGCTGGTAGGGGTTGAAGTTCATACAGTTGATAATGAGTAGGTGAAAGTAGAGGAATATTCAGTCCATACACTAAATACATAATGGTTTTAAGTAATTCCGAAAAAGAAAGGTTCGGATATTCCAACTCACTTGGCATTGCCTCGGAGCTTAACAATGTTTTTATCTTCATAAAAGTAATTAGCTGTGGCTGCATAGCTCCCATCTATCGTGAACAAATTCATGTATTCATATTTCAAATGCGTGTTGACTTTCCTCAATACCTCTCTGAACTATCAAAATTGTTCATTAATTAAAGTAATGCCCCTTATTTGTTCCTGCTATTCATTGACGTTTTGATTAGCTAATTGCATTATTCTATCTAACTCTGATTTTTTTTTTTTCCTATTTATATTGACTTTCTGAATAGTGTTATTAAAAGCTAGTCTAGTGGACTTCATGACTGTCATTTGCTCTTTAGATAACTGCAAGTATTCTGATTGCTTTCTTTCCTATTCACTAGTGTGTTTGTTATAATTAAAAGCATCTGAATTTGTTAGTGTACCAAATAGCACTTTTTCAATTTCTCCAACAAAATTTAGAATTCCTCTTTTTCTTCCAATATGAACCAGACTTGGGTCTGATTCTAAATATTCTGATATATCTTTCAGCCTATCAATTTGTTTTACTTTTGAATTCATATGATGTTCAAATCTCTGGTAGTCTGTTAAATGATACTATGATTTCCCTGAAGATTTTGAGCAATATTCATTCATCTTTTTATTATGACTTTGTTTGTTTCCACAATTTTCTAGTGGGACTTAAATCAATATATATTTCATCTCTCCATTTTAAAGGACAAAAACTTATTGTTCCTATTTCATAATAGTATAATTCTGTCTTTGACTTGATTTCCTCCGTAGGGCTTTGCGTTCTTACTGCTCCATTGAGGATTAAAATCAATAACCACAGCAGTAACTGCATTTTTCAGCAATCTGAAATAAAAGAAAAATAGGGTTTTAACCTATCTTTATGTCCTTTCTGGTGTTTTCTTTTACCTAACTCTTGGACAGTGGGATTAGAAGCCTTATCCTATAATATTTCATATGGTCCTTTCCAAATAGGACCCAGTTTCTGCTTATCTTCAATTTTCAATAAGACTAAATCTCCTTTATTAAACAACCTTACTGTTTGTGGTCACTTTTCCTGTTGCGATTCTTTCTTTTTTATGAATCTCTCTTTTGCTATCTGAAAATTATCTTGAAATTTGCTTTTTATGTCTACCACCATGTCTTCATAATTATACTGAATAGACTTGGTTTCTGTAATGCCCCAGGCATGTTTGCAATTCTTCCAAATAAAATCTCATAAGACGTAAACTTCGTGATGGAATATAGAGTTGTATTAAAAGCAAATGTGGCAAAGTTTAGTCATATATTCCATTGTGTATTTTTGTCTGTGCAAAAACATCGTAAACAATTGGCCAAAGTTTTATGTGTTCTTTCTAGTGCTCCATTACTCTCTGGATGGTATGCCACCGTATTTATTTTGTCTATCTTCAGTACTTTAAAAGTACGCTTAAACACGCCGCTCATGAAGTTAGTACTCTGATCCACAACAGGCCGCGCCGTGGCCGAATGGTTAGACCACTCGCCTCTCACCACGGGCCGATTCCATCCCAAGCGACCGCCTTGAGATTTGTGGTGGACAAAGCGGCGCAGGGGCGGGTTTTCTCCGGGTTTGCGGTTTCCCCGCCATCGCATTCCACCGGTGCTCCATCTTCATTCCATGTGTCACCAGTGTCATTGCCTGGTAGTAAAAGCGGGCGTTAAACACTATAAAAAAGATGATCCGTAACAATAGCGTTAGGGATTCAAATATGAAAAGTACGAGTATATTCTGAACAAGCTTTTCGCTAACGTATTCAGCTGCTTGTTGCTGTAAAGGTACTCCATCCTGGCACGTTAGTATATATCTGTCACCATCCTCAACGCTACAATATTAACATAAATCAACCATGTTTCATCTGCAGTATCTGTGATCTCTAAATTTTGTATATGAGTTTTGTCCATTTCTTTACATTTTTAAACATATAGCATAATGTTTTATAAATTTTTCTATGTCCTTATCCATTCCTTCCCATTAAATGCGCAATGTTCTAGATATACCTTGATGTTCCCTAATTGGATAGTTGTGCATTTCATTTATTATTCTTTGCTTTATCTCAGGAGTCAATTCTTCTGTACTAGCAACAAACATCTCAAAGAGTATCTGCTGAGACTAACGCCATTACAATGTCAGTTTCCTGCTCTGTGTTCTATGTCATAGTCATATTCTTCTAATAACAGTTTCCAACGAATAAGTCTGGAACTTGGAACTTTTGCATTAAAAATCCAGATTAAACCTTTGTGGTCAGTAACAATTTTAAGCTTTTTTCCAAAAATGTATGGCCTAAAATGTTTACATGCCCATACTATTGCTAACAATTCTTTTTCTGTTATTGAATAATTTAACTCTGCTGCATTTAAAGTCCTGCTTGCAATTCCTATTGGTTTGTCTTGACCCAATTGGCCTTGACTTAAGATAGCCCCTAAAGCATATCCACTCGCATCGGTTGTTAGAATGGATGCCTTTGTGAAGTCTGGATATTGTAACAATGGTGGAATAACTAATTTTGACTTCAACATTTCCAAACGATTTTGTTCTCTTTCCTGCCATGTCCATGCTACCTCTTTCTTTAGCAGATCTGTCAAGGATTTTGCAACAGCACTGATTAATAAATTTCCTGTACTAGCCAGATAAACCTAAAAATGACTTTACATCTTTAACTTTTTTAGGCAAAGGAAATTCTGTTACTGATTTCATTTTATTGTGGTCTGGTTTAACACCTTTCGAAGTAACCACGTGCCCTAGGTAACTTAATTCTTGCTTCAAAAATTCACATTTATCTGGTTCTATTTTTGTGTTGTATTCTCTTAATTTTGAAAATACTTCTCTGAGTCGATTGTTATGTTCCTTAATGACTCCCCCATTATCAAGATGTCATCCATGTATACTGAAAACCTGGTTCCTATTTGTAACTCTAACAGAATATTATGCACCATACGTTGAAATGTAGCAGGAGCTGATTTTAATCCAGAGGCCATTCTTTTATACCCTGTCCTGGTAGTGAACTCGGTTTTACACTGATCTTCTACTGCGGTCGGTACTTGATGATAACCACTAGCGCAGTCAATAGCTGAAAAGTATCCTGCTCGCTCCAATTTATGTAACACATCTTGTATATTAGGAAACAGTAAACTATCTCCCACTGTAACCTCATTAAGTTTCCGAAAATTGATACAAACTCTCCATTTCTTTTTGCCTGGGTATTACTAGTAAAGGAAAATTTCATTCGCTTGGTGAAATTGTTATCTTTTAACATCTGCTCTACTTGGTTTTGAATTTGCTCCTGCAGTGCTTCGGGAAGCCAGAAGTTTGTTAATGTGCCATCTGGAATAGTCGGTCTAGGAATTGTGTGTCTAGCTGCTGTTGTTTCTGTTAACTTATCCCCTGGTATTCCTCACATATCCTCTTTATGTCATATCCCTTATATGACAGAGCCTCAAGTTTTGTTGCAACAATTGCACACGAATTGATACTTTATTCTTATTGTGCGCGTGTATTTAATTGATTGTTTTATTTGCTGGTTTTTCCAAAATTTGTGTTTTAAACATTCTGATAGGACTTTCAGTTTTGTTCATAATTAAGCAGCAGAATGAGCTATTATTACAATTAACTAAGCCTGTCGCACAAATTAATCCTTCGTGAATTTCCTGGTGCTGAATAAATCGCGCACCTTTTTCTTGAGTATTACACTTAACTACCTTTTCTGTTAAAGGCTCAATTACTGGCAAAAGTTCATACTTGTTTTGCTTCAACCATGTTTGTCCTAGCAACAGATAAAATATTTTGGTAAACTGTTAATGACATAACACTCATGCTCAAGGTTTCTAATGAGTCATCAAGAGTTAGTTTCACTTTCCCTTTTATTTCTAATTACCCTAATACCTTGTATTATCATATGGGACCTTTGCCATTTCCATTCCTCAAGTGAGCTCTCTTTCCTAGAGAAATATCAGAAGCCCGCATATACAGTACACATAATGGATTGTATTCCACCAAAGAATTCGATGTCGAGGTTTCACCGGAGATATATGTTTTGGGGTCCCTGAGTCCGAAAAAAGCATTTTTACTTTCTCTACACGTAATATGTACATAGTGTATAGAGAATGTATTGTAATGCACCAAAAAATTCCATACCGAGATTTCACCAGAAAAATATATGTTTTGGGTCCCCCTGGAATTTTTAGAGATAACTCTATAGACTAAAACTTACTGCACACAAAATATAGATCTCGTCAAAATACACAATTTATGTCATTTACATTTGTGTTGTGAGGTAGTTAACCAAATGCTGCCAGGGGACAGCAACATCACCTCTCAACCTGAATCCATACTTAGCAATCAAATGTTGCAGTAATATTATATATTCATTGATTGGTCTCAGTAATCATTTTATTTAAGTTCTTTAACTGCCCCAATTAGCCTACACTTTTAAATGTTTTATATGTATCTATATCTCTTCTATTGTATATATTATGTAACGTTTAAAATACCTGAAATCTGATATTGTTCTATTGTTTTGCTTTGTTTATGACATATTTTATTCGTCTCTATGTATGTCGTCACTATTATGTTCTATGTATGTTTTATTTTTTCAGCAGATATTTCCACTATCTGATTTAAGTTGTTATTGATATTTGATATCATCTTCTTAAGGCCATTAATAAAAAGTAATTCGTATAGCCTACGTGTCTTCCCTAGGATTTCACTCTAGCCAAACATCCTTGATTTAAATAAATGTATAGCTTAATATAAGGAATAGGCCACAGCTCTGGAGCAATCCTATATTCAGGGTGATTCAAAAATACTTTCCAAAGTTTGGGGACAGGTTACTTGCATCAAAAGAAGAAAAAGTGTATAAACACATGTCCCAAAACCTTCATTCTCGATTGATTAACGTTCAAAATGCTATTAATCAAAACATTTTAAAGTGACACAGTATTCTATTTTTGACATTGTCAGCTTGCTAGGTGGTGTTCCAGACCTCCTCTTGCGTCTAGACACACAGGCACTCATCGGAGCATGGAATGTCAAATACTCCCAGTCGTGTGTATGATTTTATAGGCTGTCATGACATGTGGATTAAGAGTTTCTTCCTCCGGAATTTCTGCTGAATAAACCAATGGTTTAAGTTGACCCCAAAAATGAAAATCCAAAGGATTGAGGTCAGGAGGGAACGTGCAGACCATGGAACAGGTGTCCCTCTACTTATCCATTTGTCATGCTAGATACCAGCCAGTGCATCACGAACAGTGAGACTAAAATGTACTAGAGCATCATGCATAAACCACATGTTTCTTCGTATTTGCTGAGTCACATTATCTAATAAGTGTGTGAGAGTGTTCTGAATGAAGTCCCTGTACACAACACTTGTAAGACGAGCTGGGGAATGTATTACACATCTGATAACGTTAACAAGTAGCCATGACAACACAAGACCAACTCTGAAGGGTAAAATGGGTCAAAGCCTTCTATGAATGAGCGCATAAATAAATTAAGTTATTAGGTTGAACGCGGAGAACCGTTGAAGGTGACTTTTATTAACAAATAGATAGCGCCAAAACAAAGTTTTGAGATCACATATTTATAACAGCCTATTTTCTTGTTTCCATGTCAGAAATCCATTTGCCAACGTTGTAAAAGTATTTTGAATTAGCATGTATAAAATTAACAGAATAAACATACAAAAGTGCAAACATACATCCGTCTGTCCGTCTATATGTCCATCAATAAATGTGTATTTATACATACATATTCTGTTATTTTTTTTTTCTTATTTTGATGGAAATGTGTTTTAATATATTTACAAGGGACCGATGAATATTACAATTTTCCAAAAATGTCTCTTAGTTTTCCCCTACTTATTACTGTAAGCCATTATGCAGGATAGTTTTAACGACTCTTAAAATAATTAGGGGTTAGAGAGCAGCATAAACTATTCATTATTACAAAGAGGAGATTCTGTAGAGTTTTATTGATTAAAGGATTCTAAGCAACAATTACTCCCTTTCTTATTGCTATGGAATATTACTTCGGCAAAGCCGGCTCGGAGTAAGAAGAATTCCAGCTGGAAAAAAAATTATTTGATAAACTGGACGACATTTTTACTGTGATGTTATCTGAGGGTTGTATAGATATGAAGAAAAGTGTTTCAAGCTCAGACAGTATTATCCCAAATGAGCGAATATTATTTGTATACTTGAAATAGGGTGCTTCACCCCTTTGACAGGCAGAGAACAGCATCGCTACTGAAATAACACATCAGGGAGAATAAGTCACGGTTATGCTATCTCACTGGATTAGCAAGGATATTCCTCCCTTCTGACGGGGAACGTTCAGTGAGCTGTAGTTTTCCACGGTCACGTGATTCTGGAAAATTAATTAGGTGCCTCTCATAGCTTTGGGACTTCCTATACCAGGGGATGTGGAAGACAGCAGTATCCTCTGTCCAAATCGTTAACTGGGAAGTTGGTCATACGGTGGGATACACACATGTCGTTTAACGTAAAGTCGGGGTAGGGATAAAATCTTTTAATATTTACTTTTTCTATACGTACTATATACATTGTGTCAAAGAAGGTGCTTTTTTATTGTTTCATTTATATAGCCCCCTTTATCGGGGGCTTTGCACTTGAAACCATTCGTTGTCTGTAGGTTTAAACCATTTTATTTTTCTCAAACACACACACACACATATTCACTCTCACATTCATACTTCCAAACTCTGTGGGGGATAGGGAATAATTCTGGCTAAAGAAAAATTCCCCGCCCCAGCCGGGATTCAAACCCGGGACCTCCGAATGAGAAAGAATGCATTGTATTGCACAGCTACAAGTCAACTTAAAAACTCTTGTGATCAAATAGATACTTGATGCAAATATTGGAGGGTTATGAGTTCTAAAAGTTCCAGCATCGTAAGGTTCACATATAAATACAATACTCAGCATAACTTCACTAATCAGACCTATATGGATATGCAGTTGCCCAATATGGGGTTCAACTTCAGCTTCTCAAATATGAAGAATACAAACTATTCAGAACATATGTCCCCGTTTTATCACCAATGCTCCACTGTCCACTATTCACTCAGATCTCAAAGTTCCTGAAATAACAGTAGTCCTCAGCCAATCTTAAGGAAGACTTCGTAATTCGTTCGACCATCAGAGCAACCCGCCTGTTCAATAAATTCCTGCAAACTATCCACCAGATCCAGAAAAGAGTTTCTTAAAACGAAAATGACACTCGGATTGAAGAATTTCACAGCACTAATTAGATCTTAATTAACGGGGCTGCCGCTGGGCAGAACACATACTTCATGTTAGTTGTTTGTTCTGAATTGCTCACAACTGCAGTGTATTAAAAACCATCACAAGGATCTGCAGAACCATATTTCGCGTTGGGCATGCTGCAGGAAATCTTGTGGGTGTTTCATAAAGTTAAATGTTATAGATGAAATCGTTGAAACTATAACCACAATTAACCAGATCAAGTATTGATAAACACACAAAAGTAAGTTAATAGTTGAAAGTTTATCTAAGAGGCCAAATAAATTCATGCTAAAGTTAAGATTGCCGAGTAGTGATGTAACCACAATAAAACAAAGTATTCAATGTGCACGACGATTATTGCTGACCAAGTTACCCCCAGAGTACTTCTTAGGCACACCAACATGATGGTTCCTTATCGACAGTTACAAAGAAAGGAGAATCATATTTATTATGTATTGAAAAAAACATAGTAGGACTTTGAACACAAAGTAATTCATATCGAACAGTTTTGGGGGCGAAACATTCTAAAGCTTGTAAACGAACGCGCTCATCCAAAAAGTGACAGACGATTTGACGTTACTAAATAATAAGGAAAGTTATCAACACAAAACTTTATCTACAAAATTGCAGTACCATACTCCATTTTTCAATGTAATCGTCATTGCTATAGGTACTTATTGTCACGTGACTGTCACGTGGAACCGGTTTTTCAACGCAGTGTTGTACTCTTTCACCGCTAATGATCTCAGCCAAGAAGTTACTGCCATTTTGAGGATTTCATGGCTGGGAAATATTTTCCATCCAAAGGTGTCCAAAGTGAAACATCAATTTTTCTTAATTCTTTTATTAACATTTGCTTTCAACTCATACATAACGATAGATGAACTTCCACTCCGGTCCTTTAGGTACACACCGGTTAATCCTTGATTATTGGTAAATTATGCACCATTTCCTCAGTGAAGACTCGCTCATTGCATTATCACCCTACACTTGCGTTATTTCCCTATAAAATTCGATTGGCTGAACTATTTGTGCATATTTGGCGGTAGAAGGCTATAACATCGGAATTGACAATTGCTACTACGCGACAATAAATATATTGACAGAATGCAGATTGCTTTGACAAATAGAATAAGGTTCTGTGATTTTGTAAATAAAGTTTTGTGTTGATATCTTTCGTTATTATTTAGTTATGCTAAGTCTGTCAGTTTCTAGATGGCTCTCGTACATAGCCTACAATTCCACTTTTCCTCCAACAATGTAAGCAGAATTTTCAGCAACAACAATGAGCAATACTGTGAGTCAAAATCTTGATAGTCTGATTTATACTGCTCATCTTAACATTTGGCCTCGCCGTGCCCAAGTGGTTAGACCACTTGCCTCTCATCTAGGCGGGTCAATCCCAAGGACCACATGAGGGATTTGTGGAAGACAAGTGGCGCAGATGCGGTTTTTCTCACGCCATCGCATTCTACCCGTGCTCCAACTTCATTCCATGCATTCCAGATTAATGCTTTAAATAAAAGGTTTATTGTTTGTTTGCCGAAGAGCTGGAGGGCATCATGTGAATGGAGCACATTAGATTTTCTTTTTTGTTGTACGGTTAGCACATGAATATGTTATTTCTGTTATATGCAAGTCATGTTTCAGAGACATGCCTTTATTTGCTACTTTAGCTACAAAACTTTATTCACGACAGCATATAGAATCAAACCTTAAGCTATAGACACATATTTTCTACGAGTCGTATCACATGTTTAGGCACTGTAATATAACCTTCAGGATCTGTTATTATCCTTTCATTAATAAACTTTTAATTTGAAACCTTTATTTTCCATTTCTTAGCAACATTATATGTAGCAATCCCTGTTCTTACCTGTTCTTCAATATCTAATCCACTAGAGAATATCGTATATTCTTTTAAATATTCTGTTAATCGCCATTTACTTTCTAGTTTCTTACACGTACAATGTACCTACATAGTGTATAGAGAAGGTATTTTATTGCACCCAAAAACTCGATACCGAGATTTCGTCAGAAACACATACAAAAAGAAATGATTTTTAGAAATTTTACCGTGTATGTCTGTGGGCAGCATAGCCCAAAAACGAAAAGTCCGTTGAATACTTGGTATTTAAGTCAGTATCGTCCAAGGATGGAACCCAAAGATTTTCAAGAAAATCCCCCCACCTTTACATGGAAAACGTTTCGAAAATATTGATTTTCCCAAAAATGTCATTTATTTTTATTAAAAGATCGTATATTTAAGCTATTTACAACACAAACCAAATGTATACTTTTAATTTTCTCCGAATAGCTCTGAAGAGCGCTTTATTCTGGATGACTTTCTTGAATTTTGTATAACTAGTAAACCGTAAGAGATAGAGAAAAGCTTACTGCAATGCAATATAGATCTCGTCAAAACACACAATTTATGTAATCTGCATTTTTGTTGTAGAGTTGACCGTTTCCAAGATATTCCTTGTTATTGGTTGCAATTTTAAAATACCTATATTTTTCTCAAACAGGAAGTGTCCATTTTTCTTTTGTTCTACTCCTGGTCAACCAAAGGAGTCATAATTAATGACAATCGCATAACGATAAATTTTAAATCATTTTTCTATCGTGTTAGAATAGCGCATTCCTTTGGACCGCTTCTACTTACAAGGAACTAAGTAATAAAAAACATTCTGCTAATGATTATCTCGGTTAGGTGGTGTAGAAAGAAGAAGAATCTTTTGTAAGAAACCTATTTGTAGAACAGAGAAAGTCATGTGAATGTAACACATCAGATGAAAATGCTCGTAATTCCAACAAAATCATCAATATAGTCAACAGACGGCAGTGATCGATTGTTGCCACGATTGTTGTCGATTCTCCCTGAGCCACTGAGATCATTAAAACAAATTTCACATTTGGACGAGCTTTCAGGGCGTAATTATAGCCTAATAAAATGGTTCAGGTTTATATGGATTGCACTGTTATTTAAACCTTATAAATGTGATTTAATTTAGCAACTGCTGGTTTTCAAAATATTTAAGTTTCACAGAAATAGAGAAAGTGAACTGAGGGCAATGGAGGAGAAGTGAAAAGAGAATGGTAGAAAGATTACAGAGACAGAGGTAGCAATAATGAGTGACAAATAGTAGTAAAATAGAAGCAGAAAAGTAGAGCAACAGAAATGGAGAAAAATGCCTAACAAAAATCTGATGCGTTCCATTCACATGACTTTCTCTAAATCTCTGCAAAAGATAATTGTTGCCCACCTGGGTAGTGTGGTGGTAGCGTGTCTGCCTCACATTCAAAAGGTCGTGAGTTCGAATCTCACTTAGGGTGAGTTACCCGGATAAGGTTTTTTTCTGGGTTTTCCCTTATCCTGAGAAGACGAATGTCGAGTAACTTTAAGCTCCGTGGACCCCGAGATCATTTGAGCATCATTTCACCAATGTCATACATCGTCCGATATGACCAACCAGGTTAAAGGACGTTAAATAAGAAGGTACGATAGGTTCAAGTGATAGTCAAAAGCTGGTTGCTATGTGACTGAAGTTCCTTTGTATGGACACGAGTTGACAAATTCCCAAGTATAAGTTTTTCCAAGCTGAAACCAAAAACAAAAAAGGAATATCTAGTAAAACGACCAACTACACGAAAAAATTTGCATAACAAAAATTGTGTGTTTTAAAGTGCTCTACATTTTTTGTGTGGTAAGTTCTTGTCCATATTTTTACGGTTTAGCAGTTATCCAAAATTCCCTAAAATTCCTCCAGAATAAAGACGGCTTCAGAGGCTATTCCCAGAAAATTCAAGATATACATTTTATTTTTGTGCTAAATATCTTTAATATACCATATTTTAATCAAAATCGTCTGAGCCATTTTTAAGAAACTCAAAACTTTCGAAAAAAGTTCCATGTAAAGGGTAGTTTGGGGTAGGGGGATTTTTCTCAAAATCTTCATGTCGCAACCCTGGAAGATACTAAACTTAAATACCAAATTTGGTATTTTACCGAATTTTCGTTTTTGAGTTATCAAAGACACACGGACACACACACACACACACACACACACACACACACACACACACACACTCGCGCGCGGACCTTTTTGTGAAAATGCTTTTTTTGGATACAGGGGACCCTAAAACATATATTTCCAATGAAATCTCAGTATCGAATTCCTTGGGTGGAGTGCAATACCTTCTCAATACACTATGCAGATATAAAACACGAAGCTGTGGCTTCTGCTAATTGACTATATATTTCGAAGAGGCGCATGTTTACGGTTTTGATGAAACTACACTTATGTGGTTTGCTGTCTATGATTACTACTGAAATACTTCATTCAGCATTAATATTTACTTATAATACAAGGAGTAAAATTGTGTTTTATATTGGGAGTAGGAAGCTTGCAAGACGAGGCCGTACAGTAATCTTACCAACAATATAAAACAATTTTAACATGTGTGTCATACACTATTGTTAGATAGTTCTCAATATGTATATACATATTTTAATTATAAATGGATTGTTTTACCTATTTGCGGATATTCAGTTTTTGTCTTCCTTAGCAACAGGAAGATTTACTCGTACACAACGAAAACATTCTATAAAATCTGATGTATACCATTCACATGACTTTCTCTACATCTCAGCAACAAATTATTCTTAAAAACCTTATACTTCTATTTACTTCATGCTAATCAGAAAAAAATAGCACAAATAGTCTTATTACTTGCTTCCTTG
Source organism: Hymenopus coronatus (assembly GCA_030762935.1). Lineage (NCBI taxonomy): Eukaryota > Metazoa > Arthropoda > Insecta > Mantodea > Hymenopodidae > Hymenopus > Hymenopus coronatus. Next base: position 90,642,434 of record CM060883.1, read on the forward strand.
AGAGTAGGAGCGAAACAAGGTTAAAGTGAGAGGCATAATTTTGATGCTATGCCACTGAAGTTCCTTTGTTTGAATAGTCACGAGTTGACAATTTCTGCATGTGAAAAGTATGTTTTTCAAAGCAGAAACCAAAAACGTGAATGTGTCAAAAGCGATAAGCTCCACGAAAAAATGTATATAATATAAATTTTGTGTTTTAACGCGCTCTACATTTTTCATATACTAAGTTTTGTCCATCTCTTACGGTTTAGCAGTTATTCAAAATTCCGTAAGATTTATCTAGAATAAAGTACTCTTCAGAAGCTATTCCCAGAAAATTCAAGATATACATATTATTTTTCAGGTAAATAGCTTTAATATACGATATTTTATAAAAATCGTTAGAGCCATTTTTGAGAAAATCAAAATTTTCGAAAAAAGTTCTATATAAAGGGTAGTTGGGGTGGGGTGATTTTTCTCAAAATCTTCGTGTCGCATCCCTGGAAGGTACTAAACTTAAATGCCAAGTTTGGTATTTTACCGACTTTTCGTTTTTGAATTATCGTGTTCACAGTCCCACGTACACACACACATACACACACACACGGGCCTTTTTCCCAAAATCCATTTTTTAGTTAAAGGGGACCCTAAAACACCATTTCCGATGAAATTTCGGTATCGAATTTTTGGGTGGAGTGCAGTACCTTCTCTATACACTATATACATAGTACGTATAGAAAAAGTAATAACGAGGCAGTGCAGCAGTTGTAGTGTTTCTCTCTCTGCTGCTTGCATAATTTCATCTGGTTTAGCAGATTCCATGTTCATGACTTTCAAATCATCCGCCATTTTATGGATTGATACGAGCTTTCAGAGTCATAGCCTACTTGAATGAGGCAGTGGACGCATAAACCAAAGATCGCCACATTGGAGTTTTATAATTTTATAACACTGAGTGACAGAAGTTTCCACTTTTAACATTACTGGCATCTGGTAATAGTTATTTATATTATAATTGCCTTAAATGGACCATTTCTTGTGAGTGGGATGTCTTATACATGTGCGCGTAAGCGCGAGTCTTGTAATTTCTCATGAGTAAATAATAGTCGTGTAACAATGTTTTATCCTATCATAATATTAAATGAAATATTCCTATATTTATTAATATTAATATTATTAGAGTCGTCATTATAAGGAATTGAATTTTGGTCGTGACGTAGGTAGTGTTGTTTGTTCGTTGCTGCGTAACCCCGCCGGAATAAACAGTTACACCATGTTGTTTAAACTGCACCAAATAAATCAATACATGAATGAAAATGTATATTCCCGAAGAGGATTTTAGATTATGCTAAAAATGCTGTACTTAGTTTGTTTCCCGGCAAATCGAAGGACTTATATGAATAGGAATGTTCATTATTTAAAGAATGTGGAGCTGCGAAAGGAGTTAAAATAATTGACAATAAATAAACTACTTACTTTATTTCACGATGAAATAAAGACTCATTTTTGTTGTTTCCTAGGAGACATGAAATGTATACATGAAGTCTAGGATAGGATAAAAGACTTACTTTTAGCATGACTGTGTGACAGTTATTTAAGAATGAAAAAGCTAATACACTACTGACTGGTACATTTGTAACGCATTAATTCCTTTTGTACTGGATGTGCAATATGAAAGCCCAACAGACAGAAAGACAAATGTTAGTGAAGTTGATAACACATTATGCAGCAGTTATTTGTTTCCCTTCCCCATCTCTGAACAAACTGAGTGTTGGCTAACCAGCTGTATTTATCCTTTTCGCGGTATGTATGCTGCAACTGTTACAAATTATATGCATGGGATATAGCTTCAATGGAATTTTAGATTACGGTTATGGAACATTATAGAAAGAAAGGAAGCTCTGCATCGAACTTTGTACTGATATGTGTGAATACATTCATGGGGCAAAACAATTGCCTCGTTAAAACATGTTGTCGTTCTTCATTTAGGTATTCGTCTTTTCGTTGCATTCAGGCGTCGTTTATTTCTTAAGGATATATTTTATATCACATAATGCCAAAGATACTTCCAGAAGACTGTTAATGTCCTTATGGAGAGATTAATTGTGCGCGTGCGCGTGTGTAAATTTCTGACTAAAACACCAGGTAATAAAGCCTGTTACCAAGCAAAGACATCTTTCCAACTGGCTCTAGGTGAGCATTTTGGAGCCGCAGTCGTTTCTTCTCTTTCTACCAGAAAGTAACAGACGATTTGGCATAACTAAATAATAACGAAAGATATCAACACAAAACATTATTTGCAAAGTTACAGTACCTTACTCTATTTTTAAATGTAATTGCACTTGCTATCAAGATATTTATTATCACGTGGTACCGGTTTTTCAATGCCAATATTGTACTTTTATACCGTCAAAGAACTTATTCGTTTTTTTGAATGCACAAAATGTTCGGGGAATCGAAATTTATAGGCAAATAACGCAAGTGTATGGCGATGATAATAATATAGACGAGTCTTTAGCGAGGAAATGGCACATAATTTACGAGTAATCAAGGAAGAACCAGTGTGTATGAAAAAGACCGGAGTGGAA